>JBAMNC010000206.1:0-207500 GCA_037902135.1 Cetoscarus ocellatus
CCCGCCTTCTGTGTTTGTTAGTGCTTTTAAGATCAGGCTCTGTGTTGGGGTGGTTTGTGTCATTTAGCTGCAATGGCAGTTCAGCTATAAAACATTATTACTGTAGTAAAAGCACACCATTGTAAACAAGGTCTTACTATAAAAATACCCAGTTTATATCCCTAAAGTGTCTTTATTTTATAACAGCCATGCCAGGGAGGTGGGTGTGTCAAATGGCAACTCAAATCAGATATTCAAAACAAGATGGCGGTAGACTTTTTGGTTCCACTCATCACAGTAAAAAAAGGTCAATTCTGAACATGAGCGACTCACCAGATTACCCATGTCTTCAAAATTTCAAAGCTTGTGGTCAAAACAGTCTTGAATCTAAACAATATTTTACGGCCCTAACTTGAGATTTATATAGTTAAATCTTGTTGGCCAGATTTTTGTGGACAGGCATAGTAAGTATGATAATTTAGTTAAATAATGTGGTTTATCTACTACCGGTATGTTCAGAAGAAATTAATTAAAGTCCAATGTTTTTCCCAGAATTACCATGGTAAGAATTCATGAGTTGTTAGATATACTTTGAAGGACATGATCCATGATTTGTTGGACATTTAACAATCTCTTTGATAATATGGCGTCTGATCTCCAGAGTGGCAGTCAAGTACGGCTCTATTAAACAAGTTATCGAATATAAGACTAAATTAGGTCACCCAAAATACATGTTAATGATGATGTTTTATCTTGTATCTTCATTTAAAGTATATTTAAAAAACTTGTATATTGGACTTATTCCCCAGCCCTACTTTAAATGTTTGATCAGGCTGACTTTTAAAAAATACTCCTTTGAATCTTCTTGTTAATTATGCATAAACAAAGACCATAGAAGTAATAAATGAAGGATATGGCCTCCCAGTGCAGAGATGTTACTGCTGTAGACACTCTTTAGTTTACCTTCAATGTTAAAGCTGCAGCTGAATGTGAATTTTACATAGTTGAAATGCATTATAAAGATGTAAAACGAAAGTAAAATGTTCATTAAGAAATAACCATACAGTATATCACAAAATAAAAAAGCATAGTGTCATACTCAGCTGTTGAACACTCTGGGATTTGGTTTACATATCCAAAAACAAGTGGAAAGAAGTACACAGTAATTTTTCTCCTTGTCCTTTAAGTCATTGATTATTTTTTTTAACCAATCTTCAAATAGTAACATGGAGGTCCTGGTAGTTATGGTGGTAGATTGTTAGGCTGTGTGTGTCCCTACAAAGTGTGTCTTGCTCTCCCTGTCACAGGTCGTGGCAGAGCTCAGTGTGTGATTGGTTTTGAACGGAGCGCCGCGCTGACATTTTGAGCAGCCGGTGTAAACGGGGACGCACAGTGCGCAAAGGCCTGGCCAGGGGCCGCCTGGCACCTGACCCCAAGGTCAATGAGTACGTAGGTGCTGCTCCGTGTCTGTCTACCTCTGCTGTTGCAGTTCCTCTATTTATTTATTTCAGTTTAAAACTGGTTTAAAGACTCCCTGTACCCCCCCTCACCCCTCATCTCTCTCTCAAACCCACCCCCAAACCCTACCCAATCTTTGAATAGCTCCGCCCTCTTTCTGCACACACTAGCTTCTCTTTGACTGTGTTCACATTTTGCTTCAACATCCATACTGGGTAATCAGAAACCAAAAGGCAATCCTAATGATATATTTGGACAGATCTCAGTGTACAATACGGACGAACTGATAACTTAAAGGTCCGACTGCATATGGAAGTGGCATTGGATAACTTTAGCTGTATTGGTTCAGTAGTGAAGACATTCACTCACACACTGAAGATTTTTTAAAGAGGCACTGTTAGCCCCTTGGTTCGTGGCTAGGTATTGATGCTCTTTGGTGTGAGGCTGCTGGTAATACTAATAATGGGGGTGAATTAGCCACATGCTAAGAGGTAAACAACGCCCATCCTGGTCACATTTTGCTTTGAACTGAGATGCCTTTCACTCTATCCAGTACCCCACATTGTTTATTTGTTAAATAGCACAGTGTCTCCCCTAATATTGAATGATTGACAGGATTATCCCCAAAGAAGCTCCAGAAAGTGACATGCGATGACTTCATGCTTTTCTTGTTTTACAAGTTAAACAGATGGTGTTGACCACTACGCAGCCCATATTTTTCACTTCAGTGTGATTTTGTTTTGTTAGAAAAATCCCCTCTTTTGATAACCTGAATGGATGGCTGTTGTTATGTTTTTACAGCAGAGGCAAGACAGACAAGTTATTGAGCATTGTTTAAACTTTCTGTACTACCTCTGTTTTTTCTTTTGTTTCCTTAAAACCAATCAGTGTCTCTATCATGAGTGTTCATCATTGTGGGTCAGAGCAATGAGGAATAGAAAAACAAAGATGCCTGGCTTTTTCCTAAAAGTTGGGTCCCAGCAGTACAGCAGCATTTAAAAAAATGTCTTGCTGAAGTTGGCAAAACTGTTGGAGGAAAGCTGCCAAAGAGGCACAGCTTGACTCTCAACTTTTCGCTAATTCACCCTGTTTACACTATCATGAACAAAAGACAGCTGAAACTGTTCAGTAAATAAACTTGGTGGGGTGCTGGTTAGTGGTGTAGCAATGAAATGAGCTCCGATGGCAAGCTGTCCCTGGAGACCTTTTGTTGAAGTTAAGTTTGGACACACCCTCTAAAGTGCAGTCAACCAAGTCTCAGTTTACCCAGTGCAGATATTGATGCAAAATGTAAACAGGGTCTCTTTTGTTACCAGGATCTTCTCTGTCAGTCTAAATGTTTCCCTCACAGCATAAAGTCATGAAAATAATTCCTCATAGGCATTTAACAACCAGCCTTCCCTGTCACTTTAAGCACATTTCACTTCTTAATCTTTCACTTTAAAAAAAAAAAAATTAACTTGAAGTTATTGTGCAAGTTTCACTCAGAAAACATTTGAGACTGCTTTTTCAGAGCTGCTTTGCTAAAGCGGCCTAGAGAAACATTTAATTGGTTAATTATTAAGTTCATTAAACAGGCCATTGTTAACTCTTCCATTATAATGTTCTGTGGCCTTTGAGCTTCTAGAGAGAGCTTTATAGCAGCAAAAGTGGAACTTAACTGTTTTTTCCTACATTTCCCCTTCTGCATGTTATGAAAAACACACGAAAGACAAAGCTCCTACTGTTTTTAACTTCAGTTGGGAAATCAGAAAATGAGGAAACGGAAAGTACAGAGAGGAAGAAACTCACTGAAAAAACAGAACCATGGACTCATTCTGATTTTATATAATCATTAACTGCATATGTGAACAACACCAAAAATAAGTGAAAGCTTATCATGTTTAACCTCAAAACTGTGACAAAGTGCAGGAGTTATATAACCGAGTCTTTAATGATACGTTTCCCCTGCAGTGGAGATATTTTAATGATAAATTGTGTGAATGTTAAAGCTAAAGGCTTCCTCACATGATAATACTGTATGCATGTGTGTTTGTGTAAGTGTGCGTGTGTGTATGTATGTTATGTGTCTTTTGCCAGAGGTGTCGATCCTTTGGCCATAAAATATTCTTTTCTCTTGCAGTATCTGTCTCTCTTCGTAGGCTTCTGCCGGAGGTGCGAGCCTATTGTAAACTGAACTAAAACTCTGAAAGGGGAAACCAGTGGAGTAACATTATGTTACCTTAAGTTACTACTTGTTTTATTTTCTCTTTTTTGTGTAGCCTCTTTTTGTTAACATAGTGGAAGTATTTATAGTATTTAATAATGTGTTAAAGCATTTTACACATTTAAACTGTAATTTTGTAGTTTATTATCATATAAAGATGTTAAGTATAACTGTGAATGTAGGTGAAGTGTTGCATTTTGATGTAGCCTTGCTGCTTGTGTAGCATGTGCTCTTTTGTTTGACTGGCCTGGTTAAAGGTTACAAATCTTAACATAACTGTTTAATTCTCCTGTAATTCATGCTGTTAATTTAATTTGTTTATGTAGTAATAATTCAGTGTAACATAGATCATCTATTCTGTTTTAAATCACGACACGAGCTATAACAGCCCCCTCTTCACATTGCAGGTGTTCCTATGGAACATGGATAAGTACACCCTGATCCGGAAGCTGGAGGGGCATCACAATGATGTGGTGTCATGCGAGTTCTCACCAGATGGGGCGCTGTTGGCCACCGCCTCTTATGACACACGGGTCATTGTGTGGGACCACCACAAGGGCTCCATCCTGCTGGAACTGGGGTAAGATACATGAGATAATTCTGGTGTAGTGTGTAGTGCTGGTAGCCCATGGCTTTGTCAGTGCATGGTACTCAAAATGGGCAGCTGAGGTTAAAGTTCAGCCGGTGGCTCCTTTTTGAAGCTTCCTGCAGGAACACTGAAAGTTTTGGATTAAAGTTGGAACATTTAAGGCCATAAAAAAGTCTTATTTTCACCTTTTAAGTCTTAAATCTAAAATGACATTTATATTTAAGCTGTATTGATGAAAAATACATTTTTTTGTTATGTTTTTTTAGTCTCCTTCTTGTTTCTTATGTTCAGATGGTAGCGAGTTTCATTTTCTGCTGTATGTGCCTGTCTGTCAACCTGACCCTCACTGTGAACAGAGAGCAGGGGCATTCAGCTGAGAGAAGCCTTCATGTTAAAGATATTATTAAAATAATTCCAGACAAAAAGATTTGCTTTTAACCATACAGATGGGCCATTATAAATGGGTGCTGCAGAAAACATAAAAAAAAAAAAAAAACAGTGGCAGCAATGTGACATAAATAAGGCTCTAGAGAAATTTGATCTACTTCTTATTTTTGATTGTTCTGTTTTTTTTCTGCAACGCAAAAGGTTGCAAAAGTCCTAAATATAACTTTGAAAAGGTTGTTGTAACACTGCTTCTAGCATTTCAGTCTTTTGTTGAACTGCTTCCAACAGTTGTCGGGATTGATAGCTTTTGCAGGTATCACCTTCCACTTAGCTTTGGGTGCCTTACAAACCGATAATGTCACGCTCTCTTAAGAGGCAGTCGCCACAAATGACAAATGAGGAGTCAAGGGTGTAATCGTGGTAGACAGGAGACAGAGACAGTCTCAGGCTTAATTTACCACGAAAGGGCCCAAGAGCTCAGCGTGTTATATCAACGTCTGTGTGGCTTTTAAACGAAGGTGAAACCATCGACCACATGCTGAAACATTAAATATCAGAAGTGACATGTGTTTGACATTGTTCACAGAAAATCCAAACAGAATATTCACAGTACTCAAAAACACTCAAAGATTTAGAATAACAAGCAGAATCATACATTTCTCAGTAAAACCGTTTCAGTAGTATCCCCCAGTTCATAGTTTCTTTAGTGTTTTTTCGCTGTGGTGTAATTTCTCCAGTTTGTCCTGTCTAAAATCTCATAAGTGATCCTTGAGTTGTATTGTCTGGTTGTTGTTCTTGCACAAACTTTACTCGCTGTTTTCCTAATGATGGTAAAAGTGTTACTAAAAGAGAACTGAAACTCTAAACCAGCACAAATTCATCTCAGTAAGGGAAAAAGTCATAAAGTCAGTGAGCCAGTTCAAAAATGTTGAGTACAAAACAATTTCTACCAGCATGTCTGCTGACATTGGCTCCTGCTCGCTCCAGATGAATGCGGTTGTCATTACATAATCGGCGTTTGTTCACAAGGAAGCATTTATTTGTTCTTACATAAGACGTTAATTCTCAAAAGTAAACGTGTCAGAACTTGGGTACATATAAACTTAAAAGTTCTGTCCTTTGGAAACACTGTTTAACCCCCAAATGTTTTTTCTTAGTTAACTTTCTCTCTCATCTCTCTGCAGTCACCTCTTCCCTCCTCCCTCACCCATTTTTGCTGGAGGAGCAAACGACCGCTGGGTTCGTGCCGTGAGCTTCTGCCCGGACGGCCGACATATCGCAAGCATCACAGATGACAGGTTAGACACAAATCAGACCTCAAGTTTTATATTGTAGTCCTTTTCAGTTATAAATGAAGAAAATTGTTTCAAAACAGCCTTATTACTTAACATGTAATGTGATCTTTTTTTTTTTTAAGTGGAAGATTTTGAAACGTATATGACGATGGATATGATGCATTTACTTTGCTTTAGATAATGTCACTGACATCTATGTAATAAAATGTTCAGGCATGTATTTTTATTGAATCAATTTTGACTACAATTTTGAGGGATTGCAAAGCAGTTAAAATGGGTGACAACATCATAAAATGTGATCTAGTCACACACATTTTACAAACTTTTTACAGCTTAAATAATTCAACACAGCCTTGTTTGAGCACATACGTTTTACGATAGTTTTCAGTCGTGTGATTCATCTAACGTGGGAAAGTCAGAAAGGGAAGAACATTGGATGTTGTTGAAATGGATGAGAATCATTCAATAGTTCAAATGGACTTAGATGCTGTAGGTATCATTGGGATATGTCCACATATTTAAAGTATGATCCCTTTATGGAAAGGTGGGGGGTTTTTTTTCCCCCTCTGGTTTTCCTATTTGATTGGTCTGGAGGTGATCAACATCATAAATTGGTAATGGTTATCTAGCTGCAAAACAAGGTGTAAAACAAACCACTGAGTAATATCAAATGTTTCTAAAGTTGCCACTCTGTCCTGTCCTCCTCATATGTTATTAAATAGCTTAATTATAGCAGCCTTTCCTGAGACAAAGTGGTCATTGCATACACAAGCAATGTCTGACTCTGCTCTTCCTGTGCTATCACCACTTTTCAGTTTGATATCCCTATTTCTGTCCAACTATCGCCCAATACAGCCTCTTAATTTTAAGTTTTTAAATCAGAGTGCTGCAAAACCATGCTGCCAATGCTTTCTGTTATTCCATTGCATGCATTGATTGTCTTTCATATGTCTGGGTTTGAGGGCATTTTAGCAGCACAGCAGCAGCCATTAAACTGAGCTACAGTGGCTCCTGACAGAGCATTTGACTGGGATTTCTGAATCCACATTAAAAAGTGTAAAGAACTAGTTTGATTGACTTTAAATCTGGTGCTAGCTATTTTGTTATCCAAATTTAATCCTGTAGTCAGCTATTGGCATCCATGCCTTAAAAAGATTGGGTGAAACATGCAGCAGCTGTCAGCGTGAAAGCTTGAAAGATTTGACTGATGTTTCATGGCCGCAGGAAGCTCTGAATGTGCATTTGATCAGCTCCTTGCTTATGGTTACTAGCTGTTAGATAACATGGAAGGCATCCCATAGGAAAGCCTGCACGTGGTTGTAGTGGACTTCCCCCCCACCTGTGCCAGACGGTTATTTTCAGTCCGAGGTGTCACAGAGACATAAGAGGTTATGAGAGGACGAGAGGAGCACGGTCGTAAATGTTTAAGGCAGAACAAACTGACAGCGGTTCTTGTGACAGCAAGGCTCAGACTTATCCCAACTCTGAAGCCCAAGAGTTAGAATCATATTACAGTGGTGATATTACTGCCGGGAAGGGACTTTGAAAAGTTTAGCTGTTTTTTTTTAGACACAGAATTGTTCAATATGTTCAAACAAGATCTGTCACATTATAATGATCCAAAGAGAATTTCGCTAAGATTATGCTTTTAATATCTTTAAGCCAGAAAATGTCTCGAAGGTGATTTTTAACAGATGAATGTTAAAAGCCTTAACAATGAAGATTGACTTTATGACCCTTTAAGCAGGGACACTTGCACAAAAATCTCCATGCTTTGCTTGTGTTTAAAATGCTTATTTTTCACAGAATCCCAAAAAGTTGTGCAGTATTCTTTCACAACACTTTGCTGCTGCTGCTTCATCATATTCTTTACTAGATTTTTAAGTGTTAGGTCAATCTGGGTTTCATTAAAGATCTTAAGTTAGGAATTTGTTTTCTCATTGTGCAAGAGGAACAATTTGTGCTTTTTTTCTGGCCTTGTGTTTAAAAGAAGAACACAAACAGATGAACAATGAACCCCTGATTGTATTTTTCACAACCCTGGGATGTTTAATGTCATGTTGTTCTGTGTTCTTGAGGGTCAGATAAGTGTGAACATATTTAAGATAAGGACTGTGTGTTTACAACACGTCTGTTTCCTGTCATCCATATCCTAAAAGCACCGTCTGTACATATCACGTGTGTCAGGCCGTGTGTGCTGTTCTGTGTATGTATATCCGTGTGCTCTGCGTGTAGCTCCGTGTGTTAAACATGTGTTGCCCTTGGTGTTTTCCTGCGCGTCGATCCGTGTACCTCCTTCAGCTGATGTTTGCTCACTAAATCCTTCGTCTGCCACCCGCTGACCCGCACACAGCAGCAGTTTGTTTTTTGAATTCTCGCTGTGGATCACGAGCCTTAATGGAGGAGACTGTATGTTGGTGTGTTTGGAAGGATCACAAGGTAGCGATTAATCACCCTGACCGCTGGTTGACCAAGCTCTGAATCGTTGGTGGAAAAAGTGAGCAAAGAGGAAGCTGACAGGAAAAACAAACCAGAACAGAAGTCCCAGTGAAAGATAGCAGGAAAACACCACAAGATACAAAAAGTGAACCGCAAAGTGGTGACTGCAACAGCTTTAAGACAGAAACTCTGCGATCAAACTAGAGACGGGGCATTTATGGAGCTTTAAAGTTTTTATCAATGTATTTTAAAACAAGATAAAAGGTAAGACAGTAACACTTGCATATATCGCAGTACTTTGCGTATTGCTTAATAAAAAATAAAAAAGGTTGCCAGGTCTTATGTTCACCAAAAAGAAAGTTTACAGTCAGATCATCAACACCTTAATAGATTTTCTTGTGGTAAATAAGTAACAGTGTTCAGAGGAATTATTGGTTTTATGTATTTTATTTAAGGAGGATTTATTTCATTAGAACAAACCAAAAGATATGACATCCTTTTGCTAACACAGTAATAACAGTAGAAATACTTTAAACCTACTTTTGTGTGATTTATTGTTTTTAGTTATCAAAAACTGCAGGCAAACTCCTGCACACTTCAAATATTGCACAGTATTTTGAAGGAAAAAAAAAAAGGAAACGTGGCTTTCTTAGCTCCTTACCATCCCTCACTTTTTAAAATGTTCACAAAATATTTGTAAGTTAAAAATATGGCCTGACATTACTTATCAGGCCCAAAAGAGAGGGCTGTACATTTAATTTAGTAGCACCACCTATCTACCATGTGATGGTACAACCATACTATCCAAAAAGTGCCAAAACCAAAAGTGTAGCACAGTTAACTATTTTATATTTTCTTCTAATTTGTCATAAAAAGTCTTTCATTTATTTTAAAGGTGCAAAGGCCTCATTCCTTACCTGTTTTGCCCTCTCGTTTGTCCAATTTGACAGTGCCCTCTCTCCCTCATTTAATAAAAATATCATGAAAAGCATCCACTTCCTGTATTTTTGATCCATTGGTCACTTAAAAAATGAACATCTTATTATTTGGAATTGTGGATTTTAGGTGTCAAGATGGTTTGCAGCCTGAATATAAAGAAATTTCGTCAGTGTTTTTTACATTTTAGACTGTGATGGAGTTTGTCTGCATTTTTTAGTCAATTTAAAACAGTAAGTTGCTCAACACTGTGTGACGGTGCAGCAGGTAGTGCTGTTGTAGCAGGAAGGTTGCTGGATCGATTCTCTGGTTGGATGGGATCTTTCGGTGCAGGGTTTACATGTTCTCCCTTTGCATGCATGGGTTTTCTCTTGTTACTCCAGTTTCTTCTCCAGACCAATAACATGCTTGTTAGGTTAACTGGTGACTCCAAATTGCCCTTAGGCCTGAGTGTGTGTGCGAGTGGTTGTTTGTCTGGTCCCCCGCGACCCCGAAAAGGTTCAAGTGATTGATGGGGGCTTGAGATCATGGTATCAAACAGATATTAGAATAATTCATTTAAACCAGGATCTATTAATCTGGCATTGTGATAATATTTTGTTATCAGTTATCTCTGTTAATCATAAATTGCCATTAAGCTTGAAAATAGGGAGGTATGATGTCCTTGTCCTCCGCCCCCCCTTGACATCACCGTGTTTGTGTCTTTTTCTCACAGGTTGGTTCGTTTCTGGAACATCGAGGATCGGGCTCCGCAGACCATCGCCTCTCTGTCTAACGGCCTCTGCTGTGCCTTCTCTGCTGAGGGGAGTGTCCTCGCTGCTGGGTAAGACACCAACCGACCCGTTGGTTATCTTTGTCACATCTTATTTTTAGAGCGGCGAGAGGAAACCGGTCCTCCAGGTTTTCTTTATTGTTCTTTGTTTTGAGTTTAGTCTGTTTGATTTGTGTGTGAAGCTGTGTGCCTGTAATGTTTGCTCTTTCATCAATCTGTCTTCTTTCGTTCAGGACTCGTGACGGCAGCGTGCACTTCTGGGAGAGTCCTCGCAGTGTCTCCTGCCTGCAGCATATGTGCAGGATGGCTCTGCGACGGGTGATGACCACCCAGCAGGTCGAAGCCCTCGCCATTCCCACACCACTGCGAGACTACCTGACCTACAAAGTCATCTAAACCCGACCGCATCACCAGGCCCCCCTGCAACCAGAACCAAAACCAGAACCAGCTCACTGAAACTGGAAAACCAATGAAACAGTTAAAAACATTTTTTAATAAAAGTTGAATAATCCAACGATTAGGAGGAGGAACCGAGTTACACCCGCTCACAGCTGGATGTGGTCATGTTGTTTTGTATATATTTATTTTTATAAGTGCTTTAGTGTGCTGGGGTCAGCACACCTTCAAAGCTGGAAGGTCAACTTATTTCTTATCATATATCATATCAGTGTGATACCGCTAGTGTTCAGCTCACCAGCTGTGCGTTTCAACAAGTGGTCCGCTTTAGTTCAGTGAACTGATCTTGTTTGCGTTTGTGTACCCTAACTGGTAAACTGAAGTGTGTCAAGCTCTGCCTTGTAGAGTCAGAGAGGTACATGTAGTCGCCTAGGAGGGTGCCTGAAAAGTTGGCAAGCACAGACCAAACTAACAGATCCATGGAAGGGCAAATAATCAAGCACCAAACTGACCTGAAATATACCACAACAATCTCCACCCCTCAAACTTGAAATGGCACTTAATATGAGCAGTTGTGAGGCAGTGCTTTCTCTAAATGTTCGGTGTTTCGTGTGCAGGCAGGTAAGCTAAAGGGACGAGACGCAAGTTAACACTGAAAACTACTGAAGCTGTGGATGTGAAAAATATTTACAGTTAATACAAGATTCACAAAATCAGAAGCAACAAAGTCTGAATTAAACAAGACTCATTTAACAGCACAACATGTTCAAGATTTACCCTCAGATCCTTCACCGTGATGAAGTTTGCTTTATGTTCGGTCACACCAAAAACAGACAGAGTGAGACCTCTTCATGCTGTTTGATCTGGAAAGAGCTGGTAGCTTCTTTTTCTGCATAAGAGTTGCAGTTTTCCAACGTATTCAAGTAAAAGAGTTAAAAGTTTAACATACTTACTACATATTTAGCTTTAAAACCAACCTGAAGATATTTTTTTTTTTGCACAGAGAAATCAGAATCCTGCACATTATTTCTGTCTGAACATAAACTACAAACACAGTGTTTAGTATCATCACAGGCTAAAGGAAAAGCACTTCCAGAATGTCCCCTTCAGCAGCGATCTTATTTTTTGGTGTAATTAGAGCCATCATGAGGAATGTGAAAGCAGCTCATGAACCCCATGAACGTGCTGACCTCAGAGCGTCAGTGAAGCGTCTGTCTGCCCTCAAGTTCTGCTCCAGCCCACAGTCCACCTGAAAAATGTCTCAGAACGGCGACAGAAATAGCAAATGAATCTAGAGAGAGAGAGTGTGTGTGTGTGTGTGTGTGTGTGTGTGTGTGTGTGTGAGATCTTTGCCGTCAAAAGCCTTGAGACCAGAGTGTGTTGTCACTTCACACTAAAGCACCTCTGCCGCTAAACTGCCATCTTTATTGAACGTGTACAGAACCCTGTGAACAGTTTCATGTAGTAAATATGTAAATATATAAAAATGTATCATGTGTATAAACATATGGAGGGTTTTTTAAGCCTTTTTTCCACTTTTATTTTGACATTTATATTCATTTCTTAATGTATTCTTTTGTTGTCCTTAAAATGTGAAATGTCAACATGTCTTACTGCTTAAGCCCCGAGTGAGGAGAGTGTTCATCAGACTGGATGTCTGAATATTCCAGAAGAGTCTTTGAATCAGCTTACACTTTTTATTTTATGTTCATGGTTACTTTATAAATGTGGTTGAGAAGAGATGTGAAGAAGGGAAAGTGATGATTGTGTAGTGTGTGTCGGTGTTCTGGGGTGAGTCGTTGACCGTCGGTGCTGAAGCCAAAGGTTTTCTCTTTCCTGTTATGTAAGCGCCCATGTTGGTTTCATACTTCCCTGCTGACTGATGGAGGATGTGTCTCACTCATGTTGGAATCTGGCTACATGACATGACCAGAAAAAGTCCAGCCTGCCTCAGTGAGACAAAGTATGATGCAGTTTATTTATCAGATATTCATGAATGTAAACAAATTCTGCATTTCTCTTGTAATTTCATGTGTGAGAGTGTTTGTAGTTTCAATAAAAGCCTTTTGACAAAATAAAACTTTCCATTGTTTTGTCTGCTTCTTAAGAACAACAACAAAAACCATATCCCACTATACCCTTTACCTCAAGGGGTACCACAAGGTTCGTCCTAGGCCTGCTATTATTTAATATCCAGTGGTGTTTTGTTTTAGCAGTAGTAGTAGTAGTAGTAGTACAGTGATTCACAGAAGTCTTGTCAGCAAGTACTGAGCATTCGGCCTATTGTCCTGGACCTTTTGATTGAGCTAGAAAACACTCAAAAGAGCACAAAGCTCCACCAAGGTAGCTCATATTGCTGTTACATCTTAAAGCAATATGATAAAGTTACCTTCATAGTATGATTCCTTGAACCTGAAAACACACCGAGCACTCAGTCATGTTGATATCATTATTAGTTAGACAGTTATTGAGCAAAAATGACCGTTCAGAGTCAGATTCTACACTGTTGATAAGTTTGAAGAGAGTCCTTTGGAGAGTTTCTGAGATTTTGTGGCAAGAATCGAACCATGCTGTCCATGCGCCTGTACAGAGAGATGGACGACCTGAAGGGTTCTTGCCTCGGCTGTCACATCACACAGAAACCGTTTCAACTATTTTAACTTGAGCAGCAGCAGCTGGTGTCTCCATTAACAGACCCTCCTGCTTCCATGGCTCACATCCTGACCGCCCCGCTCTGACCCTGATACTAAAGGTCAGCCATGTGAGACCCACTGAAGCTCAGCAGGACCCACTGACACTGACTCCACGCTTACATAATATGACAGAGACACTTTCTGGCTGCAGCTCCGAGAGCCGGGAACTCGCCAGGAAACACAGCTGCTGATCGACCTTGACACAAACTCCTGAACTCTGAGTCAGAGTGGAGATCTGTGGATCTCTGCAAAAACCTAAAAGCTACCTCCTGTAACCATGAAATGATTGCATTTAGGAGGTTAAAGGTCAGAGGTTAAAGATTCTTGGACCTTATTTCTATCACTTTTACCATGGGGTTAGTTCTGCCTTTGAAAAAAACATTTCTTTATTCTATATCCAGCTACACAATTTCTGAGCTTTTCATATCTTTCACCCCTTATCATTGGTTTATTTCCTTTGTCTCATTTTGTTGTTTTTTTTCCTATTCCTTGTACCTATTCTTTTTCTGAAATTTCCCTTTTGATTTTTATTCTTCTTTGTTCTTTTCTTAAACTCTATGTGTTCTTAGTTTCTGAATTGCCCCAATTTCATGGGCTACATATGTTAAGATCTCTTCCTTTTGTTTATCTCCATTTTATTTTTTTCATTTTCAATTTATTAAGTAATTATTCCATTACCAATCAAAATAAGAATCCAAAAACCAAAATAAAAAAGATCAGTAGTACAGACCAGCAAATAAAGGATGAAGCAAACAAACATACAAAAAAGAAAACAAACTACTAACAAACAGCTGCTGCACTTGCTGATTGCATAGAACTAAACATCAGTGTGATATATTACCTGGTAGATCTTAGATTTATAAAATGTTGGGATACATTATCATGAACAAACAGTCAATTTAAATACATGTGTCTATATATTTACACATAAACAAACACATATTCACTCATTTTGAAATTTTCAGTTCCTTGAGATTTCTTCATTTTTCTTTTATTTTAATTTTTGAGGTGGTTACAGGTATTCTTTTATTAATTTTAATCTGTTTTTCTTTAATATTAAATATATTTATTTTGGTATTTTTTGTATACTTTTGGTAGTGTATTTTTCTTTGTGTTTTTCTTATTTTTGAATGTTTTTTATTTGTATTTTTGGGCTTATCTGAAATGTTTTTGTATTATTCTATGTGTTTGTTTTTGTTATTTGTAAATATACCAATGGATAATTTCATGGATGGATAAATGATTGAATGTATGGTTGGATGGATGTCGGATCAATAGTTGTAAAGATGGATTAATAGATAGATAGACAGATAGATAGATAGATAGACAGAGAGATAGAGTTGTTTGCATCGATTTCCTTTTTGTGTCTAAGCCTTTTTATTTACACTTTTATTTGCAAATTTTCTAAAATTTGTCTTTAAATTTAAACTTACATTTTTGAAATTTAAATTTCATTTCATTTTCATTGTTATTTATTGTAGTTTTCTAAAATTTGTCTTTAAATTTAAATTTACATCTTTGAGATTTAAATTTCATTTCATTTTCGTTGTTATTTATTGTAATTTTCTAAAAATTTTCTTTAAATTTAAATTTACATTTTTGAATTTCATTTCATTTTTTAAAAATCCTACTTCAGCATTTTTTTCTTCATCTTATACTCTTTATCTCATTGTTCAATTTCCATATTTAATTAAATACCTCTGAACCACAATGATCTGTGATAACCTCTATAAATGATACACACACAGTATCTCTCTGTTGTTTCCTGTGATGAGAGATTTATCACCTGTTTCCTTGTTATTCTATGATAACAGTGTGAAATCAAAGCGTTTGGCTTGTGAACCTGGCAGTATTTTTTTATTCTCATCATAAATGTGTTACAGGATCATGTGTTTTGTTTCACATTATCAGAGTCGTGTTTTATTGCAGTGTGTGCTGATTTTATTTTTACCTCTGCCAAGTGGGTCATGTTTTTGCCAGCACTTGTCTCTTTGTTTGTCTCTTTGTGAGCAGGATCAGTTAAAAACTTTTTTCCAGATTTGGATGAAAATTTCAGGGAATGTCGGAGGCACAAGGAACAAGTGACTAGATGTTGGTGGTGATCCCAATCCAGATTAAGATCCAGGATTTGTTGCTAACATTGTGATAGAGCTGTTTTCCAGATTTTTGCTAGTAGCAATGTCAGAACTTCCTTGGCGAAAAGTCTGTATTCTCTGAACACTTCTAGTTGATGATGTTATGGTCATAAATCTGTGTGTCTGTAGCTTTTGTTATCTTTCTCTGTTGATTTTTAGTATAGCTGCATGAGGCCATGTGCTTTCTGTGTAAACATGAACACAGCGTGAGTTGATCATTGACTGTTTCTGTACCTGCGGGTGTCTACATGAAAGAGGAGGGAATGTCCTCACAGCAGGACAAAACGTTCAGACTGTTTCTGTCAACAATGCCTCGATGAATCCTCAATTCAGTCTTTAAAGACTTTATTTGTGTGCCACCGTTATAGCAAAGATTAATTTAAGTGAGTTGGAAATGTATAGAATTTGGGAAATCTCACAAGTTAAAAGTGAAAAAAAGGGGTTTAAAAGGTGCAAACATAGGCTGTAAAAAGTGCAGAAGCCAAAGTGAAGTCAGCTGAAGTTTAAGAATCCATCAGCACCAATAATTCCACATTACATTTACGTCCAAGGTCCAACGCAGGAACTGGGAATGACGTCTGAGTTGAGGTGCATTTCAGCTTCACCTGTGCGCAGAAGTCAGAAAGCACTTTCACGTTGATAAAACTTGCGTTAAAAAATTACAACTATTCTTGTATCCTAAGCACTAAAATACTTTTTCCTGAGATCATAAATTAGTGGGACTAAAATCAAGTTATCACATTTTGTGGCAATTTTGACTGATCAACACCAACCCATTGACGATCCAGCTGCTGTTAGCATTGTTAGCTCAAAACTGATATAAACAGCACGCCACAAGAGGATTTCAAGCAAAAGTCAACATCACAATATTTCCACATGTAGACCGTGTACAATACTGTTGATGTGATTGATTTCAACGTATAAGAACAACCCTGAGTTGTTATTTTTTGTCACATCCCTGGGTTGAGGTCCCCTTTTGTTACTTCCTCAAGTGTCATGTCTTGTCATTCCTGTTTTATTTTGAAAGTAATTACCCTTGTCTCTCATTTTAGGTTTTGTTTCCTGGCCTTCCATGTCTGTGTTTCCCTGATTGTTGATTCCCTACATCTGTGTTCCCTCCTGTGTCACCTGTGTCTGATTAACCCCTGCTTGTACTTAAACCCCACTCCCCCTGTGGTTCACTGCAAGAGCGTCTTTGTACCTCGTGTCATCGCATTCAAGCATTCTTCCTTGTGTGTCCCTCGGTGTTTCTGATCTCACTTAAGTATATTTTTTTACCTCTCTTTTGCCTACTGATTCTGATGCCTCTGCCTGTTTTTTGATTGCTCTTTTGTGTATCGAACCTCTGATTAAAGGCTTTTGAGATCTTGGACAAGTCAAGTTGTGATTTTGGGTCCTTTACGGTTTAGTATTGTCACAATTTTAGGTAATAATGCACTGCTTTTACTTCCTGTTTACGCACTAAGCAGCCATGTTTGTTGACACACTCAGGGTCTCTCAGGGTTGTCCAAGTCTACAAGTGAGACCTTCAACTTTTAAGGGCATTCCAGATGATGTTTTCCGCGTGGGACATCAGAATTTCTGACTGCTGAAGCTTGTTCCCACTTGGCACTCAGTTTTCCTGCAATTTGCATGTGAGTCAATGAAAGGGTGAGGGAGAGGGGAAATTCGTGGGGAGCAGCAGGATAACTGGAACTGGGAAGAGGAGAGTGGGAATTATGTTCAGTCCTAGCAAGTTACGAGCTGGTAAAATCAGGGTAGCTGAAGTATTTTCTGACTTCAAAGTGAGAAATTCAGACCGAAGTGACATTATCTTATTTGCAACTCAGACTATCCCAGTTCCAAGATCAACAGGAAGGCATCAAAATTTCAAATTAAACTCTGGGTGAAAAACTCTGATGTTTGAGATCACACCGGGATTCATGCCACTTGGGTCAGTTCAGGAAAATTTCAGATTTTTCTAGCAAGTGTGAATGGAAACAGGGTTCAGCCTTCAGGGCCACTATTGATCCTGCATCACTCAGTGCTTTGTTAGGATAATATATATTGGCTTTATTAAAAAAAAAAAAAAGGGTATAAATGTGTTTAATGTCATTACTATTTAAGTTAAAGGAGTAGAAAAACATTTACAAACAGAAAAGGTGTGATTTTGTGGAAAAAAAATAAGGTATGAAGTTTTACAGATCAGATTTTTTACTCTTTTCAGAAATCATATCCATTTTGAAGTTTGTTTCTTTCAAAGAGCTTCACAGAAGTGAAGGAATGTCTGACATGTCAGCACACACCCACATGCATGCACGCCCTCAAAGAAGGCTGAAGAAAGTTTTGCATCTTTGAGGCACACTGCTTCAACATTGTAGTATTCTGACATTGCACAACGACATGTTCTTGTGATTTCAATCTCTGAGTGAACAAACAAGAATAATTATATAACTTTGTACTCTTTTGATCTCATGTGTCCTTGTCTGTGCATGTGGAATAGATGGGGTAGAGCAAGAGTATGTTTGAGATAAAGGTGTACTCAGTGTGTAAAATAACCTCCCACAGCAGCTCTAACCCCAAGAATTAGTTGTTTATTTTACAAATTGAGATTAAAATGTGCAATGTCTTTTGTGATTAGCATAATGAGGTATTAGACTCCATCGAGGTATCTTCATGTACTTCAGGGGTACTTGCAGAATAGGCGTTGATGAGACAACTCCCACTGAGGATGATTAAAGATACAATTAAATATACAGGATGTGAGCAGCAGGATGATTGGCTGGGGGAATCTGGTTGGATCAGTTCTTAAGTGAGTGTATGCCACTCATCAGCTGATGATTTGGGAGGCAGAGTAAAGAGATTTCACTGCTCCTAGAAATTAAATCAAAATCACATGAGACTGCTGTATATTATCATTTTAATCCTGATGGGATTTTTTGTGCCTTAGTTTAGTCATTATTAACATTAACATTCACACCAACCAAAGCATTTAACAAATAACCCATCAAACATAGTTAAATATGTAATCATTTGCATAATTATTCATCCTTTTGAAGGAAATGAGTAGCAGGGAAATGTGTCCTTTTTCAAACAGGAAATATTTGGTTGAAGGCAACACCGTTATAGTGGTCATGGGAGGAGGGAGGTGTGGCAGTTGAGTTTTAATCACAGGGTAGTTTGTGTAACAGAACATGCATCCTGACAACATCCTGCTCGATCCAAGCAGCTTTCTCCAGGGATAAAAAATGAAGCCCATGCAGCGCCTCCTCCAGCCATTCCTTTTATGCATTTGTCAAGGTATTAATAAAAATGCAAGTTAATAATTCTTTGAAATGACTTGTTACTTGCATCTAAAAACATCAGAAACTGGCTTGAAGTATGTATTTAGCTCATTAGATCAAACATATAAATGTTAAAGTAACTTATTATTGACATGTTTGTCCTTTTTTGCCCTTCAAATTGCAGAGTGAGATTTGATTTGGCCCTTTGGAAACGAGGAGGATTTAATGTGGCCCTCTTGGTAACCAAAGTTGCACATCTGTGGCCTAAATAAACAACTATTATATAAAACTGCTTTGGTCTAAATATCTAAAATTTAGGTTTGGAGGAGGGATTTTTTCATCACACCTGTTTTGATTCAGCTGAGGATTTTTGATTTTGGAAAATTAGGACATGACTGACTGTACTACAAGCCCCTTTGGTCAGACAAACATAAATCACGCCTCAATTCATCCTCTCTGCCTGTAGGCTGGTCTAAAAATAAATTGAGGGGCAATGAACAATATGGCGTCCATGGATTGACCTCAACAATGTTCCAAAGTCTCCTTTAACAATTACATGGCTGACATTACATGGCTTCATTCAATTCTTTCTACTGTAATGGCTAAAGCAAACATTTTCTAAAGGTACACATATTTTTGTATAAAAACAATAAATATGTAACCTATAATCAATCAGATGAGAAGTGGTGATGTGGATTCTGCCATAGAGAAATACATTTTAACATGGGGCTCTATGGGCATCAGTTTTTTTGGGAACAGCCTCTTGTGGACACTAAAGGAACTGCAGCTTTTATGCTATGCATCCTGATGCTTTTCTTTTTGCTGTTTCATCTGTGTGTATGTCAGGCAGTTTAGTTATGTACAAATCTGGTATTTTCTCATTTCACAACCATTTTCTTGTTTTGATTTTGGTCTTATATGTCTATCCCCCTTTAGTAAAGTTAAACCATCAGGAGCTTGGGGAGAAGTTCTGAGTTTGAGAGGAGGTTTATTGTCAGTACTTTTCCACTGTGAGTGAAATAATCCATCCAAGGTTAAAAAATGTCTCTGTGGTGTTTGTCACATGGTCATGTGGCTGTAAAACAGGAAGTGATTCATCTCTGAGTTATGAGGAGCGGGAGGGTGGGACGAACACAGCACAGCAGAGGGCTTTATTTGTTAGTGAACTTTTTATTTGATTACATCTTCCTCTCAAAAAACAGATTTTACTCTGAGATTCAGGATGTGTGAACATTTTCTTTGGTGGATAAGGGGAATCAGTGCAGGTATTGATGTGAAGGAATGTGTCATTCTGCACAACAGAACAATGTAGAAGTTCAGCTCCTCCCTCCTCAAACACTCCCTGACATCCTCATATTATGAATAATGCACTTGCATCAAAAAGCCCTTGCCTTGGTGCATCATGGGAGCTCAGACATGTGACATTCAAACTGCTTTCATGATCTCTGACCCACCACATACCTTGATCCATATAACCTGAAGAGAGGGACCACTGCTGTGTGTGTCTGTTTGTGGGTGTGTGGGTGGAGAGGCTTTCTTCACACAAACATCTTCATGAAATTTGAGCTACTGGAATGACCAACAAAGATGTTTACATTTTGCACTGACCCACATTATGAGCTTTGGTATGGATGTCAGTTTCCATTATGTGATCGACATTCAGCATCTCGGACTCAACATGAAGATAGGTGCCCTTATCTGGATTGGTTTGTTTGTGATGCCTCAACATGCTAACCAGTAAAGACATGTGCACAAGCACTCGCTCTGTTTTTATTAACTGCTAAACCACAACATTTAGGAGCACAGTTAGCTGAAAGTCACCTGTTGTTTAATTAAACCACTTCACCCTCTGGTTGCAGAGGAAAATGCTGATAAAACTGCCTGCCTGCAGAGCTGATCTGATGTTTTTTATTGATGATTGATGGGTATTTCATTAGTTCTTACCTCTGAATCAAATCCTTCTACATCAGGTCTTTGTTATTCACCAGGTAGGGAACTCTGTTATACAGAATATATTTCACTGGTTTACTGTAATGTTTTTTTTTTCCAACTTTGTAATACCAATGGTATGTTCATCCAAAGAACTGCTGCTCACTGGATATCATTTCTTTTTCGGCCCATTCTGTGAAATGGCTGTGCGTGAAAATCCCTGTAGATCAGCAGTTTCTGACAGACCAGCCGCCTGGCACCAACAACCATATCATGTTCAAAGTATTTTTAATCAACTTTCTTCTCCATACTGAAGCTTGGTGTGAACCTAAGCAGTTTTAGATAGCTGACGAATCTTAGTCTGTGAAGAGTTAAAGTCTTGTCATGGGTTTACTTTCATGCCTAACATGCATTTCTCAAACTTAAACACTCTTAACGCTTCAATAAAAACATGACTCAAGAGTGTCAAGATCCTGTCCTGAAGTACTTTTAGACACAACAGATCATTACAGTGGTGGGAGATTTGATCATCTTCCAGACAAATGTTATTTGAGTGAAGACCAGAACATTTTGTGACAGTCCATTTAAAATGTTGTTTTAGTACTATGTAACCATCATACCATGCCAAATCACATTTCTTCTCCATTCAGAAGCTGGTGTGAATCTGAGCAGATCATCTTGACCATGTCTACATGCCTAAGTACACTGAGTTGTTGCCATGTGATTGGCAAGTTAGCTTTTTGCATAAATGAGCAATTAAAATGGCATCCACTGATCCTCTTCAGTCCTGATTATAATGATCAAGCATTCATTTTTTTTTCTCAGAGTTTTAACCCTTTAAATGCCAGTGTATGTGATGACAACCCCATTTTTTGTAAAATAAATAAATAAATAAAAATAGAAAATTAATTAATTAATTAATTAATTAATATAGTGAATGCACAGTGAAATGTTGTGGGTGGGATTATTCCAGTCTTGGACATGTA
The DNA here is from genome assembly GCA_037902135.1 of Cetoscarus ocellatus. Taxonomy (NCBI): domain Eukaryota; kingdom Metazoa; phylum Chordata; class Actinopteri; order Labriformes; family Labridae; genus Cetoscarus; species Cetoscarus ocellatus. The sequence goes on from JBAMNC010000206.1 coordinate 21,464, forward strand.
AATGATTCGTTTTTTATGGATTTGTAGTTTTTCTGCTGGATCAGATTAAAGAAACAGCTTCTATAGACATCCATTATAATAAATGGAGCATTAGGCAATGGGAGATTAACACAGACATGTACAAGAGTGAATTGTGACATTTATTTCAAAATTGAGATTAAAAATAAGAATTTGAGATGTCTAAAAAGTCCAAACACACCATATCCTGTTTCTCTGCTCCAGGCGGATGTTCTGGATTCTTCTGTTTCAGGAATTTGGAGAATGTTAATGCTCTCTCTGCAGCTCTGTACCCTCTTTATGCGCTCTGTACAGAATTATACAGCACAGCCTCAAACCTGAGAGTAAAGCTGAACTGTACCAGCTTGTTTGCTGATGAAGGACAATCATCTTCTTATGGCTGGTTGAAGGTTAAGACTTTTAAATGACATGGCCCGTTTGATTTGGGGCCCCTGGCTGCTGTCAAGTGATTCCCTCCTCTGCCAGACTTTCCACCATCTTTGAAGCGGGAACTTTGCATAAAGCTTGGACCAAGAGGCAGCTGCAGAGACACGTACAGCTCTGCAGGAGCCTGCCAGTATGCATTTTAATGACATCTTTTCAATTAAATGAAAAAAAAAGAAATTCATGGTGCTAATATTTCATAAAACCAATAGCATTTTGAGTTTTGATCCTTTGTTGAATGCTGTGTCCACTTTTATTGATCAATATGGCGCTATTAGAATTGCATTACTTGCAGATTTCAACTTCTTGTCCAAACACTTCAAACTTATTTGTGAGAATTAGACAGTGTAAGAAAAACTACTGGCAAGCTTATTAGTTGTGTGTGATAAACTATGACATAGAAACGTAATGTATGTTTATGAGAAACACTTAATTCAATAATCAGACCTACTTCTGGTCAAAATATGGCTAATTTTTAACAAATTACCTGATCCAGTAGTGGCCCTAGTTGTGCAGTTCTGGAGACCCTATGACCAGGTTGCACATGAATCTGAAGCTGCTCTAGCGCCCCCCAGAGGCTGCAGAGTTTATCTGAAACCAACACCCGGATAATGTTGGTCAGTTTGTCCTGATGGGAGGTCAAACTAACTGCTGGGATCTTGGGAACTTTTTTCTGACCCGCAGCAGAGGCACAAACAAATGGTGTGTGATGGTATGCAGCAGCAGGAGGAGGATGGTGGGTGGAGTTCAGCAGTAGAAAATAAACCACCCACTTAAAGGGCCAACACAGCTTAACTTCAAGTAACACTGCAGATGAGACGGTGTGCAGAGTAAGAAAAAATAAAAGTTAAAAAACCTATACAAGTTTTTTGTTATTATTACTGTGCATGTTTTATCTCATTAAATAAAAGACTGAGATGAAGAAATAAAAAACTTCCAAACTTGTTAAAAATAATTATTTACTGTCCAGTCAAAACATGGTCTGGTGGGTGACCCACTTTCATCAAGGTGACCAGCTGTCCAGGAAAAAAACAAATGATACATGTGCTCATTGACTCAAAAGCAGGGGGAGGGGTTGATTTCTGTAACAGCAAATCTTTGATAAAAAAAAACCAAAAAAAACCAAAACAGATACTTCACTGAGACACCATTAAAAATAAAGTGCATTTTACGTATCATATACATATTATCAACCAACCAACCAAACAAACAACAACAAATCAGCCAATCAACCCACCAAAAGAAAGAGGTAGAGTTTAATATCTGCAACAGCAAGTTTTAGTGAGAAAAAAAAACCAGAACAAAACATTGAATCAGATACTTTACTATCAGACATCATTAACAACAAGGATGTGTTTTCAACCAAACAACCATCCAACTAGACAAATCAAGTTACCATTCAGAAACCAATAGATCAAACAACCAATCAACCACCCAACTAACCAACAAACCAACAAACGCTGTCAACCAAATCAACCAACCATCTACACAGTTAACCAACCAACAAACCAATTCGACCAACCAACCAAAAAACTAACCATTCAATACATAAATCAATCAACCCACTAACCAACCAGCCAAGCAAAAGATCAGCTGACCAGACTAAAGAGTCTATAAATCAACCAGCAAACTAACAAATCAACCATCCCACAATCAAATACACTTATAAATATAAGCAAACAACCAAACAGCAAACCAAACATCCAACTAACCATCAAACCAACCAACCAACCAACCAACCAATTAGCAGTTCAGCCAATAAAATCAACTAACCATCTAACAAGCCAATTAATCAACCAATCAGCCAACCGACAAATGTCTGCCAACCAACCAGCCAACAAACAATAGCCAACAAACCATCAAACCAATCAACCATCAAACAACCTACCAACCAATCAGCTGACCAAAGAGACCAACCATCTGATTAAACGACCAATTAACCAACCAACAAACCAACCATCAACCAAGTGACAAGCAAACAAAAAAATAGTCACGTAAGCATCAAACCCACCAACCAATCAGCTAACCAAAGTGACTGAAATGTGTGTGTGCCTGCTCAGACACAAATGAATAAGGACATGCACACTATTTTATCTGTTTGGCTCAGGTTTTTCTGCCATGCCATTGTCTTTTATTTGGTGTGCTTAACTTTTTTTCCTATTGTCTTTAACTGTCTTGCTGTAATGCACAGAGGCCCAAACTCTGTATTTAAAGTGCTCCATAAAAAAAGTTGAGTTGTAATGTTTTGATTTGAGGTTGTACAGTGAGTATGCACTGACGGTGTTCTGCCAACAGAGAGCAATGTGTCCCTACTTTTCATACACACTTTACTTTACTATATTACTTTGATGAGGTTTTATGAGCAGATTGGCTCAAAATGTCGCAATTGACGAATTCAACATGCAGGGGAAAACAGTTATAATATTTGTCATGTTAACGCACAATCAAAATGTGAATTCAGTTTGAGATTCTTCAATCCTGTTCAAAATGTGCGTTCAATAACAATCACATTTTTAGTTTTAAACACAATTTTGAAGACTTTCAAAACGTGTATTTTATTGTCTTTGTGACATGTGGTCTAGTAAATGTGTAAAGCTCTGTATGTTGACAGGAATTCCAACGAAAATTGAAACACACAGTTTCAAAATCAAAATCTTGTGTTTTGAGTTTCTACAACTTAGTTTACAGTTTTTTAAAAGTTGCATAAGTGTAAATGAAGTGAGATAAAATTAACAAATCCCAGTGATAAGACATAAATAGGCTTCTATAACCTAACTATAACAGTCAAATGTCAATCGAAAAAGAATGGCACCAAAATCTAATAAAATGACACTGCTGAAGATAAATTGAATTTCCTTTATTTATGGTTTTACCTGTTTTATTATCTGTTCATGTCCATATATTTTTCTATAAATCGATAATACGGCGTAATAGTTTGCGTTCGTTTTTTTTAGTGCTTTGTCAATATCTATATTACAATACTAAATAATTACTTTATGTCTTAATTTGAAGGGGAAAGCTACAGGAAGTCTAATTCACCTGTCGTCTTCCTGTCGTCACTGTCAGCTATTTTATTTTCTGTCACTTTGAAGAAGAACCAAGAACCTCTGAGCTTCTTCAGAAACCTGAAACGCGGAAACTCGAGAGAAACCCTTAAACTGTTCCGAGGAAGCGCCTCTTCTTCCTCTCTGGTGTTTGGACTCAGGACGCTCTGATGAAGAGGACTTGCAGACTCGGATGTCCTCATCCATCTGCAGACTGACCAGGACCTGCAGACCTACAAGGACCTTTTGAACCCGATGAGAGGACGAGCTGAAGATCAGACCTTGAAAGGTACGAATCAGTCCGGTTATTTAACATTACACTGGTGTCACGCGTTATCCCGTCCTCAGATTGTTCAGTGACCTGCTGAAGCAAACTTAATTTACCCAGTTGTTAAATAGAAGTTTCAAAGTGAAAGGAATCAGAGTGAGAATACTTAAGTTTTTTACAGCGCCATTGATACTTTAATTTAACATGCTTGACGGTATTAAAAACACAGTTGTCATGACAATTTGAACATTTAAATGACATAAGGCAAAAATGTAATATTCAAATATAAAACATAACCATGAACTAGAAGTGCTCCCAGCACAAAAACCTCTGCCAAAGCATTTCCAACACTGATGAAGGAGTTATTGTCAAAAATGTGGAAACCTGCCCTATCTCGCACTTTTAGCTAAATAAAATAAAATAAAATAAAATAAATTAATAAATCCTGCATGAGTATCTGAATTCAGATCACTGCCAAAATGTAATCATATCCTACACCACCAACATTCCCTGAAAATTTAATTAAAATCTATTGAGAATTTATTGAAATATCTTGTTAACAATCAAAATAATGAATGCTGTTTTAAATCATACTCTCCTCGGCGGAGTTAAAATCAAGAGGAATTAGAGAAAATGTATTGAAAATATCCTTATTTTGACTGTAAGCAGAATTTAAAATGTTATAGATCAACAGGACTGAAAAAGAAGATAAAACGAACATTTTTCAATGAAATAAAACCAATTACTAAGCATGTAAAAACATATAAACTCACGGTGAAAGGCAAAAAATTTCCCCCATGTCAATTTGAAAAAGGGGGCTTATTTATTTTATTTTGCGTTTTTAAATTTGATGTTTGATTGCACTTAAAAATTTGCTGAGCTCTGACAATTTTATTTTACCTTTGTTTTGTTCATAATGTTTACAGATCAATTAATCAGTTAATCTTTATTTTCAAAAGTTGCCTGAAGTAAAAACATGTTGAATAATTAAGCCAATGCAGAACTGTAAAATGCTGCACTTCCTTGAGTGTCTACAGGGGCCTATCTGCAGAAGTTGAAACGGTCACAATCACACTCCATGCTAAAGTTTTTCATTTTTACAGCAGAAATTAACATATTTATAGCCCGGTTTAAAAAATGATTTTGGTCTGTATAATTCATGTCTTTATGTCCATGCACTGTATCTTGTTGAATCTCTTAATAACTCTTTCATTTTGTTTTTAATGAGACCAAAATTTATGCCTAATTAAGGTCGTGGCTTGCACAACTTCGTGCCAGTGCGTTGTATCTGGTGTGAGAATAGATAAGACCAAACTCCACTCTGGGAGAGGTTTGTCTGCAGGTTGCAAAATAGGGGCAGATTGAGTACAAGGGGGAGTTTGTGCTGTGCATTCTCTGCAAATCAGTCGCGCTTACAACATCTGATTGGCTCTTAAGGTCAGGTAGAAGTCTCTTGCAATTCAGCCACTCCACAGATGGAGGTCATTGCTCTCAGAACAGGTCCAAAATTTTTCAAAACTCATCAATGGATTTCCAAATATAGGCAAATCCAAAAGAAACATTTGGAGCCCATGAGGTGAATAAATGTCTAAATTTGGGAACCCATTAAAGAGTTTGTCATAAATTCATTAGCTTGTTAAAGAGACTGTACTTGGCCCTAACTCAAGATCATACGCTCATTTTTGATGACTGCTGGAGGATGTTCACAAACACTTACATTCAAAAAGCCCACATGCAGAGTGTCCCTGATCCAGCTGTATTCTCACTCTGTCTGAGATGCTCTGTTAGAGCTCCTGTCACATTAAGGTTCTCTTCCCCTCGTGGGTCCAGTCTGCTCTGATTGGTAATTGTGGTAATTGCAAGTGATGAAACGATCGTGAAAATTAAGGATGATGCCGATACTGATGTTTGTGATAGCAGTGTAGCCAATACTAGTGTTATTCTAGCTACTTCTTTGCTGTAATCCTCCAACAAAACCAAAATTTCTCTAATCATAAGAACAGGTCGGAGTTTGTCCTGTAGGTATTCAGCAGTTCAGCGTCCCAGATGTCAGCTTAAAATTAATAAGACGCATCAGACAAACATCTGCAACAGATAACTGCTCATCCCAGTAATTTGCCAATGGCCGATGTTTTTAAAATAGGCTGATATTCAGCACTGCAAACAGGCACACAGAATCGAGGATTCTGTTGGAGACAATGTGGAACTTCTATGGCTAATCACTTCCATGTTTTTTGGGCATGTCCGAAAATCCAGTCTTTCTGGAGAGAGGTGGCGTCTGAGATCAATAAGATACTTGGGGTGAATGTAGATTTCTCTTTTGTTACTCTATACCTTGGTAAAATACCACAAACAGTCCCACAGAAGGATAAATACTTATTGAAGATACTCTTGGCAAGCTGTAGGAAAGCTATAACTAGGAAATGGTTGCAACTAGACCCTCCAAATTTGGTCCAGTGGCGTGGAATCATCCAAGAAATTTACCGTATGGAGAGACTTACTTTTGTATTGAGGCTCCAGTTGGAGAAATGCACTAAACTATGGGAAAAATGGATTGTGTGTGCACCATGTTTAATATGACATTATACCATGATGTATGTGTAAAAGAATACTTTGATTTTAACTGTAACACCCATGATGATCTCCTGTTCATTGTCTGATATTAGTCGATACCAGGGGTGGGCAACTAGCAGCGTTTCTCCTTCCTAATTGTGGCCCACCAGTCAGTTTCAGATGAGCAAAAATTGTAAACATGAAGACCAAAGTCTGCCATGTACTTTATTCTGATTTGCCTTGGCAATGTACAAAGGAAAATTTCATTACAATATGAAAAATGAAAGCATTGCTGTCTTATCTGTAATACCTGGTTAAATGTTTTGTTTTTAAAGAAATTTGTACATATGATTTGTTGAAACAGTTTTGTTAGGCCTTGTATGAAGCAAAATGTGTTTTAAAAAATTATCAGTTTAATGCATTCAAAATATCTTTATTGGCTTTAATTTCATGGTTAGAGAATACAATTCAGCTTTACATTTTGCCTTTTGGGTTAAAATATTAATGTTGGCATCATAAACTCTGAAGAAAGCTATGGATTTTTGCTGTCAGGCAGAGACCTTTTAACTCCAAAATTATTTTTTTTACAGGAAATGAAAAAAATACAATATATTTTTAAAAATAAGGCATTTTTATAGTTTGAAATTGTTTTTATATTTTTTTCACTTGGTCTATGAATAAAAAAAACACCCACAGAAGGTGACCAAGAGAACTGATTTGTCAAAAAAAAAAGTATGAATCATGAAAAATGGAGATACCCATCTGCCTGACATCAAAAGTATTTATTACCTTGTCATTTGCTGTTGATTTTATTCGGCTTATCTATACTCCAATTTAACATTTGGCCCCCTGAACACACGAACAACAATAATTTGACCCACATGGTCACCAAAGTTTCCAGTTATCAGAAAAATGAACTGTCATGATGAAAACCTAACAAAATCTGGCATTAAAACATAAAAATAGCTATATTTCTAAGAAAACAAGGCTGTTACTGGCTTGTTTTTGTAAAACTCACTTTTTTTTTTTTTTCAAAATAAAAAATAAATAATGATAAAATGATACTGTGTTTAGTTCACTAGATTGAGTATTTCTTTCTAATTGTATTTGAATTTAAATATATATGAATACTGATGAAGCACCTTCTTTGGGCAGCTATATGTTTGGCTCTTTGAGTATTCTTCAGATTATGAGTATTTGGTCCTCTTGCAATGAGGAAAACTTTAACATGGCCCTCTTGGTAATCAAAGTTGCTCATCCCTCGCCTATTCTGTTGTTGAACGAATGTCGATGTGCAGCCTTAGTAATTGGTCAGTTCAGTGCCATCCTGAACCAATGGGCTTGAACCGCTGACGAAACAGTGGTAAGCCGTCACGCTGGTAGGTCTATGCAGGGGGGCCAGGTGAACAAGCCGTTTCAAGCAGCCACTGGCGGCATGAGTGTGAGTGAGGGAGATGTCCTGATGCTGCAGACTTTTCACCTTTTGCAGATAATTGCTGTATCACCTTGAGAAGACATACAGAGCACAAAACTCAAAAAGCACAACATTGGCCCTCCAATCAAAAAAAGAAGATAGATTATTTCTGATAAACTGTTATGAGCCTGGTATCTGGAATAAGGTAGATTTATCCAGTTTTTTTGGACAATGGTGCAGGTCACATCTGTTGCCCAGCAAGGAGTCATGGTTGTTCAAGCTTCAACATGGTTGTGAGCTTGTTATGGCTTAAGTGATTCTAAATTTTCCCTAGATGTGATTGCACCTGGTTGTCTGTCTCTGTCTGTCAGTCCTGTGACTGGCTGGTGACCAGTCCTGGATGATTACAGCTGAGAAAGTAATCAGAAAATGAAATAAATGTATATTTATGTAAAAAAATATCTCAGTGAGAATGTGGAGGACTCAGAGGGCTGCATACATATCTGATTCATTGGGCTTTAAAGTGTTAATGTTCATTTGCCGAGGGCTCTTATGGTAACAGATCATAAAAACAGAAAAGAGATTGTATCAGCATGTTTGTTGTCAGGTTGTTGTTATTTCCTATTGTTGCTATGCAATGAAAATGAATCCCTGTTCAAACATTCCCCAGACTCTTAAAGTTTGTTTTGTTTCTCTGCAAATCATCGATCGATTAATGTCCAAGAAAATCTCATGTGTGACTCATAATCCACCTCACCAGTTTTTTTCATCCTAACTTCATGAGCTCAGAGCTTCTCGTTGTTGTCGTGTGAACATGTCTGTGACAGCTGGTTATTTTTAGCTGCAGCTCCCACCCACGCTTCTGAGCACTTCCTGTTTGGCAAGAAAATCAATGACGTGAGGGACACACACACACACACACACCCACACACACACACACACAGTTGTCTGAGCTGCTGATGAAATGCGTTTGCATCAGAAACTTCTCTTTTTGTTTTCCTCTGCCTTTTTTTTGACCTGATGGCCTCTTTGACCCCATGACTTTTACATCTGCATGGATTCAGAAACCTGATAGAGGAACAGAAGAATTATTAAAAAAAAAAAAAAGCAGCTCTATAGTTGCTCTCTTCTTTTCTGCATCATTAACAGTTTCGCTGCAGACACTAATACAGGTGCAGTGGTGTAATTAGTTACTGTGTTATCTGGTGTCCTCTATGGTTCTTCTGTAGATACCAGGGAGCATTAAAAGCTCCTCTTCTTTGTGAACTTAGTTTGTTTACATTGATATCGTTGTTATATCATGATTTTTAGTGGTGATAATCATGAAAAAGCAAATAAATCCTTCATTAAACTTCTTTTAGTCCATTACATTCAAACAACTGTTTGAGCACGGGGATAAATATCCATATTTGGAGTGTAGATAAATACTCAAATGTAAAATACTTAGTGTAGCAGAACATCAGGGCGCCTGGAACAGTGGACCGTTTCATCCAACAGAGGGCGCTCTCAGCGCAGCTTGATCGTCAGCCACATAAACTGCTCTCTTGACCTCAGTAAACAACGAGTTGCCACCCCGAGTGTGTGTGAGTGTGTGTGGGGGGGTATCTTCGGTTATTTGCGTGTATGTTTGAAAACTGCTCGAATTTCATTTTGAGGAAAACTGACAGTCTTATAATATAGTGCTGCTAGCTGTTAGCTAAGCTCCTGTTTACTTTTGTTTTCAAGACCAGAAACTGAAATCAGCTAAGATGATTGTAGAAAAAATCACCACTCACCAAAAAACAAAAAGAAGAAAAGGAAGAATCAGCTCTGCTGGATGTAGCACACTACAACGCAACAGTCGTTTGGCAGCCTATTACATGCTACTATCAAATACAGTGTGCAGTATGCAACATACTGCATACTGTGTACTAGTAGTAGTAGTACAGTATGTTTTTCACAGTTACAAAAACAGTCAGAGTCACGTTATGGCTAACTTAGCCTGCTAGCTTCCTTATCATAATGCAAAGTATGGCTCGTAGTCATAGCAATGCTGGCTGTGAAGCGATGATCAAAGGTCCGCTCTGGCCGTTTGTATGGCTTGGCCAACTTCAAAATACTACTATGTGAGCATGAAATGATCCAAAGGAAAAATGAAAGTTTTGTAGAATTTCTTTTTTAATTGTTTCGGAACAAAGCAACTGAGCTGTGGGGTGAACACCACATGTGATTTGTGTTTCTTCAAGCAAGTGTGGAAACACCAGTAACTTGCACATGCATTTATTTGTGAATGATGGCATCACTTTCAGAAACTGTTGACACTGAAAATCAGTGTAGGGCAGGGGTCTCAAACTTGCAGCCCGCGGGCCAATTGCAGCCCGCAGGACGATATTTTGTGGCCCCCTACTGGACATCAAACCTTAGTGTTAGTGCGGCCACTGCATGTTTGTCAAACGCACATTTTTGCCAAGTCGTTGCGCATGCCACGCTTGCCCTGGACTTTTATATAATCTTTTTTATCACTTATGGCAGCGGTCTGCAACCTTTTTAATCAACTGAGCCATTTGCCATTCATGTTCTGAAGAACCCATTCATGCACGAGTTATTTCGTCTTATCGGACAGAATGTTTCCCCATCACTGAAGAGTTTTTTCGTCATTCCGTGTTTTTATTGAACTCTGGTAGTTGGCACTCTTTCGTGGAGAAGTTCTGCTCTCCTGTGACCGCATACAAGACACCTCACTGAGGGAACCACAGAGCCGAGGAGGACGTTGAGATGAAAGAGAGAAAAAAGCGCTGACACTACGCAAAAATCAAAACGGATGATCCTGGTCGTTTAAAGTACTTATTTGTGACGTTTTGATCCCTTGTCTGCTCATCGGGAGGATGATTTATCAGAATATTATCTAAATAACTGTGGATTTACTGTAAAAGCCTTCCTGTGTCCATCTGAGAGATGACAACCTGCGAGGAGAAGGCCTCCCGCTTGGGATTCAGTGGTAAGATGGAGAAAACGCACATACGCCACTGCGAGCTCCCAAAACTAGAGAAAAGTTAAACAGGGCTGGGATAAAACAGACAGAGACGGACGGGAGAACTAACGGAGTTCAACATGATTCATAAACGAACCAGCAGACACAGCAGTGTGCTCCATAACGGCACAGCCGTGCGTCCTAACGCGCACACACCTTCAGGTCTGTGTGGACAGGTCTGACTCTGTCCATAACTACACAGATAAAAGTGTTTCCCTCAAGTTTTTAAGGAAGAAAAGAATCAAACACAAATAGGCCCACTACTGATTTATTTATAATGATTTAGGGGAGACTGGAGATGGTTGTAACACTAGAAGAGTTTAAACACCACAGTTTTCTCCCGTCAGGTATAAGATAGGGGTCACATGATGATTTCATTTTTTTCCTCCCTGATCACATACAGGAGCCGTCAAGGCTAGAAACTGTTGCATGTGGACTTTACAAAGAAAATAATGTTAAACAAGAAATGTACTACATTTTGCTTAGTTCTAAGAATTATTGCGACCGAAACTGTTCTCTCTCAGGCAAATTTGATGCATTTCTTTATTTCTAATTTCAGACAACTTTGCTTGAACAGCAAAGCTAAACAAAGCTAAACATTGGCTGATAGGGGTGGGCTGGGTTGGAAACAAAACAGAAAAAAAGTAGGCAGTTCAAATCAACAAAATTTCAGTGAAAATGCTGTTGCTGGTGCTGGCTGGCAACTTTTTTGACAAATGCTGGTGGGTAAAGAGTTAATAATATGGATGTTAATTAAATGGATCTTTCTTTTTTTTTTGAATACTTGGGACCCTTTTTTGCAGAATAATTTGTGCGGCCCAGCCTCACCCAGACTGTAGTTCCACTGGACCCCCGGTAATTTGAGTTTGAGACCCCTGGTGTAGGGTGACTTTCTACACAGAAAATCCACAGAGAATCAATAAAATGAACCCATAAAGAATCAGATGGATGTGCAGAATTGATATTCGAAATGGTATTGACGAAATCTTGCCATGAAACGAGGCACAGAAAAAGTGGACACAAATGCAACACACCAATACCGGAGGTCAAATAGGCAAAAGGTTTAAACGGTTACCAGGCAGAGTTTGGTACACAAACAGGCAGTCAGATCAGGCTACAGTTTCCAAAACATGAGGTAAAAAAGGCAAGGTCTAAAAACAAGCAAGGTAATACACAGCAAGACAAGACTATGATGAAGACTGGGAGGTACAACAAACTGGCACACAACAGTGGGAGACATGAGGTTAAATACAAGATGTAATGAGGGGTGATGGGAAACAGGTGGGGTGAAACAATGAGGAGACAGGTGTGACGAGACGGAGGGCAGGGCAGACAGGAACAATCTGGAACTAATTTCTTTGTATTTAGATACAATGGCTACGTTTATATGCAGTCAATATTCGGATCAAGATCAACATTCCGGTTTCTGAAACATTCGGAATAACCCAGTTTACATGCGTGAGCAAACAGGGTTACTCCTCTATGCATAGTATCCCGGACAAAACAGCGACACACGGAGAACGTCATCACACACGGAGAACGTCATGACGCAATGCGCGTCATTTCCGCTTCTTCTTCCTGTATCCAATAGCAACGAGAACAACAGCAGCAGCACGGCAGATAATGAATGGCCCGGAGCAGGTAACAGTCGGCTTCGTTAGCGCTTTGGTGCTGGTACTGACCCACCACCTGTACTTGACACTATTCTTTGTCAGTTTCTTCATTAATGGAAGACGAGAACGTGAAGAATTAGGAAATCGAGCCGGAGCTGTGCCATGTTACAACAAGTACTTCCTTTACTCAAAAGACCAAGATTCCTTGCGAAAGAGACATGCGCAGAACACAACTTAATGTTCCTTTCGATGAGGATATCCTGATTGGCGTATACATGACCAAATATTCGGGTTAGAAAAGGAGTAACCCAGGGGTGACATTAGGGTTTTTAAAAACTGCAATAAGAGCATATGCCTGCTTTTAAAAAGGTTTTTTGGTGTTTACATGGCTGCACGCAACCGGGTTATAGCTAATATTCCGGCTATGAAAGGTTTAATGACTGCATGTAAACGTAGCCACTGACAATGAAGTGATTCTGATTCTGATTCTGAGACAAGGGTTAGTGATTTCAAAATAAAACAGGAAGGACAAGACAAAAAACACGAATGTGCAAAATAATAGAAAACTTGACCAACATGACAAATCTTATCAATTTCCATCCCTATTTCTTTCCTCTAACGGTTAAAGCTGGGATATGTATCTTGGATGAGACTTCAGTGGAAGCATCTTTGCCAACCAATCTGCTGTGTTTTTGTGCCATTAGCTGCCATTAGCATTATTCCTATGTAATGTATTTGCAGCCACAAAAGGGCCTCAAACCACATTCCCCTTCATACAATTAGAATTACCTGTACAATCTAAAAAACAACTGAAGCTCATTTAGATATAACAAGCACATATACCTTAATAAAGGGATCCAGTAAGAGCACTGTCCCTGAACTGACTGACCGAAAAGTGGGTGTCCCATTAAAGATTTTCTAAAGGGTTAATGCAAGACAAAGAGGGGGCACAGATGTCAAAAGATCTCTCATGTGGCTTCAGTAGTAGGATGTTGACAGGTAATCACATCTTTTTGGGCACAAAAATAAATGACAAGCTGCAGCTTTGATGAAGAAGGGTCTCTTATTAGCCTTTGCGAGAGGCCTCCAAGTTGTCCATCACAGACAGAGATGTTATACTTTTTGCTAAAGAGATATTGAAAAAATGATTACAGATTGTACAGAAGGATATTAGAAAAACTAAACAGCTCTTTTAGTTGTTTAATGTCTGCACATGGAAGCCTTAGTTAGCCATCACTGATGTTAACATGTTCATGTGCATCATCTCTGCAGTGTGAAAGTTGGTGTAAATTTTCTTTGCAAAGTGTCGATGGTGTCAGGAAAACCCCGTGTGGTTTCTGAACTGCTGTTCTCTCTCTCTCTCTCTCTCTTTATTTTCCTGTCTGTCGTTTTTATCCTCCACTCTCTGACCTTTTTCTTTCTTCTTTTGCATAAAAACTATCAACACCCCCGATTTTTCACTATTAGACTTGCACAATAAAGACAGTGACTGACAGAGTGGACCTAAAAATTATTTTTAAGGATGTAAATTATGAAGTGAGGTGAAGTTTGCTTTTTACAGCGGCTTAAAGAGTCAGAGCTAAAATGCACACTCAGGCACATGTTTAGATGACAAAGATACAAGCCGCAATGAAAAGATAAACATATTCAACAATTACTGTGAAAACAGCAATAGTTATAATGACATTTTTTACATGCTAAATAAAATGCAAATCAAAGAAGACGAAATATAACTATTTACTACATTTTCAATCAAGTCATTGAGCTGGAAAGCTGTTTGTTTCAAGAATCATTTTTATTTGGAAAGATAAGTTTTTTAAGGGGGGGCTTTGGTTCGAGTTTGATTTTAAGATGTCAAAGAGTAAACAACAGGTAGTCAGTGGCAAATTTTAGACCTTTTCATAGTCCTACAGATCTTTGCTTTTCCTTCACATTGTTCAAGGTTGATAAAAATAAGGGATGGACGATATTTTCTTCCTATGACGCACTTTAGAGCTGTGCAGTTAATAATAATAAAAATAATTGTAAGTAAGTAATAGTAAGTACTGTCTAATCTAAAGTACTATCTAATCTAATAATAATAACTTTATTTGTACAGCACTTTTAAAAACAGAGGCTTACAAAGCTCTTTCACAAACAGTCAAGAACATACAGACAACCATTACAAGAGCACAAAAGCACAAGAGGAAATAAAACAAAAAGCTCAGTTTAAATCAAGGCACGGTTACAGAAAAACATAAGAGGCATAATAGACACTAGCAAGAAAAGTCAAGAGGAGAGCAGCTGGTGCTTCTGGTGTCTTATAGACCAGTGTTGCTCATGCAGTGGACCTAACCTAAACTCAAAAACTGGGCTCAACAATCAGGCCCACTGACAACAAAAACACAGGAGGTCCTGACCCTACGGGGCCAGAGACATCAGAAAACCACAGCAAAGAGCATCGGCCCACACCACACCAAGACACAGCAACACACAAGAGGCAGTAATGACTCAGTGTGTGTCTACGCCCTGAAGAAGGTGCTGAATCGAAGGGGCTTTTTATATGTCATAAGAATGTCATAAGAACCCTGCAACATAAAATGAGACCATAAGGACCGAAATAAAAGCTAAAAACATAAAACCAGTAAGAACGAGTGAAAAGGGGGTAAAGCAGAAAACAGAAGAACAATTACAAATGGACAATATTAATAATGCTAATATAATAATATTAAAAAAAGCAATGATAGAATAAAACAACAGACATCAGCAGGAGATAAAACAATAAAAAGTCTAAAAAGGTTATCTATAAAATGATTAAAAGTGTAACAAGTTGAAGCATAATTAGATAAGATCTGAATTAAAAGTAAGTAATGGCATTAATATGTTAACATAACATAGAAGATGTAAATAAAAGAAGGACTTAAAAGTAGTAGGAGGTAAAATGATAAGAGCAGTACTGATAGAGAATAGCTAAAAAAGACAGTAAAGCCGAAAATAAGATAGAAATAAAAGAGATAAAAGATAAAAGACGGTATCACATAAAAAGCAAGTCTGTAAAAGTGAGTTTTTAAAAGTGACTTAAAAGAAGCGACAGACTCTGCACGCCTTATCTCCTCTGTCAGGTCGTTCCAAAGTCGAGGAGCTCTGATGGAAAAGCTCGATCACCTTTAGTTTTGAGCTTCGACTTAAGAACGACCAGGAGGCCTTCGCCAGAGGATCTGAGGCTGCGGGCTGGCTCATAAGGTATAAGTAGCTCTTAAATATAGCTGGGGGCCAGGCCCATGGGTGCTTTAGAAGTGATCAATAAAATCTTAAAATCAATTCTAAAACTGACAGGAAGCCAGTGGAGGGAGGCTAAAATTGGAGTGATGTGATGCCGTCTACGAAACCAGTGAAAAGCCTTGCTGCTGCATTCTGAGCTAGTTGGCGGCGAGAAAGGGATTTTTTATTTAAACCAGGGAGGAGAGAGTTGCAGTACACCAGCCTTGAGAAAATGAATGTGTGGATTATTTTTTCAAGGTCTGGGGGGGTGAGTATTTGTTTAATATTTGTTCAGGACTCAGGGGAAAGTATATCTGTGTGTAGTCTGCGTAGCAGTGAAAGGAGACTTGGGGGCGCTGATTTAATTAATATCTGCATTATTTTTTTCAAAGATGACATTATTAACAGCTATCAGAGGAAAATAGAATACTGCATGACTCCCAATGTTAACAAATCCTTTATAAAACTCATGGATCTGGACTGGGATCACTACCAAATTTTAGTTAATTCTTCCTGCCATGACAACATTGTCTGAAAATTTCAGCAAAGCTTGTTAATTTACCTTGTGAACAAACAGGCAAAAATCAGCAAAAAAAAAAAAGGCCAACCTTTGCAGAGGTAATTTAGACAGCATATTCACAAAGATGTTGCTTATATTCATTTTTGTCTTTAGTGATTGATTGCAAGTAATTTATCCCAATATTGAACAATGCTTTCACAATTTGCATTTTTTTCCCATGTCATGCAGGCCTACTGTGTTAATGGAAAAAAGGCAGACATTTTGAGATAAAAATAAAGAAATTACGTTGAAAAACAATTTTAAGAAAAAGGCAGAATAAAATTTCTTGAATATTGTTTAAATACAGTTTTTATATGGAAGCATAAAGCAGTGATAGCTCCAGTTTCTCCTGCCTGACACTAATACTCTTTGTTTAAAAAGTGAGTTAAAACTAAATATCATGGCGATAATGATAATTATGGTTATAATAATGATGAAAACAGTAGTCATAATATGATAACAATAATAATGATTAGGCCCTCATGCTCTTGTGCGTGTTGGGGTGTGTCGCAAGCACTTACGGAGCACTGGACTAGAGGACTTTGCAAAGGTATTGAGTTTTAGGTCATGTTAGGGTCTCCAAAATGCCAAGACTTAACTCTGCTTACAGAATATCACCTCTGATGTCAGCTTTCCATCCCTTTACAGGCTTAGGCATTTAATTCACCTTCAGATCCACACACTCACTAACCAAGGTGGTTTTTATGTAATTAATCAGTGACAAGATAAGTGAATGATTCCTCTGTAATGAACATAATGAAGTCTGTGTTTCTGATCTCAGGTTACTGAATGACCAGCCAGTCTGACTGGTTTAACAGCATGCACTTTAGCAAACATAACAAATGAATTATAACATCATTAGCACTTTAATACACTCATAAAGGCAGGAGTGCAAAATTGTTTGATCAAAAGCAAAAGAAATAACAATGCAGAAAGAAGACATATAGGAGGAATAGCCTTCGTTGTTAGTGTATTTGACATGAATGTTTGAATATAGAGGATTTCAGTTTCTCATGAATGTTTTGCCCTATTTGCTCTTATTACAAGAAAAAGTAAAAATTCAACTGAGTTAAATTTTCAAAGACCTGTTTGTAGTTGACAACACCTCACCATGAGGGAGTTCTAGTTTTTTTTAAAATTTGGTTGTCATTTACTTAAAGATTGTGAATTATACAACCTATTTGAAGAAAGCTTAAGCTATCCAAGTGCAGAACAACATTCTGTGTGACATTAACATCTCCGTGCCATGGCAAGTGACAACATTATTGCACTTTAAAACAACAAAAAAATCTAATTTGTTGTTACAACCGTTAATGCATGTTTTTTTCACATCATTGTTACAGCGCCATCATTTAACTTTTGCACTGTTGTCAAGATGGTGCTTCATATCAGTAACTTTTTCCCAGATGAGATAATCCAAACTTTATAACATTAAACTGATAGATTTTGAACAGTGCCGTTAAAGGTCGTACACTGTTGCCACAAAACTTATTATCAGCAATAATCTAGAAACCAACTAAAAATCTCATCTGGTTTTTATTGAGGCAGCCAGCAGTGTGCTAACTGCACCACTCGACAAGAGATAAAGAGGCTGACGCGAGTTGGGTTTTAAGCTTGAGATATATTTGCAATATGTCCTTGCATCCAAAAAATGGGAGAGGACAATTACTTTAGTCTTTGAGGTTTTTTAAAAGTGTTTTGTTGTTGATAGTTGGTAAAAATGTGAAGTAGTTTTTATTCAATGTAATCATTTTTTACCCTCTTTTATGTTGGGGTGTATGGGGTGTTTTTTGGAGGGCCCAACAAACATTACACTCTGATAGGTGAGGCTCACTCAGCAACACTTGAAAACCCCTGAACTACACTACTAAGTGTTTTTGTATGGACAGCAAATTTCTTTAAAAGATGCTGTGATTATGGAAAACTTAAAAAAAAAGAGCTAAATAAAATAGACCGTTTTCATCTCCATGTTGACCAGGTCCCAGAGTGTGAAGTTTTAGTCCCAAAACGCTGTTTTACCCGCTCGCATGGAGACACGTAAAACAAAGTAGATAAAAATCTTCACCTTTGCAGGAATTTTCCAAAATATGCGGCATTTTTTCCACACAGATCTGGCATTGTGGGAGCTCCAGGTCGTGGAGTGAATACATCTCAAAACGTTGCTTGTGTGGCAAAATGTACAACAAATAAGCATATTTTCAGATACAATGATCTCATAGCCCCACCTCTACCTTAAACCACATGCATTGTTATGTCATCAACGTTGTGAGGGAAAACCTTGTTTTTCGGATGCTTTGGATACTGCGCCTGAAATGCATCCATTGTAATAATAATAATAATAATAATAATAATAATAACTTTATTTATATAGCACCTTTAAAAACAGATGTTTACAAAAGTGCTGTAACAGATAGAACCCAGTAATCTGGGTACAATAAAATCCACAATCAGGTCAAACAGAGACCAAAAGAGTCAGAGGAAAAAGCACAGGGGGTCATTTTAACTAAAGCAACAAAAGGAAGGAAAATAGCGAACTGGTGAGCTGGAAACATCTGAAGTAATTTGCAACAAGGTCAGAAGAAGAACATTGATGAAGAAGACATTTGGTTTTATGTACAATTACAAGGAGACAGCAAGACAATAAATAGATCATAGATTTGTAGATAGTTTGATAAATTTATACAGCTGATAGTTGACGACAGTTGATAGTTGACGACAGTTGATAGTTGACGACATCACATCAGGAAGATGGAAAAGAAGAGAGCAGATAGAGGACAGGTAAAAGAAAGAAGACGTATTACACATAAGATAAAAGGATAAAAATAATAAAAAGGGAGTATATTAAAACAAGAAAGGATGGTAAAGACAGGACTAAAACGATAAGAAACCGGTGAGTAGAGTAAGAGCAGGAGAGTTTAAAAATAGTTAAATAGGTAATTGTAAAATAACTGTGTAGATAAAATAAAAGAATAAATAAGAAATAATAGTTAACAGGTATGATAAACAGGTATATGAGTAATAAAAGGATCATGTAAAAGCAAGTCTAAAAAAGTGTGTTTTAAGATGCGATTTAAAAGATGTCACTGATTCAGCTCGCCTTATCTCCTCGGGCAGGGCGTTCCAAAGTCGAGGAGCTCTGACAGAAAATGCTCTATCACCCTTAGTCTTCAGCTTCAGAGACCATAGACTGTAAAATAATTTATTTTTGACTGGCAATTCTCCCAGTGAACATTCTTTGGCCATTAACTAGTCTTCTACATCCTCTTTTTGTGCTTGTTTGCATGAAACATGTTTAATGCGCATGCTCCACGTCGTCTTCTCTGTTGTTGGTGCATGTCTGTGGCAGCGTTAAGCTGCGTTCACACAAAACACAAATTTTAGTTTGTCGCAAAGACATTGAGAGTGAATGAGAAGACGCAAAATTCACATTGTGCAACAAATCTGTTGCGCTGTACAAATTTTGTCCCTTTTGCCGTAGTTGAAAATGTCAAACTTCTGTGACAAATTTTGCCTGAAGTCCTGGCGCAACAGCCAATCAGCGTCAAGAGTGAACAATGACGAGGATGACATCCCAGACAGAGGAGGAAGTAAACAATGCTGCACATCGGCATCTGAGCTCCTGTACATGGTTATTTTAGTGTTCAGAGAATGATCCACAGAGAGGAGAAATGGGAGAAAGTCAGTGGAGAGTTTTGAGTGTCCATTCAGCTCATGTTTATTTAATACTTTTCATGGGCTGTAGTGTGAACGAAGTCTGCTAGCATAATGGCAAGCTGGCTACTGGTGGGTTTTTTTCTTCTTTTCTATCATGATTTAATGTTTTTTTCCACCAGAGAAAATATGCTAAACCTTACAGAAGAACAACCACACGAGAAAGAATAGACCGGAAGAGAGGAATGGATCTTGGGCCATACCAGGAAAAAAAGGCAAGAAAAGCTGGCAAGTTCGGCAATGGGGGGTCCATCACTTGGACGTCATGGTGAAACTGGCTCCAAAAGATCATCAAATAGATGTGTTTCTATTTTGAATTTTTGTTGGACATGTGGATTCTCATATTCAAGAACAGGAAGATGACAGCAAGTGTAGAAACATCCACCATTGATTGTGAAGCCGGAAACGCATGTTGTTATGGCTGGGATACAGGCCCATCCTGTCTCTTGCCCTTTTTTGGGTCATGAATGGTGAAAATTTGCCTAAATTGATATGAACCTGTGGACATGAGGACAAACTTGCAGAAAAACCCTTAGTTTTGAGCACTACCAACCCACATGTGGACATAACCTTAGTCCCAGAACGCCATTTTCACCGTCCACATGGAGAAACCTTAAACAGAGAAATTTTTTTAAAAAATGCACCTTGGCAGGAGTTCTCCAAAATATGCGTTTTCAGTGAAAGTGTTCTAGTGCAGACTGAAGTCTAAAACGTAATGAAAAGGCAGCATTAAAAAAAAAAAAGAAAACTGCCTACAAGTGGACATGGCACAAGAAGAACTACAGAAGTACGAGAAGAACTGACGTGAAAGAACCATGGCTCAAAATAATTGATTTGACTCCTTGTCAGGGACCGAGATATAAAATATGTTCCTTGTGGGCACAAAAAAAGTACCTGTGCTCCCAGAAAACTCTCTGCTGCACATGAAAAACAATTTTTCAGCCTATATCCCATAAGGAGCTTCATGAATCAGAAATAATCGAATGTGTAACTTTGTCGAGCCATCCTGCAGTCTGAGTCTGTTGAATCGTCCTGTGGTGTGAGTTTGTTGAACCATCCTTTGGTGGGAGTTTGTCGGACCATCCTGCAGTCTAAGTTTGTTGGACCATCCTTTGGTGGGAGTTTGTCGGACCATCCTGCAGTCTAAGTTTGTTGGACCATCCTTTGGTGGGAGTTTGTCGGACCATCCTGCAGTCTAAGTTTGTTGGACCATCCTTTGGTGGGAGTTTGTCGGACCATCCTGCAGTCTGAGTTTGTTAGACCGTCCTGCAGTCTAAGTTTGTCAGACCATGCTGTTGTGTGAGTTTGTTGGACCATCCTGTTGTGTGAGTTTGTTGGACCGTCCTGCAGTCTAAGTTTGTCAGACCATGCTGTTGTGTGAGTTTGTTGGACCATCCTGTTGTGTGAGTTTGTTGGACCGTCCTGCAGTCTAAGTTTGTTGGACCATCCTGTTGTGTGAGTTTGTTGGACCATCCTGCGGTGTGAGTTTGTCGGACTGTCCTGCAGTCTAAATTTGTTGGACGGTCCTGTGGTGTGAGTTTGTCAGACGGTCCTACAGTCTAAGTTTGTTGGACCGTCCTGTTGTGTGAGTTTGTCAGACCATCCTGTTGTGTGAGTTTGTTGGACCGTCCTGCAGTCTAAGTTTGTTGGACCGTCCTGTTGTGTGAGTTTGTCGGACCGTCCTGCAGTGTGTGTGTTTTGAGTAGCAGCACACACAAACACGGAGCTTGGTGTGATGAGCACTCGGCCAAACTAGAATGTGTTGAGTCAGCTGCTCTGCGATCCTCTGTCCCTCCCCACACTGCTATTTATACACACACACCCAAACCAGCCCCGCATACCAGCACACACACACAGACACACACAGACACACTCACACACACTCTCAGATAGAGCCAGGGAGACTCAAATGTGTGCCGTAAACAATAAGACAAACGAAGGGGGCAGGGCTTCACAGTGACTCAGTTTGTTCTGTCGAGCCGAGAAGGAGGCGACAGGTGGACGTGGACACACAGAGACGCTCAGCCTCACACAGACAAAATCTGGACTTTAATACACACACCATCACATGTAGGACCCTGAGGTAGGACCAGAAGTTTGTTTCTAAGTCTTTTTTGTTGATCTATTCTTTATATCACTTTAAAATGACCAGAAATGATTGCATTGTTGATTTTTGCACAAGGAAGTTTGTTCATTTTCTTCAGTTTTTGAACTGTCTTGCTTTTAGTGATGAGCAAGGCAACAAATCTTTAAGACCTACTGATATATATTCAAATGGTATATAAGTGTAAGGCGATATTGATGATACTGGTATGGTGTCATTTAAGTGACAGAATTTGGACGTTGGTTTGTAAGTTGAAAAACAAAACACAAACCAGGTTTAGTTGTCAATAAAATGTAGTTTACTGTAAGAACCACTTAAAAAATATGATTACCTACCACAAGATCATTTTCCTTAAATGGAGAATTATTGTTTAATTTAAGGAGCATTTTATATTATCACCAAGAATCAAATGATATTGATTTCTATTTGATACAACAGCCACAAAAACAGTAGTCCCACACACCAGAGTTTGGACGATCTGTCATCTTTTATATTTATAAGTTGCAGGCAAATCGTCTTATTTTGACAAGCATGTTGTCAATATTTAGATAAGGCTATCTGGATGTTTTGATTTTGTGTTGGCAACATTCAAAAGAGTGGAGGGAGCTGCTTACGGAGCAAGAGAAGCCCACAAGTTTCCACTGCTTTTTCAAATTATGCTAGCATGTTTGTGCAATTAAAGCTGCGTCCACACACGGTCATATTTTTGAAAAAGGTTTTGATCCCATGTTTAGAAAATATTCTTGTCCACACATACATTCTTGGAAAACATCTTCATCCACATTAAAACACATTAACTTGCGCTCAGATGCTGTCAGTTACATACAGAGGTGAAGGGATGCAACGCTGCACTTGGCCTACGATTTGTTATGTTTGTCAGTCTTTGATCAGTTTTTGGTTGGGTTTGGACAATTTTGGCTTTTGGCCTGTTTTTCAAAAAGTTCTTCTCAATCTTAGGCGTTTGGGCAAATCTTACCAGAACGGCACATTGAAGAGTTGCGTTCTGGCAGAAATAAAAGCATTTCCATAACCATCCTTGATGCAGTTTATTAACTTATATATGCATTTACATTATAAATACTGTGCTTAACAAATTTATTAGACCATCCTATGTAAGGTTAATGCCACAGCTGCCCTAAATTAACAATATTGTAATTACCAAAATGTGTTTTTATTTGTTTCTGTAACGATTAATACGTCGGTATGTAGAAGCTCCTTAACTAAAATATTTTAATGCAAAAATATAAGTATTATTTTTATCCTTTAATTTAAAAATGCACAGTTTTACAATATAAAAACAGAAAAATTGGAAAGCACATTATTATTTCTTGATTAAGATGTCAAATTATAGTTATTTACTTGAATCGAAACAAAAAGAAATAATTTAGGTGGTTGAATGTTTAGCTTGATTAATTTCTGACTTCTTCTAGAAGCATAGTGGCAACAAACTTGAGTAAAAAAAGATGAATTCAGTTTGAAATTCCTAATTACTGTACAAAATGTATGTCCAATGACAATAACATTTCAGTTTTAAACAAGTTTTTGACAGATTTTAAGAAATATTTATATTTTCTCATTTTTATGACGGATGGTCCAATAAATTTGTTAAGCACTATCTAGCTATCCATCTATCCATCTATATATCTAACAGATAACACACATTAAAAAAACAATCTTTTTAAGTGCTTAAGTGATGTCAGTTTATTTATTCATCTGTCATTTTTTTTAACTGTTACTGAACACATTAAGATGTAAACGTTGATGTCCGCTAGTTAAGGCTCATTAAGGCTTGTAGCTTGGTTTCAGCTGGTCATCCTGCCAAATTCATCAAGGACTTAAAAACTGATTCTATTTTTTTAACCAACTAGATTTCAGAAAAAGTCGGAATGTGCTTTTCATGGCTGTTTGGAGCAGATGAGGATGCTATAAACCTGTTGTGGAGTTGGCGGAGTTCTTTATTCAAGGCCATGGTGACAACTACAACAGCAAAGTCAAAGATGTGGTCATGGCTGACAGGAAATCTGTCAGTGTGATTTCAAACAAGGGTGGAAACACCAACAACTTGCAGAAGCTTTTGTCTATGCCACATGGCATTAAACATGTGTCATGTGTTTGACATCGTTGTCTCTGAAAAGCTGTGTTGGCCAACTTTTTTTCATACAAAAAATCATATGGAATTGTATCGAGCAGGATCAATATGGCAATGGTATCAATAACATTTAATCAATTCCCAGTTTTAAGGAGTACTTTTGTTGGGGTCAACATCTGTTGTAACTACGGCAGCCACAGACACAGGAAGCCATGGGTCACTCCTTTACTTTACCGTATTTTACCATCTGAAGCTTTGGCAACATTTTTACCATCAAAGTGTTGCATGTTGCAGTAACATAGTGGGAGAGCAGCTGTAACTCGAGTTCCACTTAGTCCCTGTTCATGGCGTCACTGTAGTGCTGAAGTTTGACACCATGCTCCACTGTCTGTCAACACCTAACCGCTGAGTCTCAATGCAGCCTTCAAACATGAGATAATACTGCTTTTGAAAAACATCTGGTACTTTATGCTGAAAACATTCACCACTCAGCACAAGTAGTGATAACGTTGCACAGGGACCTCACATAGGGGAGAAAACAGTGCACAGGGTGATGTTCAAAGCCCAGAACACTGTTTCTGTCTACTCATAAACACTGGAAACATTTCTGAGTTTTTAAAATATGTAGTTTCACAGACACAAAATGCCATCTGTGTGTGTACAAAAGACCAAAAAGAACAGAAAAAGCTATGAGAAGAGACTCATCTTTAGGAATGGGAATCAGAAAAACAATTCTAGCTGAGAATCAACAACAAGTGGCTTGAAGAATCGTTATAGGAGCTTATGCTTAACAATTCCCTTATTGATTTCTTCCACTAAGTTCTGCATGCCTTGCAAATCAAGGGTGTCACCCTCCCATCAGAGGAGGCCAACAGAAATGACGAAAAAAGAAGTTAAAGTTGTAATAATGGCAGACAGGAGACAGAGGTAGACAGATGCTGACTGCACAATATCTTGTGCCTGTAATTTTTAGCAAGGATGAAAATACCAGCAACATGCTGTAGCATTTGTCATACCTGCACAGCATTGAATATCAAGAGCACCATGAGTTTGACATTGTTAACACCAAACACCAGTGTAGGTCTAATTTTTCCAAACAGAGATCCACAGGAACAGATAAGTGAATTGATAAAGAATTGAATCAATAGGTGTCATAAACATAACCAGAAAGAACCCGAATACAAGACTTCAGACAACAGTTGGTTTCCAAAATTACTGTTTAATACAGACCAGGGGCTCTAATTTCGTAGACCAGGCTTAGGCGGGGCGCACCTGCCCTGTGCCGCGCCTGCGCCGCGCCAACGGGGTGTGTCCAGGGCATTTTGCAAGTTTCGTGCACGGCGCAGGGAGGCACAGGGAGGCGCACCCACGCCTCCGTCTCTCCCAGCGGCGCAAGTAGCAGAGAGGGAGGAGAGAAGGCGTGAGTGGGTTTAACACAGCCGAGTGCAATCTTCACCAATCAAATGAACGCCTCGCCTCGCCTTTAAATGCGCCGCGGGCAAGGCGCAGTGACAATTTCACCTCGGTGGAGAGGATGGTCAGAGCCGCTGTCACATCGGAGGACACGATGCGCGTCACCATGTGGACCACCTCGCGGGACAGATGTAATCTGTCCCTGTCTCATAAATATGAGTACAAAATTAAGTTATAATTACATTTAAACACAGCAGCAGGCTAATCCATGCATCATGCTTGTGATCCACCTGCATTCCTGGTCTGTCATCGCTAAATAGCAGAACCTTTGGTGAAATATTCCCCCGATATCTCCTTCTCATCCTCCTTGCAATAATGTACTCCATCATTTTAGATCACGTTACAAATAAAGATTAAAACAGAGAAAAATGGGCAATCACAGGTAAATCCTTAAGACATCGAGTCTCTCTCTTTTTTCTTTTCATTTGAATTACATGAGATGAGAGAAGCAGGATACTCCGTCTCGGATGATGTGGCTGTTTGTGGTTGGCTTGACAGATGTGAACTCGTTAGTTATGACAAACGGCTCTGATCTGACATCAGATGTGACGGGACAATTAATATAGATACAAATGTATATGCTGGTTCAGACGGTTACATTAAATAGTGGTTGTTGTGATTGTTTATTGCATTGAAATGTGCCTGACGCTCTGGACACCTGCCTGTGAGGTTTTGGTGACGTGTGCGCACAGCGCCTGTCAGCCACATTACCACTGCACGGGGTGCGCCTCGTCTGTGCCGAGAATAGACCAGGTTGGAGCTGGCGGGCTTCCAGCGCACCTTCCGTGCGTTTTTTTGGCACGAAATTGTCACTGTGCCAAGCTGAATCTCCAACACCTCCCCCTGGTGTGCCGTTACACCCATCTCGGTGCAGCCGGTCTACCAAATTGCCAAATTGGCTGCGCACGGACAAAATTACCACTGCGTGGGCTGTGCCACCCTGAGTTGCGCCAGGAAATTAGAGCCCCAGGTTTGATACACAGAGAAGCAGTCAGGCAAAGCAGAGCTATCCAAAAAGTGAGGCAAAAAACAGACAAGGTCGGAGTGACGTGGAATCAAGATAAGAATAGAGTGCTGGGATGTGACTAGAAAGTACACTGAACTTGCAACGAGACTGGGAGAGACAACAGGTTAAATACACAAGGTAATGGGAGGGATGAGACACAGGTGTGGGAAGGCACGATCAGGAGCAGGTACACATGGTGAGGTGAAGGGACGGAAAACAGTCCTGAAAAAGAGACATGGGTGAGTGACTTCAAAATAAAATAGGAAACACGAGACATGCAACATGAGGAGAAAATAAAAGGACTGATACTTAACGCGCAGCCATGACAATAGGCTGAATTAATAATGACAATGGTATCAATAAAAAATCTATAAATTCTCATTCCTGCTCATTTGTGAGTGGACATGGCCTTTGATGGTGCTCTCTCACTCTTGGTTTGCCTAAAAGCTTGAGTTAGTTCCAGGATAGGGCATCCTACCACAAAGCTCATTTCATCTCAAACTGGTTTCTTGAACACAATGAGTTCAGTGTTCTCCGGTGGCATCCAGAGTAGAATCATAAACCAATTCCAGCTAAAAATCAACTCCCTCGAGTATTCAATATAATTAATCTTGTTGCTTATCAGTTCCCTCCACTTTGTTCCACATGTCATCAGATATAATAACAAAGAAGTAAAAAATGTGATCATAGTAGACAGGGAACATAAGGAATCCAAATTGTGGCTTAATTTCTGACATAATGATGTGAACTGTGCAACGTTTAGTTTGTGGAAACATGAGAAACTTTCAAGAGCATTCATCTATACAGTATGGTATTAAATATGAGAATGGACATGTCTGACATTGTTGCCGCTGAAAACTTGCGTAGGCCAACTACCAACGCAGAACATGGATAGGAATCGTTAAAAAATCTGATCAGTAAGCACAATCATTCATGGCTTTTGTATCAACATAATTGTATAAATTTCCATCCCTACTCCACAGTCGCCAGATCTCCATCCAATAGAGCACCTTTTTGATGGGGTGGACCGGTAAATTAGCACCACAAGTGTGCTGCTGACAAATCTGCAACAACTATGTGATGCTATCATGTCAATATGGACCAAAATCTCTGGAGCACCTTGTCGAATCTACGCCTTGAAGCATAAAGAAAGTTCTGGAGGCAATAAGCATGGTGTACCTAATAAAGTGGCCACCGGGTGTATTTAAGACTTTGAAATGGTCAATTATAATTAATTTAGAAGCTTTAATTTCAAATTACCTGAATGTTACCCTTTTCCTTGCTCGTTGAAACATTTCCAAAAATTACCATCCTATTTGTACCATTTAGAAATTGTGCTTGAAAATATGAATCATACTTTTCTGTACTTTTAAAGCCCCTCACAAAGCCCTACATTTTAACACTTGCTTTGTTTGTTTTAGGTTAAAAAAAGGCCTCATTTTTTTTTCCTGCCGGTGGCCTTCAAATGGCAGAATTCCCCCTGCTTTGTGCTCTCAAACGCTTTTGTTAAGCGAATCACAGCAGTGTTTGTGTTGTTGTAGCTGTTAGTGTGTCTCCTCGTTCTGTCCGGTAACAGTGACCATGGATTGAAGCGTCTGAGTCAGCGAGCAGGAATGTTTTTGGTCACCAAGCAGAAAACGTTTAGAGCAGGTGACACGGGCTGCTGTCAGTGTCTGTTAATCACGTCTGTGTTGGTAAGCATCTATAAATGTGTTGGAGTTTTACACAAATCCAGTCTCTGAACACACCAATCCTCTGACAACAAGAGGAGACAGAGCAGGCAGACAGGGCTGAAGGTTTACTTTTACCCTCTGTGATCCGTCCTGACTGAAGCTCCGCTCCCTCTGACTCCACCTGTAGGTATCAGTTTGGGTCACATGACCTCGGTTCATGTCACATATGGGTCATAAATCAGTCTTCCTTGGACTTCTGTGTTCACTTTCCCCAGAGCTGATGTGTTGACAGTAGCTTTTTTCCTTCAAGTTTGAGGTGAAGGTGTATCTGGCAACATTAATTTTGTTGACTAATTATTTTCATCATAGTTTTCATCAAAACAAGTACACATGGACAAAAATTGAAACTAAATTGAGTGACATTTTGGTCAACAAAAACTAGACTAATATGTTTGACAGAGACTTAATCCAATCAGACCAAATTTCGTCATGTAGAAAGTAGGGACAAGTTAGGAATATATCCAATCACAGCTACTTTGGTCATATGGATGAGTTTAGAGGGACATCCAATCACAGCTGCCTTAGCTTGGTGGTGGTGGTATAAGTTGGGGAGTGATCCAATCCGAGCTACTCTCTTTATGAACTGATATGTTCATGTAGAGCAGATTCACTGTTCGTTGTGAATTCTGGTATTGTAACTGAGATGCTTTGCCAGGTAGCCTCAATAAAGGTGACTGCATTTCACACAAAAATGATTTTTTTCTCTGTTAATTTATACCTTCAAACTTTACTAGCATCCATTAAAGGGTTATTGGATGTTTCATTTTATCGAAGTGTAAAACATGACACTTCATATTTTAGTCGACTAATTTACAGAAAATTTTGTCAACAAAAATGTGAAATTTCATCAACTAAAACTAGACTGAAATTAAAACAATTTAGGTGACTAAATTATGACTTAAACTAAAAGATATTTTAGGCAAAAGACTATAACTAAAACTAAATTCAAAAGTGCTGTCAAAATTAACACTGGTATCAGGCAGCTCAAGCAGCCGACAGAAATGATGATCATACTGAGGTTCATGGACTGTGATGTGTTAGTGCTGGGAATCATAGTTAAAAACTTTAAATTGTTTCAACTGTATCATACGGACGAGCACTATGGCCAGGAATGTGGAAAATTAGATGAGGTAAAGGAAGATTTTTACGTCTCTGTTTGTCCCTCTGTCTGAATGTTACTTGGGTTGATTCTTGTGAATATAGTATCTCAAAAACTCTCTGGGAGATTGTCTTTAGACTTTGGCTAAATATACTACTAGAGTCTTGGATGAATTTATTCAGTTTTGGAGGTTATAGGTCAGATATCAAGGTCCTGCAGCCTCATGGCTATACTGGACTTGTGAATGTAATCTTGTGAACTGAACGTTTT
Organism: Cetoscarus ocellatus; assembly: GCA_037902135.1. Classification (NCBI taxonomy): domain Eukaryota; kingdom Metazoa; phylum Chordata; class Actinopteri; order Labriformes; family Labridae; genus Cetoscarus; species Cetoscarus ocellatus. The sequence continues at coordinate 51,091 of JBAMNC010000206.1, forward strand.
GAGAGCACTTTGAAGGATTTTCCTCTAACTTTGCATAAATATACACTCTGAGGCGAGGTTAATATAAGAACATTTAGGAGATCATAAATCAGAGGTGTCCAAACTATGGCGAGGGAGCCAAACGCAGCCCAGCACTCATTTTCACATATTCATTCAGCCTTCAGCCAAGTCCAAAAGGTACGACTGACTATGACCAACTGTGGAACATGAACCATTTCCTTAACATATAAATAAAAAGACGATGAAGCCAGAAGGTCCGCTGCCTTTAGATAATGTTCATCCACAACTTATCTTATTATGAGGTATTGCCATTAAAAAGTTGGAGACCAATGCTGTAAAAAAAAAAAAAAAGGTTTTATTGAACAAATTCTTCTTAATGTCTTTCTCCTGGGGGGCTGGGCGGTATGACCTAAAAATAAAACCCCTGATTTTTTTTCCCAATTTACAATTTTAAGCGATTTTTTCCCCTCTCAATAAAAACCTCCAAGTGGCACAAAAGTGCATGAATCCTGTTTTGCCTTAATATGATCAAAATATGCTCCAAAACTAAACAGACTCTCCCTCTTATAGTTAAAATTCATGCTGTCATTTTATCATAAAATGTTGATTATGTTTAACGTAACAAGGCGTGTTTACATAAAAACTGAAATACGAGCTATTTCCACAGTAAAGTAACATGGAAACATCTGATCAGTATTTAACCTCGTTTAAAAAAACAAATAAAAGCCTAAACATGTGATTGTGCAAACCCTCACAGGGCCATGAAAACTGTACATTTTTAGTATTTATAATTTCAAACTTTGCAACAACTTATGGTTGGAGTAAGTTGAGAAAAAAATCTTGATTTTTCATTTTTAAATCTTCTGAAGAAAATAATTTGAATTCATCGATTTTTCTGATATATTTCCCAACCCTACTTTCTCCTTCAGTCTCTTCCTCCTCTGCAGCAACACACCACTGCATTTCATTCTTTTCTTAACTTATGACTCAAACTCAAAACGTGGGTCTGTCCTTTTAACCTTAGGTTAAAATTGAAAAGTCAAGGTCACTGAGTATTTGCTTGTGAACACCATCTCCCTAGACAACTTTCAGTGACTTTAGCTAAACTTTACACATTTCTTTTACGCAATTGAAAGATGAATTGATTAGATGTAGGTGGTCTAATGCAATCAGGTGTTATGCTTACCCCCTGCTTGTGATCTCAAAAATGCTTTGAAGGATTTTTTGTTTTCAGATTTTGCACTCATATCCAGTTCAACTCAAAGACATAGTGGAAGATTTTTGAGGCACAAGGTTAAATGTCCTTGGGTGCCATGATCATCTCTTGTTTGTAAATGATGTACCTCAAGAATTCTTTGAGGATTTCTGTCCAACTTTGCACCAATGTCCTTTCTGACTTGTTCATGAATTGACTCTGTTTTGATGGCAAAGGTCAAAGGACAGTTCATGTTATGTGTAGCCCTTTCTTAAAGATAATTTAAGATCAGTCTACCAAGACAACTAGCCTGGTCCTTCTTCTTGACCCTCCACTGCCCTTTGAATGTCTTGTATATCTTGTGAAAACAGAAAACCTTGGTTCCTTTTCACAAATGCCATATAAAGTTTTGGACATACAGTTGTGTTCAAAATAATAGCAGTCCCACATCACTAGCAAGATAAATCACTGATCTTGTTAGAATTTCAACTTCTACACTGCAAGTAAGTTTCTAGAAGGTTTAGTAAAGGTATAGAAAACCAACAGACCCAACAGGCATGACGTGCATGCTGCTGATTCTGTGAAACTGAATCATTAACTGAAAGGGGCGTGTTCAAAAAAATAGCAGTGCTGTGTTCAATTAGTGAGGTAATTGATTGTGTGAAAAAATAGGTGTTACACAGGTGGCCCTTATTTAAGGATCAAGGCAACTGATGCTGCATATGCTGGCTGTGCATTTGTCCTTGAAAAACAGAGTAAAATGGGTCGTTCAAGACATTGTTCAGAAGAAGAGTGTTCTTTGATGAAGAAGTTAATAAAAGAGGGGAAAACCTATAAAGAAGTTCAGAAAATGATAGGCTGTTCAGCTAAAATGATATCAAATGCTTTAAAGTGGCAGCCAAAACCAGAAAGGCGAGGAAGACAAAGAAAAACAACTATTCGAATGGATCGGAGAATAACCAAAATGGCAAAGGCTCAGCCAATGATCAGCTCCAGGAGGATCAGAGAAGATCTAAGGTTGCCTGTGAGTACTGTAACAATCAGACGATGTCTATGTGAAGCCAAGCTACCAGCAAGAAGTCCCCGCAAAGTCCCATTGTTAAAAAAAAGACATGTGCTGAAGCCGTTACAATTTGCCAAAGAACACATTGACTGGCCTAAAAAGAAATGGCGCAATATTTTGTGGACTGATGAGAGTAAGATTGTTCTTTTTGGGTCTAAGGGCCACAGACAGTTTGTCAGACGACCTGAAAACAATGAATTCAAGCCACAGTACACAGTGAAGACAGTGAGGCATGGTGGTGCAATCATCATGATATGGGGATGTTTCTCCTACTATGGTGTTGGTCCTATTTATTGCATACCAGGGATCATGGATCATGGATCAGTTTGAGTACATCAGAATACTGGAAGAAGTCATGTTGCCGTATGCTGAAGAGGAAATGCCCTTGAAATGGGTGTTTCAACAAGACAATGACCCCAAACACACCAGCATGCGAGCAAAATCATGGTTCCAGACAAACAATATTCAAGTAATGGAGTGGCCAGCACAATCCCTGGACCTTAATCCCATAGAAAACTTGTGGGCTGACATAAAAAATGCTTTTCATGAGGCAAAACCAAGAAATGCAGAGCAATTGTGGAATGTAGTACAATTGTCCTGGGCTTGAATACCTGTTGACCGGTGCCAGAAGTTGGTAGGCTCCATGCACCACAGATGTGAAGCAGTTATCAGAAACCGTGGTTATGCAACTAAATATTAGTTTATGATTCTCAGGAGAGTTGAATCATCAAGCAATTCTTAGTTTATACACTACATTTTTGAGTTTGTAGATAAAGATGTCAACACTGCTATTTTTCTGAACATTATATTTCTTGACTTTCTGTAAAATATTATCAAATTCAATTACTTTTTCCAATTTTCTTGCTTTGAAGTAGAATGTGCAGTGTCCCCAATGCATTTGTGTGCATTAAAATAAAACTTATTTGAAGAATTTTGAGGTTTACTCACCTTTTTAAACACACTGCTATTATTATGAATATAACTGTATGTTTAAATACTTTAAATCCATTACGGTGCTCATCTCCTCACTGTCTTGGTCTGCATGTGTGTTCCTGCCACGTGTTAACGCTGAATAAAACCCTCGGGGGCAGCTCTGAGATCAGACGTGTTTCTACAGTATTTACCCGACCTTAGTGTTCACTAAGGTGCATGAAGAGGCAGAGAGAGAGATAAAGGCATTTAATGAGGCAACTCCTTTTTCTGATGATGTGTCGACAGAAATGGTCCCACACTTAAACAGTTTATCCCCCTTAAATAACCTTTGTTAAAAACATTGTATGCGTATTTATAGCTGGAACATCCGCTGATAAGAAATGCATTTGTTAATGGTTTGACCTTAGATGAAGATCTTGACAATGGTCTTTAAAATGATTGACCTTGGATGCATTTAGTTTTGGTTTTTATATCCAAACACCAACTGTATGAACCATTCTTATTAATGCTGTTTCTCCAAAACCCTCTGAGGGACTTTCTTCAAATTTTGCACTTTCCAATCTGATTCAATGAGATTCAAAATGGAAGTAGTAGGTCAAAGGTCAAGATCCAGAAGCTAGACTTTCATTCCTTGCTTGTAAAACAATATCATAAAGGCATTTTCAAGGTATTTTCCTTAAACTTTGGACAATAACCATGCTGACTCGACGTTAAACTGACTAGATTTTTGACTCGAAAGGTCCAGACTGTCTGGCCTCACGTTCATCCCTAGCTTATAGGCCTGTGCTCAGAATATCGATATGACAAAATATCGTCATGCACCTCTTAGGGATACATGTATCAATAGGGTTTCTACACAATTGATATGGCCTTAGTGTCAATACACTTTGATTAATGTTAACAATGGCACAGTTCAAAGTAGAAGCCAAGCTACATGATGAAGCACATGGTCCAAATTTGAAGTTTGGTCTACAATCTTTGAGGACCTGCATTTAAGTTTCTTAAGTTGTAGAATCATTTGAAACTCATCCTTGTTCTTTTTCTTCTTGTAATAAAAAACAAAACTTGCTGGGAATTCTGTTAAAAGTGCAGTCAATGTTCACAATTTACGTGTATCGGGATACGTATCGTATAGTGGCCTCAGTGTCAGGATATGTGACGTATCGTGAGGTTGCTTAAAATCCTCAGCCCTACTAGCTTATGAGATGTGATATTTATGTTGGGTTGCAGGATGTGTGCCTATAAAATGATATGGCAAATATCTGCAAAACGTTGGTGACCCCATAAATGACTTTAGAATCAGACAGAGCCAGCTTGTGCACCTTAGAGGAGAAAAAGGCAATGTTTGAGCTTCAAGGCTGAAGTGAAGCAATGCCTGCTCTTACAGGAATTAGCATGGATGCTTCCTGCTTGTATTGTCAGTTTTTATCAGACCTGGACAAAAGTTCTACATTAAATCAAGAACAAAGAACATCACTGACAACATTTTTACACTGAAAAGTTACTTCACTCCTCTTCTGACAGGTTTTGGCAAGATTTGGCTTGTGTCTAATTAAATGTACACACTAGTATTCCGAGATATGTGAGCCCCCGCTTCCTGCTTACAACACAAACACAAAGCATTTCCATTTGATCATTTTACTTTTTCATTAGTTTACACAACTAAAGAAAAGCAAAAGGGAATTGACAGTCTTCTATGAATCTGAATAAAAAATGCTGTCCTGTTTAAAATGCCACAAAAAATACAGGAGAGAATTTCAAAAGCTTTAAACCCCCCAAAACAAGTTGAAAGGTGGTCTCCTCAGACCACAGCACTCTGTTCCACTTTGTGCGAGTCCAGCTCAGATGAGCTTGGGCCCAGAGAAACTGACGGAGTTTGTGGATGTTGTCGATATTTGACTTTGGCTTAGCCTTGGCTAACCCTAACTTTCACTTGTAGATGTAGTGATGATCTGTGTGAGCTGACAATAGTTTTCCAAAGGGTTCCTGAGCTCCTGAGAATAATGTTGGTTTTTAGTGCAGGCATTATGAACTGTAGACGATGACCAACGATGACTAGACTAAATTCTTTGCAACTTTAAATGTCAATGTAAATGTTCAATATTTATACAGCCCTTTACAACAACCATTTTGGTGAAGCAAAGTGCTTTGCAATAGATAAATAAAAGGAATAAATAGAAAGAAAAAAGCAATAAAATAAAATAAAGTAAAAGCCAAAATGTCACCACGCTATTGGGTATTAAAAGCCATCCTAAATAAATAGGTTTTCAGTCTAGATTTGAAGGGGCCCAGGTCAGAAATAAGACTTTACATTGAGAGAAGTTGTTCTTAAATTGTTGGACTATTTTCTCACACAGTTGTTCATAAATCGGTAAACCTCTCTCCACCTTTGTTTGTAAATGACTGAGGCTTTCAGGGCTGCTCTTTTTAAACCCAATCATGACACTCACCTGTTTCCAGTTAACCTGTGGAATAATCCAAACAGGTGTTTTTTTTAACATTCCTCAACTTTCTCAGTCTTTTGTTGCCCATGTGTCAACTTTTTTGGGAAGTGCAGCATGTATTAAATTCAAATTGAGTTGATATTTCCGAAAAAAACAATAACCTTTATCAGTTTGAACATTAATATCTTGTCTTTTTAATGTATTCAGTTAAATATAGGTTGAAAAGAATTTCCAAATCATTGTATTCTGTGCTTATTTACATTTTACAAAACATCCCAGCTTAATTGGAATTGGGGTTTGTACCTTATTTTCTCATCATGTTTTGTGCATTTCTATTTTATTTTTTAAGAACCTGTTTATCATTTTTAAAAGTCTGGGTCATAATCTCTCATAAAGACAAAGGTGGTTAGTCCTAAATCTACAAAACTCAAGAAGCACAGAGCTCAGCAAGTTTTCAAGACATCTTCACATTAACATGTCTCATCTCTAATCGTTTTATAGCAGCGATAAACTTTTTAACAGTCTGTTTAGTTTCCTCCTGACGTGTCCACTGAGTGAATGTTTCACCCTCATGTCTAATCAGTTCTGCACCCCACCCAACAAATCCTCCACTTCCTCTGCACGCCTGCATACCTCCTTTCTCTCCTTACTGTACTGATCTCCTTCACTGTGCAGAGAATGAGAGATGAAGGAGGGATCAGAAGAACAGACAAGAGTAGGGCTGTCACAGTACCAGAATTTAAACTGTGATAAGATTCTGCTTTGAACATCAAATGATGCTGAATTCTGTTTGATAACACAACAACAACAAGAGCATAACTCTGAAACACCTCACAACAGGTCATTTTTTGTTTTTAATCATCAAAAATTGCAGGGATACTCCACTGTCTTCATCAGCCTTTTTCAGCTGGGCCAGCCACTTCCTCATTAAACATAACCTAGAGCTTAAATTTTTTATAAATTTAAACCACTTTGATTAAAAATGTCAAAGTTTAGGCCTCAGATGGAAGAAAACTGAAAAAGAGACATTGTGAAACTAACAGAAAAAAAGCTTTTGGTTGGCCTGCATGCATCCGTTTGGTTTGATCTGGTTTTGTCTGTATATTGGTGCAAAGGCCCCCCTTGAAAACGAGATGATTCATCTCAAGGAGTTGTGCCTTAGTAAATTGACATTTTGATACTATTGCAATGGTAACATGTAACTGTGGTTATACTTTAGAGATTTGGTTCATTTTATCATATTATCATAGAAAAAACAGCTCAGTTATACCAAGGTAATTAGATTAACAATACAAGGTCTCAAAAAAGTTACCAAAATTTTACTTTTTTCCCTGTCTGGATTCATATCTACTTTGTACGACGGAGGATTAGGACCACGTTAAAAAAAAAAAAAAGTATGTTTAAAAAAAAAAAGTAAAGTTACGAGAATAAAGTCTAAAAGTTACGAGAACAATCTCATAAAGTTACAGAAATAAAGTCATTAAGTTACGAGAATAAAGACAATAAGAAGGCTATTTGTCCAAACTTTAGATCAATATAAGCATACCTTAATCAAAAAGATGCTTTCATTTCATCCTCTTTGAGTAGGCAGATGGCTGCTCTTCTGGTACAACCTTTCAGAATAAAGTTTCTTTTCTAGCGTAATTCAAATAGATTTATGACTTTATTCCCGTAACTTTATGAGATTATTCTCTTAACTATGCAACTTTATTCTTGGAACTTTGAGATTATCTCGTAACTTTACGACTTTATTCTTGTCACTTTCCTTTTTTTAAACTTACTTTTTTTTTTTAACATGGCCCTTATCCTCTGTCGTAACTTTGCGCTTCTGTACAACATCAACTTTTTCCACAATATCTGTCATTTTTTCAGGCACATTCATGACCCACCAAAAATAACCCTTAGTGTCTCCTTTGGGTTTCAACCCACCAGATGATGACTTCTGATAGTACCGCCTCAAAGCTTGTTGCCAGTGTTTTAGTATAGCTTAGACCAGTGCTCCCTTAAGTGTGGGCTGCAGCCCCTCTGATTTGCCCCAGAGCTACTGCAGGTGGGCAATAAGGGGCCTTTTCCATGAAAACAAAACACAAGCATCTTTTTGGCAAAAAATATATTTTAATTGACCACAATGTCTTTGATGACAAGTTAATATTTTCCAAAGACTTGGAGCTAAAAAAAGCTGCCTTTGGTGTATACAGCGAAGCTCGTCATACAAAGACTTCCTCTGAATAAGAAAGCCTCAAACTGTTCTGGGAGGTATCAGTGTACCATCATGCTTGTGATGAGCTTCACATTAATGGGGACTTTCTGCTTAAAGCTGTTGGCCAGTTCATACAAACAGACATTTGGTGTCAAACTGGTGATCAGTGTCCATACAAGGATGTTATCAGGGAATAATTGATTAAAATAACAATGCTTCATAGCTGATTTAAATATGTTTTCCTCTTCTATTTGAAAAATTATCCCAGGTTTTCAACAACATCTTTGTCAACATTCAAATGCCATTTGGCGAGAGGAAGGGGTACACCAGCTGATCATGGGCCCCACATAGAGATACAGATTAGCACTTAAAACAAACTCACTCACACCAAAAGGCAATTTTAGAGTCACCAGTTAACCTAATGAGCATGTTTTTGGTCTGTGGGAGGACACTGGAGTGCTGGAGAAAACCCACGCATGCACAGGGAGAACATGCAAACCCCACACAGAAAGGCCCTGACTGCTACAGGAAGTCGAACCAGCAACCTTCCTGCTGTTTGGCATGTGAATTAGCCTGCTGTGCCACCATGGAGCTCTTAAGTGGTCTTTGCAGGTTTTTTTTACTCTTTCTGTTTTGTGACTTTTTTTTCGTTCAGATTTTTAACCTTAAACACATCTGATGGGTCAGTTTCAATAGGCCACCAGATGCCGCTAGTAACACCGAATGTAGTCCAAAAAATCCATGAGGTTACAACATTGAAGGAAAGCAACTTAGTGTTTGTAAAGCTGGAGATATGCTTGCAGTTTGTCCCTGCGTTAGCTTTTGTTTCCATTGGCGTCATGAGCGTTTTTGTTAATCTACTTGTCTGTATATGATGCGTTTTAGTGCAGGATACCACTAGAGGGCACAAAAAGATCTTAGAGCTGTATGTAACTACCTCTTGTAAGATGTAAACTTCATTCATGACAGAAATTTAATTGATTCTTAGAGTAAAACTAACAAAATAAACATCAGTAGCCATCATCAGATGTGTCGGTAACTGATGACTAGTGGTCGGACCTCATCAGGACCATCTGCACTCTGTCACTGTTATACCTACCCTTTCAGTGCTGTAACTGTCTCAGTGATATTATCTAAAGAGTGGGACTTTCAGCTGGCTGTGCTGAGAAATGTATCAGTTAAAAAGCACCCACAAAAATAAAGGGTGGGCTTTTGGATGCTTCCCTGTGAAGTACTTTTTATCATTGTATCAAAAAACACTGATAAGAAGTTGAAGTGTTAGATGTTACAGCCATTCGCAAACAGATCCACTGACAGAGTCAACTGAGGTTCACCAATTACTACCGTAATTTCCCTATTATAGCACGCACTTGATTATAACATGCACCCCATATTTTCACGATTTTTGCCTGAAAAACACTGTACTCGAATATAACACGCACTCAAATTTTGCCCAAACCTTACTCTCTCAGACAACTCAAAAATTACCTTTATTCAAAGTTTTAATCAATGAAATTTCAGTATTTTCACAACAAATACACAATATTCTCACAATATTCTCTCTCAAACAGATGCGGAAACACCTTTTGCTACGACTGAGCATGCTCAGTCGTAGTGTACCGACCAATCAGAGAGCAGCTATTAACATGCCCATGTCTTCGACCAATCACAGCACTGCTATCGTGCTCACAAGATGGCAGCGCTCTGTGTTTGCACATGCGTGGTACCATAACACTTGACAATTAAACGATGATTACACAAAGTTAAACTAATTAAGACCCAAAATATTTGATTCAAACAGTTTAACAGTCAGTTTGATAAGAATTACGCAAGTTTGGCCGGAGTATTTCGCAGAGAAAGAGAATATTTCAGCTTTTTGTATCAGATGTGTTGCAATCATGATGTTGGCGAGACAAAATATTTGAGGTATTTTGCTTATACTCGTGTATAAAATTCACCCGAAAAATTTGAGCTTATTTAAAAGCAAAAAAGTGCGTGTTATAATTGAAAAATTGCAGTAGTTCAATCAGTACACCAAAGTCATTTCCAAAAAACCTTCTGACTTAAAAAAGAAAATCTGTCTTTTGATGCAGAGGCACGTGCCGGACATCATGCATCTGTGTATTTAACAGCAAGGACTGCTAATGAACTATGTAAGGATGTACATAGTTCATTAGCAAAGTGTAGCTGGCAAAATCTTGACACTGACATCACACAGAGGAAAAACTGGAGTAAATTGAGACGTTTTAATCCCAATATGCAATTTTTCCTGTCCACTATGAAACACAAATGTGAGTACCTCAGCAAGTGATTGATTTTTATTTTTTTTTTTTAATTTTCTGCCACAAAAACATTTCATTATTCAGTTAAATTGATATCTTGCCCTGCCCTGAGATTTTGTTGGTCTATATTTGTAACAGTGATGCAGATCTAATTTTTGGTCCGTGTTTCCCAGCCCTAGTTCGGAGCGTGTTGTCATGTTTCTTGTTGTGTTTCTCTGATGAGCAGCTTTGTCACATCAGGAAGACAAACTGACTCCCTACATGAGAGAAGAGCGAGGGAGGGAGGAGAGGGGGAGGGAAGTGTAAGAATGAGGGAGGAGTAAAACCAGGGAGTGTGTGAGAGGCCAGAGGAAAGATTTGTTGGCAGTGAGTCAGTGTGTCGTCCATGGATTATATTCTGTAACAGAGGAGACGTGGATTATTATGGGAGCAGAGAGCTCGAGGTGCAGCTGATCGAGTCAAAGAAATGGTAACGTACACAAACACACACTCTGATCTGTGACTTAAACAGTGTGTGTGTGTGTTACCTTCACACACATTCAGAGGGGTTTCCTGCATTTCCTTGTTTGACAGCAGGACATGCGGGAAGTTCTCCTGGTTTCTTCAGGAAGTTTTTCAGCCCGTGTTGTGATTTTTACAGCTTTTTGTGTAACTTTGTTTAATCAATGCGCCTGTTAGTCCGGACTTTCATACTCCACATAGGTAGTTTAATCAGTAGGTAAAGATAGGTGATACCTGGGGCCTCGTGCTCCAGGGGGCCTTAAGATACAAGGTGAGCTTCCAATATTACAATAATATCCATAAAAATTACTGTACATGGTCTAGACGTGTATTTTGAACTGACAACTGGTTAGCAAGTATTCAACTGCAAGGCATTGCCAACAAAATCGTTGAATTAATACAATGTACTGAAGTTTGTCTGCAGTTTTTGAGCATTAAAAGTAATACATTTCTAAGTATTTGCAGATAAAGACTTCTGTTGTTGCTGCAGCATTGAGGAAGAGGAAGATAACAAAACCCAAAGCTCCTTACTAGTTTCACCCACCTGTGAAAATGTCCCCATCTATTTTTGTCAAATTTAAAGTGTCGACTCATTCATGCCTTTTTAAAGTAACAGTTGAATTTCATGCAACTTTCAGTATATTTTTCATTTAAATGAAAGAACATTACACTTAATTATTTAGATTTTTTAAGCTTTAATTTAATTTTGCCAAACTTTTTGTGTATTTTTCGTGTTTTTTGTTCAAGGTCCCACATTTCTCTCCTTTTTAACAACCTGATGCCTAGATGTCTCCAGAAGATATTTTGACGTGTTTTTCCTAAATATTCTCACAGATATCTGATTTTGTCATACATATAACCCTTTGTTTCAGCCCCACTCAGAACAGACTGTTATAGTGTTAATCTCATGAGCTGTGCCCCTCTCAGGAGGTGGTTTGGGTTCTGTGTTGCAGTGCTGTGCTCCAATGTTTTCTGTGACCGTACAGTAAAGGCCTCTACGCACCGAGGGTGTTGCAATTAAACGGAACAAAATTGCAAATATTTCTGAGGTGATTTTTGTATTTCATCTTTCTTTTCAAGTTAAATGTGACATATATTTGCATATAAGTTGTGTACAAAAAAAATGTGCCATGGCAGCCAAAACTGACTCAACATCAAGTGACAGTGACCTGGGGTTGCTTTTAATCAAACAGACACTAATACCGCCTTTACACTAAAATCCGCGGGTCAACGCTGGTTTTTTCAACGCTGGTTAACCCGCGAGTGACTCTTTTACCACTGCCAGCAGACCCGGGTCTACTCAGCAGCAGACGAGCTGCGTGGCTGTTTTTTATCCTCTGGCGCATCAAGCTGATGTCATCACGTTGATGACGTCATCGGCGCGACAAAACACGACCACGTACACAATGGAAAAGAGCATGGACGCCGTGGACATGGTTTTCTGTACTTTGTACTTTTGTCCCTCTTTAAAAATGTACAAACTCGGCGCTGATGATACAAAGGCAGGATGGAATTTGTTGCTGAGATGGCAAAGAGTCACGTAAGTTACAGACAGAGGGGACGGGCGCGATGTTATGCCATGAGCACGTAACGCTGACGTCATCCGTAACTTAGCAGCTTGACCCGGGTTTGATGTCCTCACTGAAGCCGGTCAGAGACGAGCCGATAAAAACCCATGTCGCTTGCAGGGTAAGTCGACCCGGGTCGAAAAGCTGATTAGACCCTTTCAAACTGCGGACAGGAGCCGATTGTTGGCGGATTGACACGGGTTTTTTGGCCAGTCTGAAAGGGGTGTAAACGTCCGATTCTGTGAAGGAGAGGAGAGCTTCACTTTTTACTGCAGGAGATGAAATTGGACCACAGCTGCAGGATACTGCCACAGAACTTTTTTGGCTCAGTCTGAGAGTGGGCTTGGTCGGTCATCGGTGTCCTTGGGCAAGACACTTACCCAAGTTGCGTCAGTGGTGTGTAAATGGGTATGGAAGGATGTTAATGTGTTAGTTGATACTGTTTGATTCAATCAACCATCAGCGAGTGAATGTGGGCATGAAGGGCGTGAATGGGTAGATGTGACCTGCGGTGTAAAGCTGCTTTGAGTAACCAAAGAGACTGGAAAAGTGCTTTGTTATCTCAAGTCTGTTTACCTTAACCATTAAAAAAAGTATGGTATTGCCCATCACTACTTCACTGACATGCCTAAACATGTTTCTTCCATAGGAGCCAGCTGTGGGTAATACAAATATCCAGCTCAGAGAGTGTCTCCCATGAGGAGGTGGGAGTTCCCCTAATGTCATCATGAGGGGAATTGTTCAACACTTTATCTGAAGGTGGAGCAAGCCGCAGATGGAGAGGAGAGATTTTGCTTTTTGTGGGAGGGATTATAGACAGACCATGGACGCATTTTTTCTTCATTTTTCAGTTCTTATGCTTTAACACAACGTTGGCAACATGTTTGTGTAATTAAAACAGCATTACCTGTTACTTTGTAAAATATGTTGAAGGCAGACTTCTGCATACTGTTTAATTGTACAAGTACACCAGAAACATTACGTAGAACTCATTACCTGTTTCATGCACTACTTTAAATGTTAACCAAACTATTTGTGTAAACTCATCAGTAATTATGACAAATATGGAAAAATACTATATCATTCTTAAGGAATTGCGAGATATTTCAAGCTATTTTTTTCCGGCACTGTCCAAATTAAACATACAAGTTGGCAATGACAAGCAATTGAAACTTACGAGGTGCTTTGTTTTTCCCTTGCTCCTCACCAAATTATTCTGATTTGAATACTCACTAAAGCAAATCTGTTTTGAAAGATCATTTTATTTAAAAAAAAAAAAAAAGATTCTTCAGCACATTATGCAATCCTACAAATGAGTGTGTTGGTAGTGTTTAGACAAGTGCATCACACTGGCCTCGCTCTTTCCAGGTTTTGTTTTGGCCAAACTTAAGCAAGAAAACACAGCTTCTGTCCACACGTAAATGGCGATTTAGGTCACTGAAAATGCATACTCTGGAAACTCCTGCTGTGTTGACAGGGAAAATGGCATTTTAGGCCAGAAAATTCACATCCTGCACCGGCCTCTCCTGCGGGTGATGCCACATTATACGACATTATCACCATTGTTCACATGTTGCAGCTGACGTTGCTGAACTGTTAATGTTTTAAGTGTCGCTGACTGGACTATTCACACGTTCACCTGCTTCCTCACTTTAATGCTGGATTAAAAACACCCTGAGGATACAAATGTTGCTGACATTTTAGACGAGACCCGGTGTTATTGTATCACAGGTGACCTTGTTGGCTGGTGACCCATGGCTGCTTGCGTCTGTGGTTTCTGTGGTTACAACAGTTATTGGTCAAGATTATCAGATGTCTCAAAATGAAATATAAACAAGGAAATATTTACTCAACATGCCTGCTAACACCAGAAAAAAACACCTACCTAGCCGCATAGCCTAAGGGGCCTCCACTTTGAATTGAGTTAAGGATTATCTGCAAAAGTTTCTTCTGGAGTGGGCATTTTGGCCACATGAAACCGGTGTTTTGGGAGCCTGAAAACGCACATTTTGATTTTGGCTCTCAGGAAACACAGGCAGCTTTCTTCAGCAGTTAAGTAGTCTTCTATTTCATGTGTTTGTTTGCATTGCACATGTTTTATGTGTTTTGTCCTTGTCTTCTTCTCTGGTTTTGTCGAATGTCTGTGGCAGAGTTACAGCCCCACTTATATACTAGAGCGTTTTGAGTGTTTTTATGTGGATGGACACATTTCTTGAAATAAGGCTGTGTTAACTGAAAAACTTTCAAAAAACATAAATGAAATAGGTGGTTTCTGTCTCTGTGTGGACAGGGCCTGAGTGCATGGTGAACGTTGCTGGTTTGAGTGGGAAAATCTGACATCCATTTTAAAATCAAAATCACTGCAATGAGAGACTCACCAGACTCATTTTCCCTTCATTAAGATAAACGGAGGCAGCTTTCTATCATCACAGTATCTGGGAGGTAATCAGGATTAGTGTTTCGAGTTCCAATATTACATATTTAAGTCATAAGTAAATGTATGACCTATAAACTTGACAGGTTTATATCTGGTTTCTTAAATGTTCAACTTAATAACCTTAAACTTTTATAAAAACTAAGTTAACAGATGATCCGTTTTTCCTCAAAGTGGCCCTAATATGCTGTCATAATTTTGTTACCTAATGAAGCAATTTAACTCAGAAAATAATCTTCCTGGTATAAGAAATAACAACAAATTGCCAGTGAGACCCTTTGGATTCCCTTGTTTCTTGCCGAATGGTTCCAACATGTTTTTGCTATTTTATGACTTATTTGGCAAATTATTTAGAAAAATGTTATTCCATTATCAAAAATAACAAATAGAAAAATGCCAGCAGTTTACCTGCCTCTTACTTAATTACACAGGTAAGTTGGCAGTGTTTGGGTGAAACTGGCAAATGTTTTTGACATGCATTTACTTTAACTACATAATGCAAACTATTTCAGAATTTTTTTTTTTCATTCAAAATAATAATAAAAATTGAAGGGAATCTTCTTGACACTGTCTAATTTGCACGTAGAAGCTGATAACGTTTAGATGAGTGAAATTGGTAAGTAGGCTGGGTATACCTCGCTCTAACTGCTTTAAATACATATCTGCAGTTTTGTTACTTATTGAAGCAAGCTTAATAAATGCAACAATGTTTCAGTGGTGGATTAAAAACTGGACGAAATCAAAAAAGATGTCATAATTGGATAAGTAGTTCATTTACTTGCCCAGTCTTTGCTAATTTGTGGAGTTCTTGCAATATTTATACCCCCTGGTTTTGGTTTTGAAGATGAATGAAGACATAATCCAAAAGCCTCAAAATATTAAAACACACGTGTACTTTTCAGCTAAATGGAGGAAGGGGCCTCAGATTGTTTTTTTTTCTCAGGGCCTTCAAATCACTAATTTCAGCCGTGCTTCTCTCGTTCACTTGTTTGTTTCTGTGCCCTCTCATTAGTGAGTTACAAACATATAATTAGTGTCAGGGGAGGATGCTATGGAAACTCTTCTCTGTGATTTACCTCCACGAGGTTGTATGATTTTATTTCTTTCCTCTTCAGCTGTTCTTGTCAAAGTTTCTTCTTCTTTTCTTTCTTCCTTTCCTTTTCTTTCGTCACCAGTAAACAGCAGCAGAGACATGCCCAGGCACTGCCCAGGTATCGGTATGCGTCAAAGTGTCAAGACTGCTCTTTCAGTTTTTTTCCCCTTTAGTTTTACACGTTTTAACGGTTTTAGATCCTTCACAGGAAACAAAAGTACATTTTCATTGTTTTCTACAGATGATCATTCATTTCTGTTCATGGATTAATCCTGCAGCAAAGTGACGGTTGTTTTTATCATTCCTGCAAGAGGTCTTCAAAGTCATCCATCATTAGTCAGGGCCTATTTTGGCTGCTGAAGCAGGGATTTTGCTATTATTGTAGAGTCCCATGAACAGATCTTACATCGCCCCCCTCCACCACAGCCTCAGTCTACTCTTTCATTTCAAACTTGTGTTTAACCAGGAGAACCTCATTGAGATAAAGAATTTCATTTACCAGAGTGTCTTGGCCAGTGTTGAACATTGAAAGGTCTTCTGTCCTGGTGTGTTTGACCATTTACATCTTGTCTTGAGTGTCTGTTGAGAAAGGATTTGACTTAAGTTGGACAAAAATGAAAGATTTAATCCCTCTGAAGGGATCAGATGCAGGTCTTTTTCTCTCTTCTTTGGAAAATCTGGATCTGAGACTACAGGAGGCTATGATAATGTGCTCTCCCTGATTGACTGCCCAAAGGTTGTCTGATCAGAGGGGGCAGAGGAGGTACAGGCTGTGGAGAGGACTTTCAAAACAGTCACAGCGCCTGCTTGTGACAAGCAGAAAGCACACATGTAGGTGAAGGGTGTATAGCTACTACATCATAAACCCCTGGAAGTAAAAAACAGAGCGTTTTAAGGTGTTTTCCTTAAAAAGGCATAACAAATTTTTCTGTGCAGTGAGAGTTTAGCAAGAGGTGTGATGTTGTTCTGCACCCCAAGGCCCTTATCACTGCTTTAAAGCTAGGAAATTTTGTTACAGGACACAGGACCTTTAGCAAGTCACAGACATCAAACAATAACAGTCACAGAGCAACAGAAATTACCAGCCAATTCAGGTTCACAGAGCAAAAAAGCATCAGCCAAAGTATCTGCTTCCTGAAACATCTTCCTTTAGTGCCTTTGATATGCTTTTAGAAAGATTTAAAGAGATCAGCTTCCCAAGACACAACCTTTCCTGCAGCAGGAGCAGCATCTGAAAATTCCTTTACCCATTTCAAGATGATCTTATCCAAAGATTTAAGGCATTTATAAAACATCACCATAGTTGAACTGCTTTTTTTGCGGCATAGGAAAACAATATTTATTTTATAAATAAAAGCCCTACCACAGCTTTATCTTGTTAACAAGTTGCTCAATATGAAGCTTAAAAGACTGTGAATCACCAATCAAAAACCCAAGGTGTAGTCAGAAGACACAGACTCAGTCACATCTCCCTGAGCTGTGACAATAGGAGGAAGGTTCAGGGACCTCTTTTTTGAGTTTGTGAACATCACGAGTTTTGCCAGCATTCAAAAGTAGTTTTAGATCCTGCTGAGCATCCTGTGCAGAATGAAAGACGAAGCAGAGAGAAGAATGAAGCAGAGCAATAAATAACAGCATCATCTAAAAAATTTTCAGTAGAGACGTTTTGACCATTGCTGCTGATGTAAGTTTTAACAGTGGACCCAAGACTGAGCCCTGTGGCACACCACTTTCCACCTCACAATAGCCTTCAGCCAGAATGCACTGTGAGTAGGATGACAATTGTCAAACCAACTAACATTTTACATATCACATATAACCTATTGCATTAATTATGTTTACGCTATTAAACTCAATAGCTAAAACTCAGCTAAGGTTTTTCTCATGAGTGCATTATTGCCAAGTACATTTGCACATACAAGGAGTTTGACTAGGTAAATTGGTAAAAAAAAACAAAAAACAATCAACATATAGTTAGCATAAAAATAAAAGTAAAATAAAATAAAGTGTAAAAATAGGTTAAAAAAATAGTGAAAAATTGAATTCGGTATATATAAAAATGTATGAAATGGGGGGCCGCCTCCAGGTCCTGGAGGTGTACAGGTCACAAAAAGATGGCAGGTTGCAGGTGATCACCTTCTCTGCAGAGTGAATGATACGCTGCAGCCTGCTCTTGTCTCTGGAGGTGGCTGCAGCGTACCAGAAGGTGATGGAGGAGGTGAGGAGGGACTCGATAATGGCGGTGTAGAAGTGCACCATCACTGTCTTTGGCAGGTTGAATTTACACACATCCTCTGCTGAAAACTGATTGATCAACGGTGTCAAAGGTCTTCGGTATATTATATTCCCCATTATCCAAGGACAGCAAATCACCAACCACTTCAAAACCCACTGTGGTTGTACTGTTTTTTTTTTTTCAAACAGATTGTAAAAAAAATCATAAGCTGATCAAGTTTTCCAAAAGATAAGCTAAAACAGAATTTTTGGAAATGGGCTGCAGTTGTTTAAAAGTGTAGGATCATTATTAGCACACCTCTGCCACATATATCCTCTAATAAATTTGTTTGCAGCAGAAACAAATTTGACGACTACAGGTCTATGATTGGTCCATTGATCTGTCACTAGCTTTAGTTCTTACTTTAGTCCACTTGTCTCCACTTACCTCCCTCCCTTTGCCCACACACCCAACACAGCATCGTGTGGATTTGCTGTTCATCATGAGACTGGGGTCCACATTCAAGATTTCCTGCTGCTTAACAGAAGGTTTTTTCTTGCCGCTATGATGGAGGGATTCATGATTGGCTATATGGATTCATGTTGGGTGTTGGATGTGTATATTTGTATATATATGTATATGTGTATTTTATATATGTATATATGTATCTATGCATATATGTGTATCCATAAAATGAAGAGCTTTGTGCTCTATTGTAAAGTGTCTTGAGATAACACTTGTTATGAATTGGCACTATACAAATAAAGATTGATTGATTGATTGATTGATTGATACATACACAGTAGGAGGGCCATTTCCATTACAAAGTAAGCCAATGTGGAAGTGCAGCTACATTAAATTTTAGTCAGTAATTTGCACAATATGAGGAGCATAAATGTAACTTAACCAACTTTGAAGACTCAAAAAGGGGCATGAGAAACATTCGTAATTCAAGTAATTTTTGGTTATATTGATTATTTATCATTTTTATACAGAAAGAAACTAAAAAGTGTTTCTGATGAAAGTCAAAGATATGCAGTAAATAGGATGTATTTTTGTCTTTTGCTTTAATGGGTTGTCATGTTTAGATGTTTGTTGGTTATCTGGTTTGAAGAAAGAATTCTTGGTTGCAGACATTTTAGTGGGTTTGGTTAAAGTAAGAATGAGGAGAGCTTAAGTGTGGGAGGTTGGTGAGTTGGTTTGTGAATGTTTGTGGTGTGAATGACAGAAACTCAGACTGCTGCTGAGAAACTTCCCTGTCAGAGTGAAACAACAACAACACACTTCTAAAGAATTATGACTCGAAATAGACGTGATTCATTAAGACACTGCAGAGCTATTTCACTTTAAGTTAAGGAGAGAATATGTTTAGGCTGTTTAGGACTTTCATGTATAGGCCAACTACATGCTAGGGGTCTTATTTGGATGGCTTTGAGGTTGTTGTCTAAAATTCTGTGGTGCACAGCGGTTTGGTGCATGTTGGGCTACATTTTGCTACTTACAGCCATGGCCAAAAGTTCTGAGAATGACACAAATATACATTTTCAGAAATTCTACTGATTCAGTTTTTATGATGGCAATTTGCATAATACTTCAGAATGTTATGAGGAGCGATCAGATGAAATGCAGTTAATTGCAAAGTTTGTCTTTGCCATGAGAATGAACTTAATCCAAAAAAAAAAAAAAAAAAATCCTTAGCATTTCAACCCTACACAAAAGGACCCGCTAACATTAGAGTGGGCTCACTCACAATTCTGCCTAAGAGCACAGCTATGAATAAAGAATGGTACCAAAACATCCTCCGAGAGCAACTTCGTCCAACCATCCAAGAACAGTTTGGTGAAGAACAAAGCCTTTTCCAGCATGATGGAGCACCTTGCCATAAGGCAAAAGTGTTTACCAAACGGCTCGGGGAACAAAACATAAAAATTTTGGGTCCATGGCCGGGAAACTCCCCAGACCTTAATCCCGTTGAGAATTTGTGGTCAATCCTCAACAGGCGGTTGCACAAACAAACACCTACAAACTATGACAAACTCCAAGCATTGATTATGCAAGAATGGGCTGCCACCAGCCAGGATTTGCCAGAAGTTGATTGACAGCATGCCAGGGTGAATTGCAGAGATCTTGAAAAAGAAGGGTCAATACTGCAGATATTGACTTGTTGCATAAACTTGATGTAACTGTCAACAAAAGCCTTTGACGCTTATGAAATACTTGTAATTCTACTTCAGTATACCATAGAAACCTCTGACAAAAAGGTCTTAAAACACTGAAGCAGCAGACTTTGTGAAAATTAATATTTGTGTCATTCTCAAAAATTTTGGCCGCGGATGTAGATGGTGCGCAATCCTGGTGTGAAACCAGGCCCAGAGTGCAAATAGATTATGATAGATTATGTGACTCGATCAAACAAAGGTGTATTTTCTGTATCGCATGAATCAAACCAATTAGCGTGTCTGCTCTTATTCCCTTTAAAATCAGTGTTAGCATTCAGGGTTGCATGTTGTTATTGATCATTTATACATCTATAATTGTTTCACTAAACACACAGAATGCACACAGGACTCTGTATGAAAATTGTTAATGCTCAGACTAAAGTTATCTATCACTAAAGCATTCCCACAACATTAAAACAATCAAAAAGACACAGTGAAAACTTGTGCATGATGTGTATAAAATTGTAGCCTCATTGTTTATTAAAGTCTCCTGGTATAATCAGGCAGGTTTATGTTCTGAAATGATCTGATTAGTCAACATAGAAAAACTGTAAGTTGTAAACATTGGTATGGGTAACCTTGTGCAGCAGATGGATCTGCCTGATTTAATGTCTTAAATCAGGCAGATCCATCTTGCCAAGCTCCAATCTATAATGATTGTGAGCGGCCAAAAGTGACACAGCCCAATCAGCGTCCTTTAGAACAGGAAGGGGTGGGAGCTACGAGCGAGACTATAGCAGAAAGTGATTGCTGATTGATTAACATTGATGCTAACAGCTTCGGTAGCAGTTTTATTAGACCTGGACCACATTTCTTTATTAAATGAAAAACAAATAACAATAAGAGTTTGTTCTACTTAGTGGTTACATTTTGTATTTTACACCGTGGCAGTAGCACTTGCCTACTACATTATCTGATTGGCCTATATAGTCAAATATATCTGCCACACTTGATTTTGAAAGGTTCTGCCCAATCCCAAACTCTTTCTATGGGCTGTTTCCCGGTGGACTTGTGAAATGTATTGCACTGTCCATCTGGTGTGTCAGGTTATGGTACTGGCTGATATTGGCCTAAAAATATAGATATCTGCAGATATTGGAATTTTTGCCAATATTTACAGCAGATATGTTGACCATGCATATGAGCCATATATACCCCATATATTGGCTGTAATATCAGCAAAATATACAAATGCATCATATTTCTTCACCTTATCATCACTGCAGAGGTACATTTAAAAATCAAGAGCTTCATTTTTTTGAGAATAAAATGTTTTTCGTGTTTTACACAAACAGACTGCCACATTGAAAGCAACAAGTCAATATTTGTAAAGTATACACTTTGTGCTCTTGATGAAAAATATTGGTATCAGTATCTGTACCTGAATTAATTAGTTGAGAAATAACAGCCAATGTCAGTGTCTTGCATTCCTATTTTTCACTCATTTTCTCTGCTGGAATCCTTGGTTGTATTCTTGATGTGTAACACACACAGGGCACCCTGTATTATTATTTATTTATCATAATTGTTATTGTAATTGGTGAAATAACATGACAAAACACTGACATTTGTGACATTCATGACACACAAGACAGGAAAGACAAAGAAGCAAACAAAGTAATGCTAGACAACAGAAGGAAGAAGAATAATTAATAATTAAAAAATATTAAAAGCATAAAGCTACAACAACAAAAATGTTGCAGATGATGCCACCACCATTTAGGTGCTTATTTTTGCAGGCAAGGATTTGTGTTGATGCTGATGAAAGAAAAGTTGCAATAAAAGGAAATACATTAAAGTAATGGAAATACATCAAATTAAATTTAGATTTCTTAAATTGGATTTAAGAAATCCTAAAGAGAGAGAGGGTAAAACAGGAATAAAAAAAGGGTTATTGCAACCACAATAACTGAAAAAAAGCAGTTTAAATGAGTCATACATTAATTTTGATTGTATGGCAATCATAATTATGTATATGTAATCAAAATAAATAAAGATATTGCTCTCTGTTGCATGAGAGTCTGTGAATTTGTATGTTTATATGTGTTGTGTGCTGCATCACATTGTTCCCCTGTCACTTTGTTCATCATCTCTGGTGTCTGCGTGCACCGTTACTTTGTGTGTCTGCACGCAGCATCTCTTTGTGTGTCTGCGTGCACCGTTACTTTGTGTGTCTGCGTGCAGCATCTCTTTGTTTTCAAACGGCTGTGAATGATTCCTGGAATCTGACAGCAAACTGTGAAAACAGGGTTTAGTCTGCATCGCCTCAACTGTACAGGAATGTGTTTTCTTAGGCCTCTGTGTATGTTTGTGTGTCTGTGTGTAGAGGGAGAATGGGGAAAAGGGACAGCCTTGATCTCCTGGCAGCTGGTTGCTTCCTGCAATGTGTCCGAGCTAAGTGAAAGGGACAGGCTTGATAGCATTTAGATTATGAGTTATGATGAATTTTGGAGAGAAGTTTCTGAGGGTGAATTTAGTTTTTTTCCATCAAATATTTTTGTCCAAACTTCAGGTACAACTTAAAACTAGTCTTGTTAGGGTTGTTATTTGTGTTAGTTAACCACAAGATTTTAAGGTAAGGATTCAAGATTTAGTTTTTAAAACATTTATTCATTGCACCAGTTGTATGTTGTTTTTTTGTCTCTGAGAAAGAGAAATCAGAAGGTTCTCAGCTTATATGGAGATAATTTTCTGGGATTGCTGGACGTTGCACAAGGAAGAACTGATTTAATATTGGTGGTGATCCAAATACTGATGGAGCTCCAGGAATGTTTTCAAGGATTAGTCAGCATTGCAGGATATGGCAGTTTTCAATGTTTTCCATAATAACTCACCCAACAATGTTAGAAATGCATTTGTGGAGGTTTGTGCTTTTCCAGTATAACCACTGTAATAGCTGCTGGTCCTCAGAATGCACTGTGTTAAGCTCCACCATTTGGGGTCAAATCAGTACACCAGGCGCCCCAACAGAAGGGTGACAAAAAGTGGGAAAGGTCCAGTGAGTTATTTAGATACCTCCCCCAACTTATGAAAGTGGAAAGGTCAATAATTACGTACAGTGCCGAGTCAAACTTTACCAGACTGCTTGGTGAATAACACAGGGGATCTGTCTTTGGTCTTCTACCACAAGGCAAGGCTATTAGGTAATGAGACTGCGCTTATGAGGACAAAACCACACGGTTCACAGTCACACTGAGTGTTCTGTATTACAGGTTTGGTAGTCACAGTAAGTGATGTCTCAAGTTCATTGTGAGCTACTGATTGAAGTGCACATGTCTTTGCTAAGGCATTATTGTGCCAAAGTTGTCACAAAACTTCTGACTTCTGATCAAAAGGAAAAACACAAACAAATGTATTATGACATTCGAAACAAAATGGAGGAAACACATTTTTAGAAGGAGTGATTACAAAGTGTAACAACTTTAGCACTCACTTTGCTCTTTATCAAATTTTCATGCAAAAATTTGCAGAACTGTCCCTTTTTCAATAGAGACCATTTCTGCCATCATTATTATACTGAGTCATGGATCATTTTTAACGGTTTGTTCAATTTGTCAAATGTTTTTAGAAGTTTTTGATGTGCATGGGCACCCAGGACATTCATCAGCTTGACCATCCTCTCTGCCTTCACAAAATCTTTTGTACCACTTAAACACAAATGCACGTGCACACATTCAATTTCTTCAAAAAATTAAAGTTAATGCATTGCTGAAATTTTAAGCAAATCATTTTCTGACGTCTTAGCAAAAACATGTGCACGTCATCAGTAGCTAGCAGTTAACTAAAGACATCACTTATTGGAAATTTACAGCAGTTGGGTGTGGGTCATTACCACTTAATAAAAATAAAAAATCACAGTGTAATTAAGTGAATTTAAAGATTGTTTTATACATGTGCAGTGAAAGACACCTAGCATAACTTTTTGAGCCTCCTTGTGACTATAAACTGTACCTAATTATTCCCTCTATATACCAGAATGTAAAAGAAATGATCAAACGTCCAGTTTGATTTACTAAAAGCCATGCTTCTCCTTTTGTAGAGACTTATTATGGTAGCTTTCATACCTTGTGCTGGATTTAAGTGATGTTTTTAAACATGCATCTCTGCAGAACTAACAGAAGATGGTTTCTGTCCCTATCTACTGATGAGAAAACAAGAGCTGCAGTTCAGTTCAGTCTGAGAACTTTTGACCTTTGAAAAGTAAAACCTTAAGTAAAACAAACTCAAATGAAACAACATGGCCGCCCTTATTCCCATTGGTAATGGTTTATTTTGGGTTCATTTGTTTTTTATAAGGCTAACCTGAAGACATTTAGTTTAAACTCATACCCAACATTGAGGTTGTTTACTTTGAAATATATCCCAGTGATTTTAAAATGTATTTGGGATAATAACATGAAAAATTAAAAGTTTTTTTGATCAATGCAAAGCATTGTATAATCACAAAAAAAGAGTGGATTTTAGGAATAAATTAACATTTATGATTGTATTTCAGCCATGTTTCAGTCTTTTACACTGAAATTGTCAAGCTTTTTCTTGTGCAGGCTGCAGCGGGGAATCTGGAAGGCGTGCTGCAGGCGTCCAGCTGTGAGGACACCATGAGACGTCTGAGCTCAAACTCTGAGGACAGACCCCGCCTCGCTGCTGCCCTCTCCTGTCTGGGGAGTGTTGATGAAACTGGTGACATAGGTACGCCTTTATTCAAGCATCTATCTATAACACCTTAAGTGAGTACTGTGATTTTTCTGTCGAGAAATTATACATATTGTTCATCTTCATACCAGATTTATAAATGGTACTGATGCCTGTTTGATACCACAGCAATAATGTAGAGGATACACATTATGGGGAAATGTTTACCTCTAGTTAAAGAACATATTGTAAAACTCCTTTAACAATGACATAGCCAACATTTCTCCATATTTATCTTCTTTGTCTAAATGTTCTGTCCTTGTTGGAGACGGGAATTGGCAAGATTTTATCGACACCAATGCTGTTATCAATTCTGCTTATCAATTTAATTCAGTATCGATCCCCTTATTGATTCCTGTGGATTTTCTTAGTGGAAAATAAGACATATAGCACGCCTGATATTTAGTGCTGTACCGCACAGGCAAATGCTTCTGCGTTTTGCTGGTGTTTCTACCCTTGCTTGAGATCACACAGATTTCACACAAATATTCATTCAATTAAAATTTTCTTCATCTTTGATTTGTTTAACCTTAACTATCATACTGCTATAGATATTTTGTTATAATTAACATTGTTCCTTTTTATTTTAAGTAGATCATTTCATCTTAGTTTATTTTTTGGATTAAATGCTTTAGCAGTTATGACCTACGACATCCATGCTAATAAAGCTCTTTTAAACTGAACTAAAAATTGATTTGAACTGCGAAAGAGGGAGCGCTTGCTTGATGTGGAAAGCTTTGGAAAACTGTAACTGGCTAAGAGCGAGAAAATTATCTAATCAAGACAGTTTGACTCTAGTTTTTCACAAATAAAAACATCAAATTGTCTGCTTTTGGATGTTTTGGTCCTCTATTTTTGTTGCCATTGTAACAAACAGGCATCAACAGCCTTGTTCACAGTCCTGTTTCAAGCATAGATGAATTTACCCCTGTGACTTCCAGGTAAAACACACCCCACCTCCATTTCCTCAGGCAGCACTGCATGGATGGACAACGGGCATTCCTGATCAGAAAAACAAATTTTTCTGATCAGGAATGCAAGTAAACAACTATGTATGTCTTTATCAAGAAATAATAACGTGCTTTACTATTTTTTTGTTGTTTTTTGTAAAAATGTAAATTTGAAAATGTTTGGCTAAAGAAATAGTTATCTTTTAGCATTAAAAATATAGCGTTGGTGTATTAACCATTAGCCTACAGAAACATAGAAAATGATTTTGTTAATTATCAGTACATTATGTTTCCACAGGGCGGAGGACGTGTTTCTTACCAGATATTTTCCGTTAGTTTGGCTCAGTAGCAAGTTGGAAAAGGAGTTGTATTGTATTCATCTCCAGTTAGAAAATCAAATGGCATTTTTGGAAAAGGATCATTTTTCGAGACCAATAAAAGGTGTAATGCATTTCCTGCCGCTGATCCAAACTTCTGGAAAATTTACTGGTAGGAAATATATCCTCCATCCTCTGGAAACAGTTGTAAAAACGACTTCTAAAAGTGTCAAACAGACGTCCACAAACGACCACATTGGGACTATAAATGTCACGTTCTGTAGACGTCGATACAATATAACGTCCAAAATATGAAATAAAAGACGTCAATCCGACGTTACAATTAAACGTCCAAAACATAAAATAAAGACGTCTATCCAACATTATAATTGAAAGTCCAAAATATGAAATAAAACACATGGTGGGGAAAAAACCTTGCCTCTACAAAATTTCTTATTTTCAGAAAATTAAAAATCATGATTTCAAACACTAAATTTTCAGATTTGCAGTTGCTTTTTATTCTTTAAATTGGTTTAGAATTTCTTAAAACCAACACACAGACATGAAGGGTGACCAAGAGGACTGATTTATTATACAATGAAAGTCAAGAAAAATGTATGAGGTTTTTGCCTGGCAGCAGCAACACTTTTTTGTAAGATTATTGTGTACCTGCACAATTTTTAACTATTTGCCCCTCTGAAAGAACAGCATTCATGTGGCCCCCATGATCACCAAAGTGGCCCATCCCTGCAGCACTGGTTTTGTAATAAAAGTGAAAAGGTTCCCCCAAAGCTGGAGCATGCTCTGAATTGACACAAATATCACATCGTTGTAGAACTGATGTTAATGTTGTAATGACAGCTGAGTCTCACTTTAGTGTAAACAGATCAACGCCACACATTCATTTGACAAACTTTATTGTACAACAAGGTTTAATCACCTTTATGTGGGTCAGGATGTAATATGCTACTTTGTGATTTTCCCTCAGGTTCTTGCGGCTCTGAGCCGTCTCAGGACAGCGATGCCTTTTCTCCCATCAGCCCCCTCTCCAGTGTCTGCAGCCCCTCCCTCCCCCTGCAGCCCACTGCCAACCATGGCCGCTCCATCTCCATATCAGTGGTGCCTTGCTCAGAGGAGCAGACGAAGTACATGTCAACTGAAGAGATGCCAGACGCCTTTACCCCGGAGCCAAGCACTCCTCCGCCCAGCCGAGTCTCAAAGACACGCACCACCAAGTCCTCACAGACACCCCCGCCGCCCTCACGTAAACTGCTACAGCTTTTCCCCAACATTAACCTGACCAGGAGTAAGAGCCACGAGTCCCAGCTCGCCAACCGCATTGAGGAACCCGCCGCACAAAGGTGGGATTAAGATTTAAAAAAAGAAAAAAAAGAAAACAGAGTGACATACTTGTCTACTTGAGTGACTACATGGTGGAATATTTAATCTACAATCTGCATTATTGCTCTCTAGTTCTGGCTTCACCTCTTGAACTTCTGCAATAGATCTCTCAAAGCATGTTTGATATGTTTTAGCCCCTAAACTGATCGAACTTACAAGGAAGTGATTGAGATCTTGAAAATCATGTTTCAACTAATGCTGATTGGCAGCACGGCTGGAAATCATCAATATCAAACCTGTTGATTTTTATGATTGCCACCTAAGGGGCTTCGACTCAATTTACCCTTTGTTGGCTTTCTGATTGGTTAACTGATCAACCAATCAGAATCTGAGAATCCCTCATAAAAGGATGAAATGATTAAGGATTAAAGCATCCTGACTACGCAGTGGTTATGATGTGTGTGTGGTTTTACTTTGGCAGGCATGTAATCAAGTCAGAGCTTTTAGATTCTCATGCACCAAGAATCTTAAGAATAGGAAGCGTGTCTGCTATTACTGTAAGCTGTGCACAAAGATAAAAAATACAGCTGTTTGTGCTTTTCAAAGTAAAAGCCAAGTTTTGTCATTCCTCAGAGTAGCAACTCATTTAAGTGTTGTTGAAGCACGAACTAGTAAATTATGATACATTCACAAACGTGAGACTTTGATAGTTTTTCTCAAAAACAGGATCTGTTTAAAGTGGACTGAGTTTGCACTGTGAGCCTCACATACAACAATCTTTGATTCAAACCACAGAGTTCCCTTTTCAGCCCGAAATATATTTGCATTGTGCCCCTGTGTTCTTATTTTCATCCACTGTTGTAATGAGTGTTTTTATTTATCTTCTTGCCTGTATGCGACGCATGTTACTGGAAGACACCACTAAAGGCCACAAAAGACCTCAGGCTGGAAGTAACTACCTGTTGTGTCAGAAGTAATATGCAAACATGGCAGTAATTCTGAGAGTAAAAGTAACAAAATAAACACCCACAATCAGTATCATCATCAGATAGTTGTTGACAACTGATGACCTTGCCATCAGAATCATCTGAACTCAGTTTCTATGATATTTTCCCCTATTTGCACCTATCAGAACTGTCTCTTGTATGGGTGTAATGAGTTACCGTGTTCACTGATGACTTGCAGCCGACTGTGCCATTAGAGGTCTTCGTCAAAGCACTGAAAAAAGCAGAGGGTATCACTGTATCTGAGAATACTTCATTAGTTTATGTGTAATGATGAACTGTCAGATTTGTGTCTGTACAGTCTCACACTTGTTTAGATGTTGATGATTGTGTCTTTATTTATCAGTTTGTCTTTTAAACTTTCTGATATTGTTGTTTCTGCTGCTGTGATCAATCTGTTGATCAGATGAATGTTGTATGGATTTGCAGATGTATAGCGCTTAGCCACCATCATCTGTCTCTGCTTTTTTTTTTAGAGTTGGTAGGAAGAATAAAGTTTTGGCTGCAATTCAAATCAACGGTTCAGGAAATTCTCCTGAAGACTCCACTCTGCGCTCTCCTCCACTGTCAGCCAGAACACTTGGTCCTGTCCCGACCTCCGCCTCTTACTTAATGACAGCACATCCCTCCGTGCTGGTCGACGGTGAGTCTACACACCAGACACCTGTTCTGCCTGAACATCAGTGCTTTTCTATGCCTTTTGGTGACATTTTTAATGCTATTTTTGAATTTGAAATGAATCTTTCATTGATTGTTTACAGGCGTTAGAAGCTCCCCTCAGACGCTTAGAAGAGACATCGGCCTCGCTGTCACTCACAGGTTTGTTGTTTCTCCAGAGACTTCCTGATGTTTCTTTCTTTTTTTACATACTATTGAGACAGAAAATCATTTGAGTTTCTCTGCAGTCCTCAGTTTTTTTAATTCCAAGAACTTAAACACCATGGGAGAGCTTAAAAGTGTTGATAGAATTACGTTATTACATTAGAGAGAAGCCAGAGGGAAGGGAAAAGATAACAAGGGAGTACGTACAGCAGAGATTAGGCATTAGACCTGCGAAGATAAGATAGTATCACATGATCCATAGTTAGTCACCTCCACAAAAGCCATCTGCAGAGCCCTGATATACAGTCCCACTTAGTCCAGAATTTAACTAAAGCCTCTTTTTGTAGTCGCAGACAAAAGACGTTCATTTCCACAACAGAAATATCATCAACACTCATTACTAACATGTTCAGTTAGGACACTGAATTAATCAGTCAAGGTAGAAATATCAGGTAGTTTTGTGTTTTAAATGTACCTACATCCAAGCAAACATTCAAAATCCCTTTGAAGAAAAACAGACATGTTTTTAGTCTAATCTAAAACCCCTAATTCCAGTGAAATTTGGATGTTGCGTGAAATGTAAATAAAAACAGAATACAATGATTTACAACTCCGTTTTGACCTATATTTGATTGAATACACTACAAATACATTTAAATAAGAGATATTTAAAAGATATTTAACATTCAAACTGTTAAACTTCAGATTTTTTGGTAAATATTCACTCATTTTATATTTATTTTTCTCTAATATATCTAAATGTAATGTTGTATTTGTTATCTATTATGATTGACATTTTTTTATGTTTTATCTTCTTCTAAGGTTTTCTACGAAGTCATGGCTCTCTCAGACGTGTCAGGTCTGTCGAAAGAGCATGATGTTTGGCGTTAAGTGCAAACACTGCAAGTAAGAGACACACTATATAAAATGATAAACCTGATTTGGAAATGTATGGTCTTGTAATTGTGTACTTTATTTTTGTCTTGTAGGTTAAAGTGTCACAACAAATGTACAAAAGATGCTCCTTCATGTAGGATATCATTCCTCACATGTAAGAAACTGAATTTTATTTCTGTTTGTCTCTGCTTTTCTTCTTTTCAGACATAAATATTATGTAACTGCTGGTGTCAGTACTTCTTACATCATGTATTAATTTGCCAATTAATGTACAAATTTATCTAATTTCTTTTTTATTTAGATTATAAATGTTCAAAATGACAAATTCTCTTTCCAGTTTCCCACACTGTTTGTTTTA
Source organism: Cetoscarus ocellatus (assembly GCA_037902135.1). Taxonomy (NCBI): domain Eukaryota; kingdom Metazoa; phylum Chordata; class Actinopteri; order Labriformes; family Labridae; genus Cetoscarus; species Cetoscarus ocellatus. The sequence goes on from JBAMNC010000206.1 coordinate 81,619, forward strand.
ATGATTCTTTTCTATCAAGAGTTTTAAACTTTAGGATTCATTATTTAACGTCATAAATTACAATGAAAAACAGAAAATAAGCAGCTGCCAGGCTATATCCAATGTCTCTTGACCATTAATAAAGACAATAAGGCCCCCAAAAAAGGGAAAACAGAAAATATAGCATTATGGAGGCACAGTATTATTGAAGCAATATTGGTATTGGAAAATATTTGCCTAAAAAGTTGATATTGGCAGATATGAACACTTACGATATTTTGGCCATAACATTGGCTTTAATATTGGAAGAATGCACAAATGTACCAGAGTAGATTACCTCATCATCACTGAACATCCACTTTTAGAAATCAACATTATAATTTATTACAGAATAAAATGTTGTTTCACATCTGTTTTTAGTACAAAAAGAGAGTCACCATGAAAGGAAAAGGTCAATTTTAGTTAAGTACAGACTTTCTGCCTTTGACAAAAAATATCAGTATTGATATCTAAAAAACTCCAATATCTTGCATTCCTAATTAGCATTTACAAAACTGTCATCAACAGATATTATGTTTTAAAGAACCACAGCCAGATTAGTAATGAATCCTGAAGATATGAGTGTTGCAGCTCTAATCAGTTGACAAAAATATTTTTGTTATGATTTTTTTCTCTCTGACCCAACAAAAAAAAACTGGCCTTCGGATCACATTTGGAAACAGATAAACAGCTTTTAATGATTTTTAAAAAAAAATCAAAAAATGTTAAACAAATGTATACACCTTTATTTTTTAAATTAACCTTGTTTAAACTTATGTAATTTTAATGTGATTGTCTTACAAATTACAGTGGATTTTCTTCTGGTTAACCTTATCAAAGAATCTTGCCATGGAAAGTTGGCACAGCAGAAAATTCTAGTTGTTTTTAAAATTATTTGTATTTGTAGAAAAATGGCAGACTGCCCCTCTAATGTCTGTTCGATGTGACCTGCAGTGCCAAGGATGCGTCGAGCTGAATCAGTTCCATCGGACATCAATAATCGAATCGACCACACGGTAGTGATCCCGCTGCAGTTTGGGACGTTACCAAAAGCGATAACAAAAAGAGTGAGTACATGTTCCTGTTTTGATATCACTTCATTGCTCTGCTCATCACTTGTCCTGACCTCAGGTTACAGATTTGTTTGAGGAGTAGTATTGCAAAAATTCCTGCATGTACCTGCATGTGTAAAAATCCTAAATGAGTCTCACACCTGATTTTAGAAGCTACTAAAGTCTTATTTTTACTCCTGAGGGGTCTTGAATTTTAGATGACGTGCAGGCTCTCTTATATCATCTTTTCTTCCCTTGGGAGAATAGTGACACTTGATATCATATTATAAGTCAACACTAAACACCCTGGTTTGTTGCATTTTAGTAAAATAATTACCTCAATTCAATAAGAAGTTAGAATTCAGCGCATGATAGATAAAAGTGCAGTATAAGACACCTGTGGATTGTGCTTTGTTCTGAAGTACAAACATGGTCCTCATTTTCCTCTGCCCATGCCTTTAAAAGACATAAAAGTGTTTAGGAAACCTGATGCGACAGTTTCCTTTACAACCTGTTTATGGCAAAATGAGGGAGAAAAGCTGTTGAAGAGGCGCTGCTAGCCTCTTGGCTCTAGGCTCATTTGCCCTCACTTATTTGTACTGCATACAGGGACTCCTGAATAAACCCCAGTGAGCCCAAGGGCCACACAAAATGATGCATGGGCCATTAATTGCATAAGATACAGAAGAGTGAGTTTTTTATTGCAGGTTGCCATTGTGACATTTTATTAATGCACAGGGCGGAGGCGTGTTTCAAACTGCAGTGAACTTTGTATCTGAATGCCAGACCCTTTATCTTTGTTTGTCCTCAGGAGCCTCCTCCTAGTTTAAGCCAGCTGGACTCCAGCAGTAACCCCTCGTCAGCCACCTCCTCCACCCCCTCATCCCCTGCTCACTTTCAGCAGAGTAACCCCCCCAGCGTGAGCGCGACGCCCCCTCCTCACCCATCACCGCAGGGGGGCCGTGATGACCGCTTCCACTTCCCAGGTACACACCTTGTCCAACTTTTATCACTTACAAAGTCACAGACAGTCAGCAAAAAGGACAATCATGGGCAATTTTCATTATGGAAACTATTTTTAAATGCATATTTGGTTTAGTTAAAAATGACCATAATTATACTGATTTAATTTTGTACCTTTTACATTCTATATATACTCGTGACACTTATATCTGCTGTTATTTATGGAGTCCTGAATAAGAAGCAAGTAATGTTTTAAATTGACTCAATTTGTGAATTTTGTAGTTTAAAAAAAAATAAATGTGCATCCCTGGTTTTCAGTTGGAGTTATGGGTTTTTTTTTTTTTTTCATTTGCTTTGCAAGCAAAATTTTTTTTCTTTTCTTATAATTTGTTATCATTTCATTTTAATTGATCGGCAGTTTTAAAAAATACTTCTCCATAGATGTACTCATAATTATTTGAACCAGTTAAAAAACTTGATTTATTAATAAACAGCTGTTTTTTCTGTCCTCAGTGCACGTAAAGCTCTCTCCTGACATTATGTAGTTTATTTTAAAACAGGGCATGAGCTTTCCTCACTGATGAATGACTTCATGTTCCCCCAAATATCAATCTACTATTTTAACTTAGGGCTAAAATCTTGAAGTTCAGGCCTTTAATCAAATCCCTTTTTTTCTTGGTTTTTGAAATGTATTTTTTCTTTTTTGATGTGTACAATGACTTTGATACACTGACATTTATGGTATTGTTTGCATGTAGGATTTTCAAAGCCTAAGCATCACTCCTGCAGTTTTCTGATGTGTTATTTTCCCACAGACGTTCCTGCTTCGTCACCTCCTGTTCAACATGTTGGCAGCAGTTATGAGACGGGGTAAGGAGCTCAAACTTATATTACATGCGCGATCTAATAGGCAGCTAATATATGAAACACAAATATTTAAGAAGCAGAGAGATCTGTGTATCAGAAAGCTCCTGTTACAGGGTAAATTTATTATTTATTACCAAATAAACCCTGTACTGTGAGCTTCCTGTTTTTCAGATCTCACAGCCTCATGATGCTTGTCCGTTTGGGAACCTTTTCCTGAAATAAAGTAATCTCATGTTTTAGCTGATCGGAAGCGTAAACCAAAGAATGGCAGTTACCTGGTTCTGCCAGCAGAGGGCACTAAGGGTTTTTAATTGAGTTTTATTACTGATTACGTTTTTGTCCTTTTTGATAAACACCCAAACAATCTGAATATCTTCTTCAAATGTTTGCTGATTTATATTTATTACATATTCAATAGTAAATTGTGGGTACTGAAAGAAAAACAGTCAAATAAAACAAGAGGAAACAAATCAATCATTCAAGTATTTTTGATAATTATGTTGTAAAGGCATTGATTAGCAATAAAATAATGAAATAAAAGTAGTCATTCTTTTGAATACCTCAAATCCAAACAAAAATGTTAATCTTGTTAAAAAATCATTTTCAAGATTTCTCACAAATAATCAGCCCTAATTACAACTTCTGTAAGTGTCAAACAAAACTCAAAATAAAACATTTACAACTCTACACAAAAGTAAGTCATGTAATGATTACTATTTGTGTGTTTGTTTCTGTCAGAGGGTCACTCGAGGTCGTCTCAGAGACTCATCAACTCACGGCAGCAGAGCGAGGAGGGGTGAGAAACACACACACATGCAATCAAGTACGCAGTGGGCTATGTAACCAAATGAGGGCTGTTAGTGCATGACAGAAAACATCTTAAACTTGAACTACCACTGAATGGTTTTATGCCTCTGTGAGCTTTACAGTTGAAGTGCAGCTGTGAGACTATACGTGTGAGACTTAAAGACATTAAAGTCCAAAATCCAGTTAATCCTTGAGTCAGTGTGTGTACTTGAGTGCAGAGTCTGAAAACAAGCGTGTGTTTGTTTCAGGACAAAGAGGGTGGCTTTCCTACCGAGGAAGACGAAGAATCATCCAGAACAAAAAACGCCTCTCCTGAGGAGGGGGACGAAGATGGGCTGGAGGATCTGCCACCGTCTTCCATCTGTCGGCGTGGGGCTGTCGGCCGCTGGAGGGGCCAGATCTCCCGGAAGCAGAGTCAGACCAGTGTGTACCTTCAGGAATGGGACATCCCATATGAGCAGCTGCAGCTTGGGGAGCTCATCGGAAAGGTGAGTGCATAGATATGCTAAATACCAGAGAAAAAACAAAAACTTGTGAGGTGATTATGGCCAAGCAGTCTGAATGCATCCCATGTACAGAAGGTGCTGTCCTTGCACTGGGCACCCATGTTCAAGTTCGACCTGGAGGTGTTTCTTTGGATTTAGAAATCAACCTTGTAAATGCAAAATGGTTAACTTTCAAGCATGCAATGACAAAGTAATGGCTTGGCAGCCCTGATGGGAACATAAAAGCATGAACATCCTGCTGAGTCATGTGTTCATGTGGTCGTGCAGGGTCGTTGGGGAAAGGTCCACAAAGGTCGCTGGCACGGCGAGGTGGCAATCCGCCTGCTGGAGATCGACGGGAACAACCAGGACCACCTGAAGGTGTTTAAGAAGGAAGTGATGAACTATAGACAGACTCGACATGAGAACGTGGTGCTGTTCATGGGCGCCTGCATGGCCCCGCCCCACCTCGCCATCATCACCAGGTACAGACGCGTATTCTCTGCCAGTTAAGGTTTCATACCTGATTTGTTGGTCAAAGTGAACTCATTCTGGTTTTGTTTGCAGCTTCTGTAAAGGTCTGACACTGTACACCGTTGTTAGGGAAAGAGGTCACCTGTTGGACATCAACAAAATCAGGCAGATTGCACAGGACATCGTAAAGGTAACTTAGAACACCATTCAAACATACAGCATGCCAAAGTGTTTTACAAAGTAAGAAAGACAAGATTACATTAAGATCATTAGATTTAAAAGAAAAGAAGGACCAAGTAGGAGAAAAGATATTGGAAGGATAATTGCTTATTGTGCACTTTGGAGAAAAAGGTTAAATAGTTAAAAACAAGTCAAAATTTTAAAACAAAGATGAAGTCCAATAGTCAGTATGCTTCTTGAAACTGCTTTTCAGTGTTATGCCTGAAGTTTTGACTTTTGTTTTGATACTGTGTTTTCAAGTTTAAATTTAAACTATGTTTTTGGTCCATATTGCCCAAACCTCATCTTAACTAACCATTTTGACTGACTAGTATTAATGTTTTTGCACATGGAGTCTAGTGGTTTGAAGGGAAAAAATGAGGCTGTTTCTTGAACAAAAGGTTCAAATTGTTCCTTATTTTCCTTGTATGACCTGTTTGTGTTTATATTTATGTAAACATAACCTTAAAATGTACAAAAATAGGGATGCATGATGCAGATAATTGCCATAAAAGTTGATCAACAGCATCAGCAGATATGATTTTTTAATTGACATACTATAAATAAAATATTTAGCAATATTTTAGCAGTACATATTGGGCATATATATCAGATATATTGGCTATAATATTGGCATCATGTATCAATGTGATTTACTTATGATTTACTTTTGAATCACTGAATTTCCACTTTTAAAAATCAAAAATATTATTTATTAAAGAGTGTTTTTCTTGCTCCACTTCTATCAGTATTGACACTAATGAGTTTGGAAATATTTGCATATCAGATATCAGCAGAAACCCAGGATTTGGCATTTTCTAAAAATCTCTCCAGTTCAGATATTTCCAAACTTTATTTTTTTATATAATATATGATAAAATATTTTATTTTAAGGACAACAGGCTAATATGTCACCGTATAGGCAATGAAATAAATAAAGCAGATGAGTTTTGCTCCTCAGGGAATGGGCTACCTGCACGCCAAAGACATCATTCACAAAGACCTGAAGTCGAAGAATGTTTTCTACGACACTAACAGGGTTGTCATCACAGACTTCGGCCTGTTTGGCATGTCTGGAGTCGTTCAGGAGGGCAGGTAAACTACATAAAACGATGATTTAACATCCCTATCTCTAAACTGTGGTCTACATCAGCATGTGTTTCTGTGTTCAGGAGGAAGAATGTGTTGAGGATACCACGTGGCTGGATCTCGTACCTCGCTCCAGAGATCATTCAGACAATGAGTCCAGAGGAAGATGAGGATCAGCTGCTGTTCTCCAAAGCTGCAGATGTTTATGCTTTCGGGTATTTACATGATTTTATTCCAAATTTTCCATCTAAAGACGGAGCTGCAATGGCAACAGTTCACAAAAACATCTTTTACTCTTTGTCAAAACAGTTTCCTCTGGTACCAGCTGTCCCCAGAATATATTTTTGGAGTTTCTTCCTAAAATCCACCCAGAGATTTGATTTTGGCGTGCCTATAAACCACTCTGTTTCAGCACTGCTCAGAACAGGCTGTTTTGTATAAATCCTTATGCCGTGTCAGACCACGCTCCTTCAAGGCGTTGGATGTAGTTTTAACTTTTTGGACCATGCTTTAATGTTTACTGTAGCAGCACAAAAACCCTTGCATACCCCAATCACATGATTTGTTGTCTCTTTGTTTTCAGCACGATCTTGTACGAGCTGCAGGTTGGGGACTGGCCCATCACTGATCTCCCCGTGGAGGCTAAAATCTGGTTGGCCGGTAGCGGGGAGGGCATAAAGAAGGTTATAGCAGATGCTAACCTGGGAAAAGAGGTCACGGTAAGTCTGCTTAGATTAACCTGGATATGAAATTTACACAAAAAGAGGCATTAAAGGCAGAAGAGTATAGCAGAGTTACAGGAGAGGGAAATAAAATGGTTGATTTTGGGAGAATCTTTTTAAATCTGTTAAAGCACTGCTTATAGTTTGGGTTAATTAAAAGTTTTCTCTAGTGAAGGTTTGAAAGTATGGTTGCACTGTTTAACAGTATTTCAATTAATCATTTCTGATATCTGTGACATTAGAGAAATAAATTCTCCATCAAACAGTTATTCTAATTTTCATACAATAATTACATTTCCCATATTCAGCCCAAACACTCATTTAAATAAAAATGAAGGGTCTTTGATACACATTAAGAAACACACTGAGAAAGAGGTCAGTTAAACACACTACATCTATATCACACTATATCTATATCACACTCTATCTTAAAAAAAATATGTCGACATGTTATAATTTGAGCCTCTGCAAGAAGCAAACCGTGGCTGCTGGTCAGTGACAGTAAAATAGAGGCTCAAGAAGAGGGGCTGGAGGGCTAAAAAAATCTATTAGGAAAGGGATGAGCTTTAGACTCAAAAAACTTGACCAGTGACCCGCAAAATCTGGCCACCTCATCCTTTGTTAATAATGTGTTAACAAGAAGAGAACGATACAAGAGCGATAACTTTGACCTGTGACCCGTGACCGCTCAGATTTTTTGAGAAAGTCCAGGTTAACATCAGGCTCTTGATGAATCTACACCAAACACCACAACTACTAAAACAAGCTCATGAGTATGAAAAGAATCATAGTTTTCCCCATGGTTGGGCTGGTAATCTGCTGTACCTGACATTTGGTTACTTTTGATGGATGTTTGTTTTTGTTTGGTAGAAGTGCCAATTACTTAACCAAAGACCAGGGCCAGCTTCCCCTTTTTCTGTATTAAAATGACCCAGCAACTGACACAAACAGGGTTAAGAGATAACTCATCACACTTGAGAAGTATAAGCAACAGTGACAGTGACATTAACAACCGTCTCTCCGGTAGATCATCACAGGATTTCTCAGCACTGACTGATGCAAAAACTTAAGTTCCTAAAGTTTAGTCCAGCTTGTTCAAACAGGAGAATTGATCTATTTTAACGCATCACGGACAGTTTCTCTGGGGACACTTCCACAGGTGTTACACTGTTATAAGTTATCGTGCTATCTGGTGTCCCCTATGGTCGCTGTAGACACCAGCAAGAGTTAAAAGCTCCTCTTCTTCATGAACTGGGTTTGTTTGCATTTGTGTCCCAAGGCTTGTCAAACACTGATCAATGTGTTCATGTGTATAATCTTTAATAGGACGTTTAACCTCTGGGATTCATTAGTAAGTTATTTTGTGGGTAGCTTTCTAGCCTTCTTCCCATGATTCCCAGAATGCAGACCGTGACTCATAATCATAACAACACTGACATAAGTCCAGCTCTTGCCTTTTGTGCAGCTTCACATGGACTCAGCCCACCTCAAAATACTGTGGCATAAACATGAGACAATACAAAAGAAATATGAAAATTTGTTGTATTTTTTTCAACTGTACTGGAACAAAGAAACTGAGCTGTAGGTGCAAACACCACCGTAAAGTTTTCACCACTCACTCCTAAATCAGCTTGTATGAAGCATCATCGTCCTTGTTTTGTCCCAACAGGAAATCCTCTCAGCATGCTGGTCAATGGAGGCTGATAGCAGGCCAACATTCACGCAGCTATCTGACATGTTAGAGAAACTCCCCAAACTAAATCGCAGGCTGTCGCATCCTGGACACTTCTGGAAGACCACAGAGTATGTATCATAGGATGTTGTCTTCTCTGCAAGAGGAACAAGGCTGCAGCAATGCTCATAAAGACACATTCATAAAGGGAGGCAGAAAAATGGAACCTGTAAATAATATCTGTAAAGAAATGTGAATATGATGACTTTGAACTGCTGACTTTTATAAATCCTTCTCTAATGTGACTTTAGTTTATATCTTAAGGGGAAGTTCTAGCAATATTCTTCCTTTTTTACCTCTTTATTGCTTCCTTTGTCCTTCTTTTCTAATCTCTTTCCTCCTTTTTCTCTGATATCTTCTCCTTTGGCTGCTCCTTTGGATCTCTGCTGAAATTCCCTCTCCTTCATTTCCTCGCCTTTTTCTACTCGTCTACGTCTGAAGGCTTTGGGATCATCACCACCATCTTCAGTGCCATCAGGGCCTTCATGCACACTGTCCATACATGTACAAATACTGCAGTTAAGAGCCAAACAAGACTTTTTTTTGTTTATACTAGAAATACAAAGTTTATTTTTTAATTTGAGCTGCCTGTTTTTGTTAAATGTAATCTATACAGAGTTTTAACATCACCAGGTACATCTGAACATCATAACCAGGAGTAATAAAGTGATGAGCTTAAAGAGAATAAGGGCCTACCATGAGACAGGAACAACAATTTTTATGACGCACTTGTAAAAAAGATAAAATATCAGCCTTTTAACTTGTTTTGAACTGGTTTATCCCATAGGCTGTTGATTATACTGGACAATGCCAGTAGACATCAGCTGTTTGGTTACTGAAGGGGCTTTTAAGTCCAATCTGTTGGACAGCCGTGTTGAAAACAGTCTCATACTAACTGCAGGTCAAATGAAGCTGAGACGGTTACTAGTCCCTGGTATTGTTTAATTGGGGTATCATGGGAAAAAGCTAGGTAACCTAGGTGTACTTAAAACTTAGATTCGTCTATTTCACTTTTTTCCAAAGTGCATTGTAAAAATATCCTCTTTCTTTCTCTCATTTATTTCTTTCTGGTGCCCAAATCAAATGCTGTCCTGTAAAACCCAGCCTGGTTGTTCTGATTCTGTTCAACTTAAAGATTTATTGTTTTATGAAATTCTAAATACTATCTTACTCTGCATAATAATGCAGCACTTTACTGTCAAAATAAACAAGAGTAAAACTGTATTTTAGCTCACAATTCTCACTATTTACTGTTTGGTTATTAATATGATAATTAGTAGCTGCTTACAGGTCATAATGTAGAGCTTATTAGTAACCTATTCTCCATAACTATAATTTGTATCTGAAAATTTATGAGCTATAAGTTGTCCCTTAAAGGTTCCATGTCAGACAAAATCAGTTTTCTTTGCTTCTAAATTTGTTAGAAAGGTCTTGAGGAGCAGAAGAATATGACACCTTAAACTCAGTTCACAGAGAAACGCACTTTGCATCTATAGCAGTGCAGCCTCCACCTACGTGTGTCTAATCTTCACAGGTAGATGCCATGACTGTTTTGAAAGTCCGCTCCATGGCCTGTAAACCATTAACTCCTTCCCATCAAACATTGTTTTTAACAGTCAATCAATGGAGAGCTCATAATCACAGCCTCCCCATGCCATCGGATCTGAATATTTCCAAAGGGGAGGGAAAAAGAGCTGCATCCGAGGCTCTACAGATACAAAATGTTTAATTTTTTATCATACTTACAAATTCTTGCCTAAGAGACACCCAATAATGTAAATGGTACAGCACACCAGGATACGGGACCTTTAATACTCTGAAGTAATTAGATGGTAATTAGGGGGGAAAGTCCTCATTAATGTCATGTTGCTTAAGAAAATGGCATTTTAAAATCAGGTACTAATGCTCTTAATAATGACTAATAAGTAGCTTCTGAATGGTAAGAATTCTGACTGAAGTAACCTATAAATTAATAATCTTTCAGAGCAGATGTTCCCCCAGTGGGGACTAAAATTATGTGAGGGGGGAACAGCAAATTCAGATAGAAATACGCACCACTTTGCATTGCTCCTACAGCAAGCCAGTTTTTTGTGAAAGGACTTCTCAACAAAAGTAGGCTAACAATGGCACTGAAGTTACTTTTTTGTTCTTTTTAGAGTTTGAATCTAAGAATATAGGAATTTTCAAGCAACAGGCATGACTGACTATGTCAGTTGACATGTGTTTATGTGTTGATATGTGGGGGGGGGGGGGACGCTTGAAAAGTATTATCTGCCAAAGGGGGGGCCTGCTAACCTGGCACATCAGATGGACCATTCAGTATATTACACTAGTCGATCTGGGAAAGAGCCCAGGTGATTGACTAGCAGGTGATTGGACAATCGTTGTCAGTCACATATATTACAGGCCAATCAGATAAGTAAGTAGGAGGGCGTTACTGCGCTACAGAACGTGAGCCACTTAGTTAAAATAACTCTCATCAAAATTTGACAGAAGCTGAGCAAAAATATCCTGACTGTGGGGAGGTTTGTAGTGTTGTTAATTGTTTTTCATTTAATAAAGAAATGCGGTCAAGATCTGATAAAACTGCTGCTGAAGCTGTTAGTATCTATGCTAACGCCTGTGTAAGCAGTCACATCTTGCTGTTGTCGAGCTCATAGCTCCCACCTCTTCCTGCTCTAATGGACAAAAAGTAGGGCTAAATAGGGCACTGATTGGGCAGTGCCACTTTGGGCCGCTCACAATCATCGTAGATTGGAGCTTGGCAAGATGGATCTGCCTGATTACAGACATTTAATCAGTCTGATCCAGCTGCTGTGCAAGGTTAGGGCCCTGCAGACAACGTTTTGAAGTCACTGTTTTAGAATAATATGAGGGAAAAAGCCATTATACTCTAGCGTCAACCAGTTATCTTTTAATCCAAAGAAAGCTGCTCATTGCAAAACATCTGCAGAAAAACTTTTCATCTGTGGAAGGTTATTGTGGTAGTTTCATGTTTTTACTGGAAGTCAACATCATAAAAGAAATTCTATGAAATTATTCAACAAACTGGGAAGAAATGATTTGCAACAATGCAGATTATGACAATATAAACATAATCTTAATATATGATAAGTAAATGTGTCAAATCCCAATAATTTTCTGAAATTACACATTTTTTTTAAATTAATTATTTGACTGCCCTTGTTTAATTTGGTTTGTTCGACAGTATTTGACTTTTTGTTGCTGCACTAGAAAATCTGATATTAATAATGGATCCAACCACTAGATAGAGCCATCACCACAGAGGAACTGTAAAGGATATGGTCGGAGGTACATCAGTATGCTTGTGTGTTTTTATATGTGTGTGTGTTACTGAACATGATGAGGCTGCTGTGCGTGTGTGTTTGTGTATGATAATAAAAACTGAATGTAAAGGGCTACAGATGTATTTTTGTACTCACACAGAGTTAGAGGTTTTTAATTTTCACTCCTTTTTTAGCGGTACTTGGTCATATTTTTGTGATTTTGTAGACTGTTGATGGACTTTTATTTTTTTGGGGGGGGCAGTGTTGTGTAGAGTATTTTTGTACAGGATGTGTTGATAATTTTTAAGATTTTGTTGTAAATGGTTGAAGATAATAAAGTTTATCTTAAGTGATGTGGCGTGCTTCTTTAATAATGTGTCATAAATCACTCAGACCTCTTTAGATATGTTTCTTAGAGGAATAAAACTGATGTAAACCAAGAGGAAGACAACACAATGTTTTTCATTCTGGATTTTGGCAACACAACTCTATAGGTATGTTATTGATATAAGCAAATGAATAATATACATAAGAGTTCAATCTTATAGAAAACCATATGCATTATGTCAGATTTATGTTGATGTTATTGTGTAAAAAGGCCCTGAAATTATTGATTAAAGTATTAATTTAAGTCCTCACATGACAGTAATGATGCTGGGGTCTGCTGCTCTTTAATGGTCTCATGTCCTACAATCTCAATTTTCTTTACTTTTAATGTTGTTAGAAGGAGCTTGGGGAGCATAAGAAGATGATATTCTTCACTAAACTCTTGGTTCACAGGGAAATGCAGTGGGCCTCTTTAAAGAAAATGCCCCTTAAAACATTCAGATTTTTACTTGGTGGGGTTTATTATGTCATTGCTATAAAGTCTCCACCTTCATCTTTGTTTTCTGCTCATTACAGGCAGGTGCCAATGTTGTTTTGAAAGTTCGATTTACAGTCTATAATCCCTACCATCAGACGTTGTTTGGGACGCCAATCAGTGTAGAGCTTATTATCACAGCCTTCAGTTGCGTCCCTGCCCCCTCAGCTCTGCATGTTTCCAAAGGGGAGGGAAAAAGGGCTGCATCTGATCCCCTACAGAGATTAAATGTGTCATTGTTTTAGTCAACTCAATCAAATCCTTGATTAATAGACATCCAAGACATGATGTAAATGGTGAAACACACTAGGACATGAGACCTTTAAAGATGCACACAGAGTAGGCAAAGCTTCCTCTTTGGTGACCTCATAAGTGTCATGAAAAGAGATGGTTGTCTAATTTTCTTTGCTTTTTATAGAAAACAGAGAAAATATAAAACTCCTCCCACTGTCTTCGCAAATATTGGAGATGTTCTGAAGAGTCGATAATGAAAATTCCTGCAGGGAAACTCAATCACTTCCTTCTTTTGTGTCCTGGAATATTCAATGTCACACACTGGAGAAACTTCGTGAAAAGCAGTTTGAAACACTTACAGAAAACCCCAAAGGGCATTTTAACTTATGGAAAGTGTTAAAACTGATTTGTTTCCTTCCAGGCTTTATTATAATGTTTGCGCATTAAAGGTGAAATGTTGGTATGTGCAGACCTGTTTAAACAGGATTTTTCAGTATGACGCAGCAGGAAGTAGATGTAAATCAACTTCTGCATGGACTCTAGACCCCCATGTATAAACGGTCTACTGTGCGCTGAAGCCTTTAATACAAGTATACAGTATTCAATTTTTAATATATTTTGGTGCTTCCATCTTTAATAAATAACCACCTTATCAGAAGAATAGTTGAGAACATGCACACAAATGCAAAGACAGAAGATAAAGCTTTAAAAGGCTCTCAGAAAATGTTATTGGATGATTGAATATATTTTCATGTTGTTTTGAGTTTCATTTCGCTTTGCTGTTTTTCGACTCCAGCCATTAATCCAAGTCATTTAATCACTGACTGAGGATTAACAGTCCTACTGTTTTTACCTAAAAATGTCATTCAGTATCATTAGTGGTACGGGGGATATTTTCTTCTCACACTTTGGGTCCCTAAATACCATGTGAGCATTGTTTAAACCCCACAGTCTACCTAAATATTGTTGCTGACTATGTCTATCCCTTTATGATCGCAGTGAACCCATTTTGTGATGTCTACTTCCATCAGGATAACACTCCTTGTAGCAAAGCACAAAGCGTCTCAAACTGGTTTCTTGACCATGTCATTGTGTTCACTGTACTCCAGTGGTCTCTATAATCACCTGATCTCAATCCAATAGAGCATCCTTTGATTTGTTGAAATGAGAGATTCTCATCATTAATGTTCAGCAGACCAATCTGCAGCAACTGTGTGATGCTGTCATGCCAATAAGGACCAAAATCTTAGAGGAATGTTTCCAGTACTTTGTTGAATTTTATGGTTTGGACAGCCATGGATGTATTGTCATAATGTTTGATAAACTTTGAAACTCTAATAAATGTGCTGTACTCATGCTGGATTCATGTTTGGTCTCAATGAATTTAACAGTAATTATTAAAAATGATGAAGAGTATGGGTTAGATCTTTGTAAAGTTTCTTGATATAACATTTGTTATCAGTGCTATACAAATAAGGATTGATTCTTTCTCTACAACACGACACGTGATGTTATACATTTGATGAGATGTAAATGATTCGATTTAACTTATTAACATGTATTTCATAGCTTTTGAAAGAAGCACAAGATACGTCTTCCATAAAAAATGGATAAGTATCCAGTAAAGAGACCTCTAACCTCATGTATATCCCATCACACCTATAAAGACACATTACATAATAAGCCAAATGGCCCTTTGTTGCCACAACATTGCCACCTTCAACTGACCCTGGATTTGTACACACAAGCTCTGGGTAGTGGCAATGATGATGCTACCTTCCCTTCCTCAAGGCTTCTCATGGGCCCTCCAACAGAACTAGAGGACTGATGAGCAGGAGCCAGTACATCACTGAGGTTATTAGATAGGGACCTACCATCTTTCATGTTTCCTTCAATTTGTCCCCACGGTACATGTAAGTGTGCTCTTTCTCTGTGTTAACTCCCACCATGCCAATACAAACTCCTATTCTTTTATATTTTACCCACCCTACCACATGACCATAACAGCCCAAACAGCATCATCACCTTTAACAGACCCAGAATCTGTACATGCAAGCTCCACATACTGGCAATGCTGATACTACCAACTCTTTCACAAGGCCTCTCATAGGCCCCTAACCCATCTAGCAGAGCAGCGAGAGCCATAAGGCCACTGGGGTTATTAGTCTGGGACATACCATCTCTTTTGTTTCTGTCAATTAGCAAACAGTACAAATAATGTACAGGGCCAAGGATAATTCATTACCACCTACAATCCAAAAACTTTTTAGAGATTGAGATGGAGGATTATAATTTAAGGGGAAATTTTAATTTTAAAATGTATAGGTCACGCACAAGGATTAAAAACTTTTGTGTTTCACGGTTTGGTGTGAAATGGATTACAACAGGGTCTAAAGCAATGCTCAAGCCTGATGAAATTTAAAATAAAGTATAAAAATATAATTTTCAGTAGGTATATGGATGAAACAGGAGGTATTACACAAGACTGAAGGATGACTACTTTGTTTTGTTACTGTTTTGCCTTAGTTTTGGTTTTGTTTTGTGTTTTGTTTTGTTAGATCACAAATTTTTACCTAGAAACTGTTTTTCTTTTGTAATATGTGGAAGCATTTATGTTTAAGTAATTGACGGAGAAGGGGTGGGACTTGATAAGTTTTAATTTGCCCACGCCTTTTCGAATCTATAGTTTGTAATGACTGCAGCATAGTCTAGTTTCTATTTCTTTTTTTATCTTTCTTTTCAATATATTCAAAATAAATAAGGTTAAATTCAGTTCAGTTTAATTCAATTCAATAGCTCCCACAATTCTTCTAAGAGGCTGGCCAGTGAACTCTGGCTTCTAAAGACAACCCTCCTCTGTGCTAATTCCCACCATGCCAGTCCAAACTCCACTTCTTTTATATCTTACCTACCCTAACACATGGCCATAACAGCCCAAACAGCGTCATCACCTTTAATGGACCCAGGATCCATACATGCAAGCTCCAACTAGTGACAATGCCAATGCTACCTATCCTTCTGCAAGGCCACTCACAGGCCATCCAACCAAGTGGACTGATGAGCAGAAAGAGTCAAAGCATCACTGAGATCATCATGTAGGGAACTCAAGACCTAGGTGTTTAGTCTAATTAGCCCCATCACACCTCTAAGAGACTGGCTACAAACTCTAGCATCCCAGAGCCATCCCCCTTCGTGCTAACTTTCTCTGCTCACCATGCTAATCAATTTTCTTTTCTTTATTTTACAAAACCAACTGCATGGTCATAACTGCCCAAACAGGATTATCTCCTTTTATGAGGCAGGTTGATGAGTAATTTGTCATGTGTTTTACACAAGGTTTATAGTAGGTCACACGGTCACGGCAGATAGAAATCTAGGACAGTGATCTGTGTGCCAAAGGTAAAACAAACTGCACCCTGCTCCACATTCAGGATCAAAATGAACAAACAGAATGTGACAAATAACCTCTGAAGTAGGAAGACATTGACCTTACTGTAAATCTTACTTCTCTCTCTTCTGTTTAAATACTTCCATTTGGTAACACAAGCCCTCCAGAAATCTTTCTGTTCCTCTTTGAGGTTTCCACACTCAATAGAGAAAAGCATGATAACTTCACAGGGGACTTTCCAAACTGTTGGTGAATGTAGAATCAGAGTTAAAGATTAATCATTTGGACCATCCCTGCAGTTAGTTAAAGAGATCATTGATAAAAATGGACTGAAGCAAAAATACTACAAGAACAAGAAAAAGGATGAATGGACATATAAAAGCAGAAACAGATGAAATGATGGATGAATAGATGGATGTACGCATGCATGGAATAATGGACGGATTGATAAATATGTAAGGTGAGATTGGTAGGATGGATGAAGGAATGGATGGATGGATAGAGGGACAGATAGTTTGAATACATGTTAATATGAATGAAAGGATTGATGCTCTGGTGAGTGCTGGAAAATGTAAATGAATGGGTCTGTGATGACAGGATAGGATAGATGGATGAATGGACGAATGAGGGGAATGTTGGGATGACAGGTTGGATGGATAGCTGGATAGATGGAAACGTTAACAGATGGATGATTAAATGGATAATTAGATTGAATAGCTGTTTGGTTGATTGGTTGGTTGAGATATGAGACAAAATGTGTGTGTTGACAGATGGATGCATTCATGTAAAGATCAATGGATGAATGGATAATTGGATGAATGTATGGATGATAGATAAATGATGGATGCATGGATGGATAACAGATGAATGAATGCATGAATGTAAGGATAGGTGGAAAGATGGATGGATAGGCTGTGTAAAGCCGGGGCTTGTTTAACAAAGAACCCTAGAGCAAGATACAAATTTAGAAAAGGGATGGACTGAGTTGAGTAGGTGGGTAATTCTGGGGGGGAGAAGGGAAAGGCGGACTAGCCTGTCCTTGGTTCAAATATCTGGAGATCCAGATGCTAGAGCTGATTCAGAGGTCCATAGATAAGGTGACTCAGATGTCCTAGTATCCAAAGTTGGATGCTGAAACACGAGAGGGAATGAGGAGGTGCGGAGCCGGGGAATGCACGAGAGAGAGTCTACGACCTGGCAGTGTGGTGGAGCTGAAGCCAAGTGTTTGTAGTCGAGTTGATTGTAGATCAAGAACAGCTGAAGCTGTAGCTCAGTTCCTGCACACCAGGTCCCACTCCTGCAATCAAGCACCCACAAAGACTCTGCTGCAGGAGTCAGGCAGAGAGCATGACAGGTTGGTTGGCTGACTGGTTCTGATATACAGATGACAGATGCACTATTGGTAAGGATAGGTGGTTATTTGGGTGAAACTGGATAACTGGATGGATGAAGGGACTAGAAGTGGAATCACAGGGTAGATAGATAGTTCGATGAAGTGATGGACAGATGACTGGTTGTCATTTGGTGCTGATGGTTGGAGAGGATGGATGTTTGTTTGAGATGGCAATGCTTGGTAATCAAATTTGAAAGATTTCCTATTACTAAGCTTTGAAGACTTGTGTTTTTTTGCCATGGTATCAGAAAAACTAAAATTACCAGATAATTGGTGGGTTGAGATATGAGACAAAATGTGTGTGTTGACGGATGAATTGATGTAAAGATCAATGGATGAATGGATAATTGGATGAATGTATGGATGATAGATAAAAGATGGATGCATGGATGGATAACAGATGGATGAAAATGAAACCAGAAAATGATTTTAAAGTCATAGCTCTGGAATTGGTGAACTTTAATTGAAACCAAAAAATGATTTTAAAGTCATAGCTCTGGAATTGGTGAACTTTAATTGAAACCAAAAAGTGCACCTTACGGACACAAGGTTTTAAGACTAAAAAAACGGTAACTCAGATAATCCTGCATCAGTGGATACATACTCAACAGTCCTGTATAGATAAAATTTAATCAGTAGCACTAAAAAAGTCATTGATCATGAGGCTGTAATAACATACAAAACACTTCAGTAACTTCAGCCTTTTTTTAATAGACTCAACAGAGCTTTCATGCACAAACATGAAATCAAGTCCAGCTACTGAGAAGTTGTTTAAAAAAAAATCTTAAAAATATGTAGCTTAAGCTGCACCTACTTATGAATATACAACAAACAAATTTCTATTAAAACGGGTGCCAATTAGCATTATCCTCAACTGATGTTATGGAGTGTGAAGAGATGGCACACCGTTGTGTAAAAATCTCCTTCACAGCAGAAGCACAGGACTTTTTTTCCAGTCCTTTTTTTTTTTTTTTTTTTTTTTTTGCCCAGGCAAAGGCTTTTGACCCATACTGTCCATCCCTAGGACAGTTATTTCACAATATCTGGCAATTCCTCAAGCAGAAATTTAATGCTTTCCTCATACTGTGTGAGCTGTAGGTTACTGATAGGGCTGCTTCTTTAAACACCGCCTACTTTGGAGGAATCGAAACTAACGAAATCGATGGAAAAAAAACACGTTAATTTCCATTTTCACCCTGAGAAGCTGCGCACACGTCCCGCAGATCTGAAAACCAGCACATTAAGTCCTTTATAATGGCTTTTCATCAGCAGACACCTTTTTATAACCCAGTAAGTGACTTTAACTTGATTAAAAGTCTTTATGTTCCTCCTTGAAACATCAATACGGAGTCATTTAGCGTCTGACCGTTACTTCGAAGATGACTGTAATCTAAGTGCAGCGGAATCAGGTTTGAAATTTCATCGATTTAATGTTCAGTCGCAGATTTGGGAAGTAATTTGTTGTAAATAGAAGCCATTTTGAGTGTTTAGAGTTGCTTTCGATCTCGTCTTAAATTCGGCGTAGTTTTACTGTACTAAACAAAAATATTTGACAAACGTTTCAACCGTAAAAAAAAAAAAAAAAACGTCTCGGTGTTTTCGGCTGTCATTAACTGCCCTTATTGGTTTGCCAGCTGTTTTTATTTGATCTTAATAACTATGTAAGGAGATTTGCTTCCTGGATCAAAATAACTCGACTCATTTCCTGGTAACAAGCAAGACGGAACCTTACAGAACTGGGGTCCATATGGGAAAATGTTAAATATTGAAATGTTTTGCGTCGAGGGAATCATTAATTATAGTTGTTTTTTTTTTTTTTTTAAAAAAAGAAGCATGGCATTATTAGTAGAATAATTAAGACTTATTTGATGCAACAAGAAGAAGAAAACTGGGTTGGGGGAGCAACGGTTAAAAGTCAGCTTGTGAAATTTATTTTAGAACTGATTATAAATAGTTTTTTTTTCTAACAACATTGAGAAAATCTCTTTAAAAACTTCAGGGTTAAAAAAAGACTGATCTAATCAAATTTGCAGCTGACAGCAAGGCTTCGGATATAGGAGGAGGAGGAGAATTCAAAGGGGCCCAGAGTCATGAAAGAGGCCCCACAGAGTTGGCAAAGACTTGGTTCCTCTTGACATTTAAGCAATAGTTACCTGTAATATAAAGATATAAATACGTATCGGAAAAAAGGTTTGAAACAACATTTCGGTAGATTATTTCTCCTCTTTAATAATGCCAATTGGTATTGTATTTTATATTTTCAGAAAGCCCACTTTACCACCTTTACAACAAGAAATGTTGTCAGGGCTCACACCAATTAATGCTGCCACTCTCAGTACTGGAACACCAGCTTCCAGTTGGGTTTCAATTTTCAAGTAAGGACTGCTATTGAGTCTCGTGTGTCATGTGATGTAGCATAATTTTTGTCATACCATTGGAGCACAAAAGTTCATGTTTTGCAAAGTAGAAAACAAGCTTTTCAGGTTCAGGTTCAGGTTACTTTATTTGTACCGTAGGTAGATTCGTTTTGCAGCCCGTGAGATTACACCACCCATAAACGCCAAAGACAAAGGTAAAAACAAAGTTTAAATTTAAACATTAAACATTAAAGTGCTCCAGGTTTTATCATCACAGCAGACATAGGCATAAAAGACATAAAAAGCATAAAAAGGGGGGTACATGTGCATGTGTTGGTTGCAGATGCACCCTCCATTAAGATCAAAATTAGAAAGAGTAAAAATCTAAAAGGGTAAGTAAAACAAAGTGCAAGTGCATGAACAGATAAATACTTGTGTGCAAAAAGGCTACAACTTATTAAGCTCAGCAGTAGCGGCAGGGACACATTTTTTAATTGCCCCTCGTTCTGCACTTTGGAACGAGATACCTCCGTCCAGAGGGGAGAAGCTGAAATTCACCATTAAGAGTGTGGGAATCATCATTTAATGCAGAGTTTGCTATCCTCTGCAACTGGTTAGTATACAGGGATGCTGGATAGAGCTGAGGCTCACCAATGAGATGACTTGCCCACTTCACTACCAGACTCAGGGAATTTTTATCCTTCAAAGACTTGTGATTAAACCAAGTCACCAAGGAAAAAGACAAGACAGACTCAATGAAAGCATGATAGAACATGGTCATTAGTGTTCTGTCAATGTGAAAGTCCAGCAGTTTCCTTAAACAGTATAAATGCTGGTGAGCCTTCTTACACACCACTTCAATTAGCTTCAAAGCATAGTTTTGAATCAATGATTGTACCAAGGTATTTATATGACTGTACACACTCAATAGTCTGACATTTGATTAAGGTTAAGCAGTTTTGTTGAGGACTTTTCCTAAAATCTATCAACATGTCTTTTATTTTTGTTGTGTTTCACACATCAGCATTGTGCATCTTAGTAAACCAAAGAGCCACATTGTAACCTACGCTCAATCATCTGCTTGACCATAAAAGAAGAAGAAAAATGTCTTTAACTGCACTGGGAGCATGCACGTGACACTGACTGCAGCAGGACCAACTTCCTCCTCATCTGCCCAAATCATCATAAAATTGCTCCTGAAACTTGTAGTTGGCCCTATTGAATAAATACTTATTCAGTGTTAAAATGTATATGGTTATCATGAAGTTATCAGTCAGTTAGAGCAGTATCATCCCCATCAGGAATTCTTTAAAGCAGTTTGAATGCATGAACAATATCATTTACATACAACACAAATAGTTTTGGGCAGCACAGTAGTGTGTGTGTGGAGTTTGCATGTTCTCCCCCTGCATGCATGGGTTCTCTCCAGACACTCTGGCTTCCTCCCACAGACTAAAAAATAGCTCATTAGGTTGATTGGGGACTTAAACTTGCCATCAGGTATGAGTGTGAGCATGAATGGTTGTCTGTCTCTCCATGTGGCCCTGTGATCAGCTGGCGACTGGTTCAGGGTGTACCCCACCTTTTGTCCAATGTCAGCTGGAATAGGCTCCATCTAAAGATTATGGATGGATGAATAGTTTTGGTCCAAGGACTGACCCCTGAGATACCCCACAGTTGATACTGTATTTGTTTGATTTTATGTCATTTATCTGAACAAACTGTTTTCCAAAAAAGTTGATATCTATTGATGTACCACTCCTCTGTTATCATATTTTCCAAATGATGAAGAATGCTGCCTTGAAGTCAACGAAAATGCCTACCGAGTACTTTCTTTATTGCTGTGGATACTTCTTCTGTTAATTTGTGCCGCTGATGTACAGTGATTGTCCTGAAGCCCTGACTGCTATGCTTGATTTCTAAAATCAGTCAGTAATCATATTCAATACCTGTGAGCTCAATACTAAAAATAATAATTTAAATTTTTTGCCATATTCAAAGGACCCTACTCTGTCCTTCAAGGCATTTGGCTCTAGTACAGACTGAAGTAACATCAAAAGTAATTATTTAAGATAAATTATAACACCCTGTTCTTCACATGTAAATTCATGTTATTGTTTTGTAGAGAATTCCTTTCACTGGATCGATCCAGGGCAGTCTGCAGGAGGGGAAATCCATTAACATCAGTGGACGAGTCCAACCAGGAGCCAAGAGGTAAGACTGAAAAATAGATCTGAAATTGAGAACTGAGAGCTTGAGGTGATTGACTTTAGGGTTTTAGGGCTGAGGAGAGAGGTGGGCTGTGAGCAAGAACAGTGACACAACAGGAACATTTTCTTGGCACACCAACATCTTAACTCCACATTAAGGCAGAAGTCCGAAGATATTTAAACTGTGTTTTTATCTATGAAACTTAGAAAAGAAATATCCCTTGTTTTTCTGGCAGGTTCCATGTGAACCTGCAGTGCGGATCCAGACAAGGCGCAGACATCGCTTTGCACTTTAACCCTCGCTATGACAGCTACCCAGGTTACGTGGTCACAAACTCATTTCAGCATGGCCGCTGGGGCTCTGAAGAGAGGAAGCAGAACTGCCCAATCCAAGCGGGCTCCACCTTCAACCTTCTCATCAGCGTCACCAGAGACACCTTCCTGGTATGTATGACAAAACAAGATGACAGCAAAGTCTAGAAATTATTGGCTCTGGGCTGTCAGGGTCATGCTGATTTAAAAATCTAACATTTATTTTACAACAGGAAAGAATCTTGTGATGTTGTAAATTTCAATTTGTGTGCAGAGTAGAGACCTTTTGAACTTGTTTTTTTTTCATGGTCCGCATCAAATAGCATTCATTCGAACAGAAAGTATTGCAAAACATGACTGTCAGATTAAGGTTTGCTATTTTTTTAACAATCTCCATTATAATGGTTTTTTTTTTTTTTTTTTTTTTTTTAAAAAGCTCTTTGTCCTCTATTCTCACTGCCCTTGGGATTATTTGTTTTAGGAAGGTAGAAATGCTTGGAGACGTGTGTAATAAAATTAAAACTGTACATTGAGGATATGTGACCTAACATAATATTTTAACACACTTGCATAAGAAATTGCTTTTCTAACCCTGGATTTCCACATAGTCCATCTGTGCAGCAATTCATCTGCATGTAGCTTTGCTCCAAGCCGTTGAGCATTTCCTCACCCACAGGAAGTCTATTTAAAGAACTGATCTAAAGATCATGAGAGAACCACAACTTTCCAAGGTACCTTTGAGTTTACAAGATAACAAGAAGAGCATCATACACTGCCTGAACAAAAAAAAAGTCGCCGCCTGGATTTAACTAAGCAAATAGGTACAAGCCTCCAACTGGATAATTACTGCATGGACGATTATCTTTCAGCTGGCAACAAGTTATTTAACCCCAGCTGTTGCAATGAGTAGCTTCTCATTTCTTAAACAACCATGTTGAAAGACAAATCCTGTGGTCGTGGAAAAGATGTTAGTCTGTTCAAAAAGGGTCAAATCATTGGCATGCATCAAGCAGAAAAAAGCATCTAAGGAGACTGCAGAAACTACTAAAATTGGGTTAAGAACTGTCCAATACATTATGAAAAACTGGAAGGATAGTGGGGAACCATCGTCTTCGAGGAAGAAATGTGGTTGGAAAAAAATCCTGAATGATCGTGATCGGTGATCACTTAAGTGATTGGCCAAATCAAATGGAAGAAAAACAACAGTAGAACTCAGGGGTATGTTTAATAGTGAAAGGAAGACCATTTCCACACACACAATGCAAGGGAACTCAAGGGATTGGGACTGAACAGCTGTATAGCCTTAAGAAAACCACTAATCAGTAAGGCTAACCGCAAAAAAAGGCCTCAGTTTGCTAGGGAGCATAAAGATTGGACTCTGGAGGACTGGAAGAAGGTCATGTGCTCTGATGAGTCCAGATTTACCCTGTTCCAGAGTGATGGGAGCATCAGGGTAAGAAGAGAGGCAGGTGAAGTGATGCACCCATCATGCCTAGTGCCTACTGTAAAAGCCTGTGGGGGCAGTGCTGTGATCTGGGGTTGCTGCAGTTGGTCAGGTCTAGGTTCAGCAACATTATGTGCCCAAAGAATGAGGTCAGCTGACTACCTGAATGCACTGAATGACCAGGTTATTCCATCAATGGATTTTTTCCTCCCTAATGGCACAAGCATAATCCAAGATGAAATTGCCGGGATTCAGCGGGCTCAATTATGAAAGAGTGGTTCAGGGAGCATGAGACATCTTTTTCACACATGGATTGGCCACCACAGAGTCCAGACCTTAACTCCATTGAGAATCTTTGGGATGTGCTGGAGAAGGCTTTGCACCGTGGGCAAACTCTCCCATCATCAATACAAGATCTTGGTGAAAAATTAATGCAACACTGGATGGACATAAATCTTGTGACATTACAGAAGCTTATCGAAACAATGCCACAGCGAATGCGTGCTGTCATCAAAGCTAAAGGCGGTCGAATGAAATATTAGAGTGTATTACCTTCTTTTTGGTGGCAACTTTTTTTTTGGCCTGGCAGTGTATAAACAACAGGTTATATTATTGATGTTATTCCCACTTTTTCTGCTGTATTCTGAAATGACCCAGAAGACTCTGAGTACTTGTTTCCCAGTGCTGGATAGATTTGCTTGGCAGAGATAGGCGTGGAGTTCATGCAGCTGACCTGTCAACCTGTCCATCATTTCCACCAAACCAGTGCGAACCTGTGCTGCTGGCAAGCTCTGCGGATTGATTGAGGCATTGGCTGTGTAAATGAACTGATTGAAGGGACAGAGGGCAATTTGAAGTGGAGCGCAGCACTTACGGAACACTATGCAAGCAGATTATGTGGAAATTAGGATAAGGGCCTGTGTCCATAGCTCGCACTTTTTCCTCTGGAAGTCCCTCGCACCACTGTTTAATGTTTATGGGTTATTTGAGTTGACTTTACACCACCAACTTTTGTTTGCTGACGGCTTAGTCTGGTATGCTGCTTCGTTATCAATTGGAAGGTCAAGGGTTCCAGCCTAGCTATGGCTTTCTCATGTTGATATGTCCTTGGGAAAGACACTTTACCCCAAGTTGCTTCCACTGCTGTGTCATTGTTGTGTATATGGGAATGAAAGCTCATGAAAGTGTTTGCTATTACTGATTGATAACTTGCATAGAAACTTCAACCATCAGTGAGTGAATGTGAGAGTTAATGGATGTGAATGGGTGGATGTGGCCTGTGGTGTAAAAAGCACTTTGAGTAGTCAGACAGACTCAAAAAGCATTATCCAAGCTCAAGTCCATTTCCCATTTACAATTTACTTTCACTTCCCTGGTACTATCCAGAAGGCTGTTCAAAATACCTCTGTGTTATTCATTTGCCTTTAGTCATGATCAAATCACTCAGTAAATATAAGGACAGTCCAGTGATCATGCCCTACAATGTAAAGCAGCTGAAGACCAGGAAATGAGTCTCTTGAGAATACAAGGCCAGATCATACTCCTCCACCGTTATTGTTAAGACATCTTGATTTTGATGGGTGAAATTGAAACTGAGTGCTACCAGAGCAGAAAAAATGGCTGTAGGCTCAGGCCCTGAAGGCTTGGTGAAATCACTGATCAGATGGTCGCATCAACACAAGCAGCTCATGACATAGACATGCTTGGTGTTTCTATACTCTCAGTATTCTCCTGAACTGTAGGGGGCGACATCTGCAAAAATCACGATGCCCTGGAACCTGTAACTCGTAATCCTTCATATTTTTCTCTCCAGGTGAGCATTAATGGCTGTCACTTCATGGAGTACAGACACCGTGTCCCGTTCCAACAGGCTGACACAATCGTAGTTGATGGGAACGTAGAAATCGCCTCCATTGACTTCCAGGGCTCCATGGTGAGGAAAAAACAGAGTAAAAAAATAAAACAAAATAATATGTCTGTATTTAATGTCTTTTCTTATGATGTTTTTCTTTATTTTAATTTCCTGGACAGCCTGGGTTTCCCGCTCAGCCAGGGTTTCCTTCGCACCCATTCCCATCTCAGCCAGGATATCCGTCATTTCCCGGGTTTCCACCACAGCCTTCATTTCCACCACAGCCTTCATTCCCGCCTCAGCCAGGATTCCCCTCCCAGCCTGGATTTCCTTCTGCAATGTTGGTGGGTATCTGGTAGGGTGAGGTTATGCCTCTGTAGACTTTCACAGATGTACTGTTGATGCTCAAACTACAAGATAAAACAAAACTCGAGTATTCTGGATTCATTGCTAGCTTCTACTAATGAAAAGATCAACTATAAGACACTACTGGTGTTTCTCTGCTTGTAGTATTGGCTCAGCTCGGATGGATTCTCCTCAGTTTTGATACCAGGAACTTTATTTTCCACTAAACTATGTAGTTTGAAGGCACTATTAGGTGTTACTGGGAGCAGACCCTTGCCACACTCCTGCTTAAAAAATGCACACCATCTACAAGGTGAATAATAACACCACCCTAGGAGGAGGTGGAAATGTTGCTGAGGAGAAGGATGTCTAGATTGAACTGCTACTTGGCCAAAATTTGTCACCTCACTGGTTAGGTGCAAAGTGGTGTTTGTGATGCTTAACAGATAACTGACAAAGTTCAGGGGAAATTTCACACATACCCCCACTCAAGGACGAAAGGATGCATGACAACTCAACTAACCAACGTCCGCTTTCTGCACTTTATGCAGGCTGCTTTCCTGCAGACACACTCTCTGAGATGCCAAGTTTAAGAATCACCTGGATCTCAAAGATAGCTTTTTTTTTTTAAATCAATATTTATTGACAAGCTTGATATGTTTGGTAGCTGTGAGAAAAAATAAACATAAAAGGCTGTTTTTTAAATAAATGTCTGGGTTGTTCTCATGTTCATGATGTGTGTCTGTTCAGTCTATCCCTTATAGAAACATCATCAGCGGAGGACTCAGAGCCGGCCGGACCATCACCATCCAGGGGACCGTTCATCCAAATGCTTCAAGGTCTGGCTTTAAAATCATCTGTGTCTGATTAAAGAGTGAGCATGAAAAAGCATTACACTACGAGTTAAAAATCTGGAGCTCCTCAGCCACTCAGATTGATTTGATTAAAAGTTGTTGCTATGAACAAAGTAATTGAGAAATACAAACAGTTTGGAGTGGGGCTGTCACCTTTCCCAAAAATCAGACTCAAACATTTTTCAAACATACCCACTTACATATTCTTGAAGGCAAGGGTGGTTGCCTTTTCTTCTTCTCGGGACATATTGATGGTCAACTTATGCTGAGAGTGCCCTCTGTTGGATGAAACATGTCACTGCCCCAGGCGCCCGAAGAGAGTTATGCAGGGCTGATATATTTTTGTAGGCCAACATGAAAGTTAGCATCATGCTGGTTCCTCGACTGCAAGCCCAGTAAAGCCCTACAGGGTTTATTACTGTGTTTTGGAACATTACTGATAATAAGGTCTGTAGTGAACAAAAAATTAGGAAACCTACATGTTCTGCCTTTTGTGAAAATCTTAAACAATCCTACTTGTCATTATTTTTTTTAAGCTTTAACACAGTTGGCAAGAGTGAAAAACTATTACTTAATTATTATGAATCTACAACATGGCAGTTCAACTTAGAAGCAACTACAATATTTCCAATGTATATCATTTTATTGTGACCTCTTGTTACAGAATTTCCTCATAATTGAGTGACTTGATCAAGTTGATCCTCATGGCTGTGGTAATAGTGTTTGAATAATTGATCATCAAAAAATGATCAGAAATGCTTGCTGTCGGGTTCTCGGCCATTTTTTAGTCCTTGCTAGGAGTTAGTTAGCAACTGTCATCTTAAACACACAACAGTTTAAGATTTAAAGACAGACATCATATTATTTATGTTATTACATCACGTTACTTACCATTAAACATTAAAATCTCATGTGCATGTGTTCATCACAAACCTTATTTCAGGCATTAATCCAAAACCTGTATTCTAAATCCTATTTACTCGGAGGGTTGGAAACCAGGAAGTGCTCAATGCTAACTAACTTCTGACTCATTTCTTTTCTACTCTATCTGCAGCTGCACTATATATTTTTAATTCAAATATTTATTTCGAGGTAGAAAACAAATTTTTTAAGTCCAAGTGGGAACAGATATTGGAATAACGATTATTAGGTGACAGCCCTAGTTTGCAGGCATTGCATTGCAATTTAATACCAATCAGCATAGCACTAGCTGGTCGCTGGTAAGAAATGAAAACAATAACAAGCCACAAAGCAATGAAGTGAGGGTACGTAGAAACTTTAACAACAGATTTAAAGGAAGGTAAAACTGGACTTCAAACCGTTAAGAAGGGGACATTGAGAGGGTCTTGTCGCTAGTAGTAGTACTAGTAATTTTTCTTTTCCCTCTTAGGTTCCATGTGAATCTGAGTCATCCCTCTGGCATTGCTCTGCACTATAACCCACGATTTAATGAGAACGTGGTGGTCAGAAACCACAAAAATGGCAGCAGCTGGGGCTCTGAAGAGAGAGGAGGGGGCTTGCCTTTCCACCGCGGACAAGCCTTCACGGTAACAACTGCAAATATTGTTATACAGAATATATTATACTCTCACTTGACAATGATAAAAATAATAACTTAAGTTATGTAGCACCTTTAAAAACAGATGTTTACAAAGTGCTTTAACAGACGGAACAAAGGCAGAACTCTGGGAACAATAAGTCAACAATCAGGACAAACAGAGATCTTTCGTGGTCGCTTTATAACCCCGCACTAACATGGAGGATTAAAAGATAGATGGATAAACAGATGGATGAACAGATGGATGGATAGATCACTAATTATGTTTGATAGAAATGTTCCCAAAGAAGAAAAACGATCCAGCTGTATTTTAGTGTCAGCCATAATTACAGCTGTTTGAGTTCTTCAGAAGGTAAGGAAGAGGAACCTTTTCACACTCACAAGCCACACCTGGTATTTCTCACGCATGAAAATATATTATGTAGCGCCCACTGAGTTACACCGGTGTATATATGCATTGGAACATGTGGCAAGACGCTCTAAACATCATAGAGCTCAATCAAAAAATAACATACAGTTACACATCAGCCAGTCAGAAAATAGCACTGCTGTATCCGGGTAAGATGTGGTTGATCTGAACGCAGAGAATGCATACTACACACACAGGACGGTATTCCTTATCACATGAGTGCAGTAAGTTATCTCATCGTTTGATTTGTAGCAGACTGATTAATGAAATTACTTAACTGTACAAAAAGGAAAACAACGAGACCTTATTCTTATTCTTCCTCTACACCTACCATTAAACAGTAAAGCAAAGTCTAACTACATTGACACCAAACTGTGGTTACCAGGCATCACATTAAAACAAAATCATCAATGTTAAGTTAATAGTAATACTTAGAACATGAGAAATGTTTGGCTTTAATTAAAATCCAAATTGCACATTTTTAGTTTGAAAGAGCATTGTCAAAATGTTAGAGGTAAATAATGATAAAAAGAATAATCATTTGTATTATTATGTTGCATCATTACTTGATGTCATATCCTAACATCACAAAGTGACAATAAGACCCATTAGGTAACTGTGGGGCCAAAAAAGCAT
This sequence comes from Cetoscarus ocellatus, assembly GCA_037902135.1. Classification (NCBI taxonomy): domain Eukaryota; kingdom Metazoa; phylum Chordata; class Actinopteri; order Labriformes; family Labridae; genus Cetoscarus; species Cetoscarus ocellatus. The sequence goes on from JBAMNC010000206.1 coordinate 111,188, forward strand.
CGGACTACTAATTAACCCAGTTTTAATTTTAAAATACAATAGTTGCACATACATGGTTTATGACTTACTTGAAATTTGAATCCTTTATGATCCTCTGTACACTATCATACCCAAAGGCCTGCACACAAGCCACCAAAAATCTCACTCTGACCTGAGATCAGAACTTGAGAGCCCTGTAGTAGATACACGTATGTCACATTAGTACGGTCCTCTGGGTGAAAGTAAAGTTGGATTCTTCCTTCTCCGAGGTCTCCCTTCCTATCATCATGTTCCTACCTTCACTTGACTCTGTGATGTTTGAGGTCAAAGAAGAGTGGAAAGGACAGGATAGGACTTGAAAGCTGACCTCTGGAAAATTACTTCCTCTTTCATTCCTATAAAGCATGTGGTGGTACCTTTTGATTTGGCACCCCTTAGTGGTGGCATTCAAAATTTGCAGTGGAATATCATATAAGTCATGAATTCACATTTTGATAAGAGAGATTTTAATTCTGAAATTAACTTAAAGATTTACTGTATATATCATGAATAAAGTGTATGCAAAGGTTTAGAGGAGGAAGTATTTAATGATGCACTTTAAGTAAACAGCAAAAAGTGATGAGATTACAGTTAAAATGATATGTGGGGAAATTTTGAAATACAATATTGAAAGTGTGTACATGTCTAGAGAAAAAGGTATTATGTCAAAAATAATACTGAAATATTATTTGGAGAATAAAGCAGACTCTTAAATTTGATTAGTCTTGAAACTATTTTTTTCTTTTGACACTGCATGATAAAAAAAGTCTTTCCTGCCTTTATTTTTCTCTCCTGCCAGTCCTTAATTCTCTTTTTTGAAGGTCAATGACTAACTGAATGTTACATATGGAGAAGTGGTAGGATTTAGTAAGTTTATTTATCTCTGTACTTAATTTTGGATATATGTGAACAAAAATCCTTAAGTATTCTTGTTTTGTGCTTTTATCATTTGTGTTTATGAAAGTCTTTTCATGGATTTATGCTCATTTTCCTTTTTGTTGTTTCATTTTTAAATAAGCACTTATGATAAACAAGGCCATTGAAATAGTGTGACTAAACATGGCTTTTGATCCATTTTTTTAAAATCAATTCTTCTTTTTTAATCATTAAAAACAAATCAAATGAAGAAAAATAACCCATTTTCCTTGTTTCCTCTTTTGAATGTGAATGGAATCAAAGAGCAGATAATACACATTCTTACTTTAATTCAATTTCCAAGTCTGGGTCCTTATTATATTCTCTTTATCATCATTCTAGCTGACAATCTGCTGTGAGAATCACTCCTACAGGATTGTGGTGAATGGGATGCAGACACAGCCGTTCAAACACCGCTTCACGCATCTTCAGCACATCAACACCCTGGAGATTGAAGGAGACATCACTCTGACCTCTGTGGTGGTCTGAAGTATCTAGAGTCTAAAAATACCAACAGCAGGCCAATTCTGTGGCATTGATCAACGCTTTCTTCAATGATTGCTTTTTATACATGCTGTGATTTATATTCATATAATCAGTCATATATTTTATATCATTACCCCACCTCAGTACCTGCACTTAATTGAAAAATCTCTTCATATTTTATATATTTGTGTTCTAATTCTGATAAGACTAAGCTTCGGACTTTTGGATAGAAGTCTGATTTCAATACAGCTAACGAGGTAAAAATGTATGTTTTTGACAACATTTGCGCTGATGCTTGAAATATTTAGTCTGCTGTGCTTCATTAATGCTGTATTGAAAGACATTAAAAAGAAATCATTGCAAAATGAGTTAATTAGGATGTTTTTTTTTTTCCTGTTTATGTTTTTTGAGTACAGTTCTATTAACCAGTTAACCAACCAACAAACTAACTGAATAACCTACAAATCATAAGACTAACCTATTAACCCACCAAAAGAAAGAGGTAGGGTTTGTGGAAAGAAAATGCATGTATCTATTATCATTATGATTATATATGTATTATGATCCTTTTATATGCCTGTATGAAAAGCCGCCATGCTGAAACTGGAAATTGGAAAATAGAAATCAAGACAGAATATCTTGTCTCTGATAGAAGGGCTGCACCGTCACATCAGCAGAAGAACTCACGGTTTCTAAATGAGAAAGATGACCACTGTTGTGATGCATGTTTGCGTAACTCTGAACTGCAATATTGTTAGTTGATGCTTGTCTGATAAAGTGTACCTTGCCTGTTTAAATAAGAGAAGTTTAGATGCACTCTTTAGTGCGAGAGGAAGATGCCTTTGTTGTAAACTGCTCCACTCCTTGTGCAAGTAAAAGACTAAAATCCTCCTTCTCCTGTCGTTCTTTCCATCTGGGCTGTCAGTCAGGAGCAGTGTGGGAAATTTTCCTGACATTTTGATGTCTGCAACAGCAAGTTTTAGCAAGAACAAAAAAACTTGAATCAGATACTTTACTAAAGACACCATTGACAACAAATGATATGTTTTTAACCAATCAACCATCCACCAAAACAAATCAAATTACTATTCAGAAACCAATAGATCAAACAACCAACCAACCAACTAACTAACCAACAAACCAGTCAACCGAATCAACCAACCATCTACACAGTCAACCAACCAACAAACCAACCTACTGACCTACAAACCAGAAAAAACAACCATTCAGTACATAAATCAATCAAACCCCTAACCAACCAGCCAACCAAAAGATCAGCTGACCAAATTAGAGTGTATAAATTAACCAGCAAACCAACAAATCAGCCAACCCACCATCAAATCAACTTACAAATAGCAAAACAACCAAGCACCAAACCAAACATCAACAAACCATCAAACGAAACAACCAACCAACTAACCAACAAACCAGTCAACCAAATCAACCAACCATCTACACAGTCAGCCAACCAACAAACCAACCTACTGACCTACAAACCAGAAAAACAACCATTCAATACATAAATCAATCAAACCCCTAACCAACCAGCCAACCAAAAGATCAGCTGACCAAATTAAAGAGTGTATTAATCAAACGGCAAACCTACAAATCAGCCAACCCACCATCAAATCAACTTACAAATATCAGCAAAACAACCAAGCAACAAACGAAAAAAACATCCAACTAGCCATCAAACCAAACAACCAACAATCAACCCCCTAACAAAACCAACCAACCAAACCAACCCAAAGATCAGCTGACCAAATTAAATCTGATGTTCTGTCTATTTATGGATCTACCAGATACTCCTGTAACCTGTGACTTAGGGCTGAACTGGACTGTTGCACTGCTGTGAAGTTTTTGTACTTATGAAAAGGCGCTGAATTGTCCTGGTGGTGTATCTGAATAAGACCTCAATAAAAACAGTGTTAAAAAAATGCTGCCATGAAAGTCTTTACAACATTAAATTTTAATAAATAAAACCTTTGTAAGACGGCCCCTGCCTGTAGTGTTGGGTGAATCCTGGTTGTAGTTGCGCTCCTCGTCCAGCAGGTGTCGCAGTTTGCCGTCTCCCCCTCCCCGTGTTTCCTCCAGAGGGGACCGAGAGCTCACAGCCAGTCTGCGGCTTCTGTTCCCAACGAGCCGAGCTGCACCCACCAGCACAGCACCCAAAGGTGTCCTGGAGCACAGTGAGTATTTCCCCTTGCATTAAACATCTGTGTTAAACTGTAATTGTCTGTTTTGGCTCTGAATTCAGCGGCTGATAAGTGGTGGAGTCATTTTTACGGGATCCATATTCCCATAAAAAGGGGCAAAACGTTAGTGTTGTTCCTGGATCCAATCAGGCTAGTTAGCTAGCTGGATTACTCCCTGGAAAGTTAATCACAATGACAATGAATCTGTGCTGGCTCTCTCTGTTGATGCTCTTTAATTTGTTGTTGGATTAAATAAACATATATGTTTCATAATGTAGCGTTACACCCATCTGTGTAACAGCAGTCCAGCTAGCTCAAAGAGTTAGCCGAGGAGCTACATGTTATTTTAGCGCTGTCATGCTTTTTGTCCTCTGACTTTGGAGGCTAATAAACGATGTTTTTGTACTGAAGTGTGCCAAATGTTGGCACAGGTTTGTTCCCGGGAGTCACACACAAACACAGAATAAACCCTTTATCTGATTTGATTTGTATTTGTTGGGATAATAATGATTTTAATGAGCATAATGTTACACCAGTGCTGATCTATGAGCTGTCAGTCAAATGGTTAACTCAGCTTTAAACATCATCTAGGACTTTATTTCTGACTAATTAGACATCTGATTATCACTGTAAGGCTCTAATCTGTACTGTTTCTATGATTTTAATCTCTTGCTGTGTGTGTGGGACCACACATGAATCTGATAGATGCTCTTCAAGCACGAGGTTGAGAAGATTTTCATACTTTCCCCTGAAACCTCCACCATCGAGATACAATTCATTGTTTAAAGACAGCACAGCTTTAATCCAGTTTACAAGACAGATGCTTTGGAGAGGAGAGAATTCATCAAAATTTGCAAATAAACACCTGCACAATGTCTTAATTGTGCAAATACACTGGAAACCTTTTGTAAACCAAATCATTACCATTGTATTTTTACAGTGTCAAGAGTTTGTAATTCTGGTGGTGGTGAATTATCCTATACTGAACATTGAATATCAAGGAGGTAATTTTTGTTGCTGTGTCATCAAACAGGTGAAAATATGTATATATTTTTACTAAAATTGAATCAAATTACTCTGTCATCATAACAGTCACAGCAGAATTAAGTGTTTGACTGTCTGAGCAACTATGTGTAGCTAATAGAGCTGTACGTCTTCACTAGTCTCACAATTTGATTCATATACAATTATAAAGTTAATGATTTAATATATATCATCATGCATATTGATGCAACACATAGAGCAATAACCTTGGTTTTCCTTAGTTGTGCATTAGGCTACTTTTTAAATGAAAAAATACAAGCAGTCAGTTAAATATGAACCCCTTTTAGTAATAAGAAATAGCTTTTGAGATCAACTGCAGCAAAATTGTATTTTCTTCGTAAACAAAATAAATACATTTCATAGGTCTCATCGTCCTATGTTTGTTTTTTTCCTCCCTAAAAAACAAAACTGACAGGAAAAACTGCAGTTTAGCAGCAACCTCTGTGAGGTTAAATGATTATTGACTGTCTCTACGTGGATGCATTGTTGTCTACGTCAGCATCACGATGCATTGATTAAAAGATTATTTTGACACCCCTAATGTTTACTTTTAGGGATGACAGATATATATATATATATATACAGGTAGATTTAGTACAGATATAGATATATTTGCTGATACCCAATTTGCACAATATTTCAGAACTAATTTTATATAAATTTTGATATTTATATATGTAAATAAGTGACAGTAGTTTTTTGGGATCACAGCAACATTATACGAAATGTGAAATATGATTGCCAGTCTGAATATCATCCTCTTGTTTGGAGCTTATCGTTGCTGCCATGCAAAAGCGTCCTATGTCCATTTTTTAACGATTTCCATATTATGTCATAGACACTTTTCATGTTGGTGTATGGGTTTATATAAAATTTTAACCAGAATAAAGAACAAAAAGTAGTTTGTTATCAGGACAATACATTATTCATTCAGTAAGTTGTGGAGTCCTTTCATTTACTGAACAGTGGTAATTTTGGAGAGAGGAAGTTTGCGACTGGCAGCAAAATTATTTAAGTTCATTTACAAAAGAAATAAATGAAATTTTACACAAATGTATAAGGTTGAAATACTGGCAATAAACATAGTCAGAAATTTTCACATTTGCCAGTACTTACAATCACCTTTCAAAGCAACTCCCCATCAGTATTGATTATTATTCATCCTTTTTACTTCGATAATCTGCTTTTAAAAATCATAATATTGGCTTTCTGGCAGAAATCTGTAAACACATTAATGCTAAATCTGGAGAGTACATCCCTTTTGGATGTTATACAGTATACATGGTTGATATTTTAAATTGTGGTTGAAATTTAAGCTGTTAGAATTTGATCAATATTCTTGTAGTGGCAAGCAGAGAAGCTGCCACAAGGAAATGGCTCAACCATACCCAGCCGCAGCTGATAAATGGTAGGTATTGTATATGGAGTATATGTAGAAGGAACACTGTCATTCACCTGTAAAGTCCGTAAGGAAAGATTTCTGTGAATTTGGAGTGAAAAGACAGAGTCTGTGAGACCAGGACTTTACCTGATTTACTGGGTGAAAAAAACCCACAAAGGATCATGACTTCTTTTAAAGTAATGCACCGATGGTTGAAATCAGGGCTAATGCCGATACCAACGTCCAAAATAACAACTGAGCTTATAGTGATGCAGCTTTTATTCTTTTCATGTATTTCGGCGTACTGTAATTCTCTTTCAATGCAGATATTTTCTCCAGCGTTTGACCATGACAGCTGTTCAGTTTTCAGTTTGTCCCTCAGGCAGTTTCTTTCCACAGACCATTTTGGTGTTTGTAAACTGTGGAGACATATTTTTTGGCACAAACTTCATTAGCAATAGTGCGTACTCACATCAGGGAGATCGGGACCATCTGGACAAATTCTTTTTTGATTTAAATAGTTTTTCAGCCAAAAGACAAGTTGCGAGCTTTTTAGCCGCACTCTTTAATAGCTCAATGGATAAACCATTTAAACTAAATGGACAAAGTTACAGTGGACGGACATCTTCATTTATTTTGTTGTGAGACAACCACAATGATGGTAACGGAGAAAAGGGTGTGCTATCAGCAACCTGCTGTATGTGTTTGTTGTTTTTATCGTTAAAGAGATGTTTAAGACATTTAACATCTTTACAATCACAAGGCAAAAAATACACATCAGACGCAGTGTTAATGAAATCCTCAACATAGAGATTCTTGTTATGAAACTTTACGTATTCAGCCTTAGCTGCCCAGTTAACATGGTGTGTCTTGAAATAGTTACACTTATCTAGTGCCCAGGACATAAAACACAGCTAAACAAGAGGTGGGCTATAAACATGCCAAAAAAAACTGCTGGTGAACCTGCATTTCATAGCTTTAAGGTAAGGTAAGGCAACCTCGTTGTACCTGTAGATAAATTTGGTTTACACTGGGCGAGTCATGATCCATTTGTCACACACAGTAGACACCCAACAACAAGACAAAACAAAACAAAACATGATAAAGTGACAACAGCGCTTAATAGAAAGAAAAAGGAACCATGGGTAGACAAGATCAGAAATGACCCATCAGTAAAAACAAGCAAATAAAAACAAGTCAAAGATAATATACCACAGATGAATACAAACAAAGCAACAATAAAACAGCTATAAACAATCAAAAACAAGGTAGAAGGAAAAACAGAGTAGAAAAGTAGCTATGAGCATTATCTCTTTGTTAATTAATAATAACAATAATAATAATAATAATAATACATTTTATCTGAAAGTGCCTTTTATGACACTCAAGGACATTGTACAAGATTAGAACAGCAATAATAAAATCAACAGTAGAACAATAAAATCAGCAAAACACAACAGATAATGACAGGTATGGGGATGAAGTGGTAGCTTATTGTAAATGGAGTATGCAGTCCTGAACAGATGAGTTTTGAGTCTGGATTTGAAAAGGGACAGAGAGCTTCAAGTTTCGGAGGTTTGGTGGGAGAGAGTTCCAGAGCAGGGGACCAGAGTGACTGAAGGCCCTGCCAGTGGAGGTGCTGTAGGATGGGGGAGATGTGATGGTGTGAAGAGGTCTTGGTGATGATGCGGGCAGCCTAGTTCAATTTACGGTTTAATGAATGTAAGGCATTGCTTCTGCTGATGATGACACGACTATAATATTCTGCTCAGGGAGCGTCTTTGGAGACTGTGATTCTCATAAATGTTTATTACATTCTTTTGTCAGTGAGCTAAACCTCATCTGAATATTTATCCTCATATATTTATATCATGTTCTTGCTGCCAGTATGTGTGTGCATCCACTGTGAGGCAACTGTGCTTACAAAATGGTCTAATAGAAACTCCTTCTGTGGATCTGTGCCTGAATGTGCTTGATGTTAGAATTCAGTTGATATGACTCAACAGATCAAGTTCTGTAACTAACATCTGTTCATCCAGCATTATTTTCAGATGGCTTTTATTTGTGTAAAAGGCAGTTACTTAAGTCAACCTGGCGCAGCTTGCAGTTAGCTTAACTACCAACATTTGAGATAGTGAGATTCTAAATTTTACGCAGTAGATCAAGAATGGGCAGCTCTGGTGACCAATAGGATTTTAATCATCATTATCAGAGCAGCAAGTTGTTGCAATTTGACAATAAAAACTACTTGTACTTTGATAAAAAGGATTTATATAGTTATCATAAAAAAGTCTTTGTCAGCATTTATAACCATGTATATTTAAACTAAAATACAAGTGGCAATATGTAATCTAATGAGCTAACTATTATTCCAAGCCTGTTACAGCTACCTTTGTTAAACATCACAAAGCATTCACCGCTTATTTAACCCTTTGACTTCCACATTAAGAAATACATTTGCAAAAAATTATTTGTTGGTAAAATTTTCTTCCTGCCTCTTCATTTAGCAACATTTTAGGTTTTATTTTTCAGATCAACCAATCAGAAAGCAGATATGCAGTTAACTCACGGGTTAGCTTTTCTGTTCAGGGTTATTCTGGGCATAGATGGATTTGCGTAAAAGAGGAGTTTCAAAAAGACAATTGCAGCCATTTTTAGGTCTGTTTTCTTGAAAACATCGCTGTTGCTACTGTTGTCATGGAAATTTTTGTCAGGATCACTGCTTGGGCATACAATTTTTTGACATTTCAAACTGTCCGGTGGGCTGCATTGAGGGAGTGGGAGGGCTGCATGTGGCCCCATCCTTGCCTATCATTGCAAAAGATGGTGAAGTGTTGTCCTTATACCAGAATTTTAAACCACAGTGTAATTCTTAAAAAAAAAAAGAATCACATAATATTGCAAACTGTTTAAAACCGTATCCACAGAAAATGAATCTGAGACTCCTGATATGGAAAAACATCTTGTTTTTAATCATTAGTGATCACCCCTCCACGCTGGCTAATTTGCACACATTCCTCGACAATGTTTGGATAAGAAGGGTTCCTTCACTCCTCTCCAGCTCCTCACGCTGTTCAAACATTGCATCAAAAAAGTATTTGTGCAATTAAGACAGTGTGTACGTGAATGCCTACAGTTTTTCATCACAGAAATCGAGAAAGTTATCAATATTGAGTGTTCAGAACTTTGATGTATAAGGCCGATGTATCAAACCTTTTCTAATTCCATTTTGTTTTTACTCCGGTCACATTGAGGGGTAAAGTACGAGTGTCAAAGCCACAAAACAGAAGTCCTAGAAAACAAGTTTTAAAAGCTGAACTTTAAAAATGGAAATTAATATTATGGTGCCAAAATGTTGCCAACATCTGCGTCAAGTTAAAGAGTGCAAGAGTTTCCCTCTGCGACCTGTTTCATACATTATAGATTGTTTCTCATAGCTTTGCCACATTTTAAATGATCATTACCAGAATAAATATAGTGTTGTAGAAAACCATGCAGCACCAAACAGACTTAAAGGTTAACAGTCTGATATAATGATACCAACTGCTCAACGGTATTTAAGTGTACAGACATGAGCCCATTATTATTACCAGTGTGGTATAATAGAGAGTATGTGTGGGTCAGAAGCAGTCTGCAGGACGTGTTTGTGTCTCTGCCTGACTTTTGAGGGTTTGGGTTCAGACTCTGGGTCATAAATGAAGCCAGGAATGTGTTTTGGTCGTGCCGAGTTCCTGCAGCAGGCCTCTGTTCTGTGTGAGATCTTTATTTTTCTGCTCTAGACCTCTGATGCGGTTTAATTATCTTAAAAAATAAAACAATCTGATAAAATATGCAGAACGCAGATGTTAGGGATGAAGCAGGACTCTTGGGACAACAGGACATTGTTGGTATTATACTAAATTTATATATAATTGCAATGGCTGGGAGTTGTGCAGTAAACAGTCAATCAAGATGAGAGAGGATGGACTTTACCGTTCAGAAGAGGACATTTTCCTCATAAAGCTGTGATTGTTTAGTGCATATTTATTTAACAGGGTATTTGTCCTTTAAGCACAATCATATTTTTGAAGAATTTTCAACTGTATGTTTTTTTAGTACTACAATTAGCTAATCTCTTTTTTGGTACAGCTAGGGTAGCTTCTTGTCGAGCCAGGCCGTATATATATATAGTATTTTAAACTGTAAAACAATTTTCAGTCATATAATTTGGGGGTTTCCTGTAGCCAGCCTCAAGTGGAGACTTGTTGAACTGCAGTAATTGGCGCCTCTGCATTGACTTCACTTTTCAGCCCCGTATGTTCCCACTTGATGTTATTGAGAATCTGCCTCACCTGCCATGTCCATGTCTCAGTGACGCCAGCAGCATAACCTGCAGCTGGGACATGCACACAGGGGACATACAGACTCTGCATGCACAGTGACGTGTTCTCAGTCTACTGACAGTGATATCTTACACACTTTCCTAGAACATCTGTGCTTTACTATATCTCACTTTGCTATGGTTTTTCAGCTAAATCAGAAAAGAACAACTGAACTGTAGGCGTAAAAACACCCTTAGAGTTTTGGCTATAGGTTTATTATGCTATTTGTGTATTTTGTAAGGGTTATTTGATTTAAATAGTGCTTTTTCTGATTAGTTCCTTCTGTGCTTATCCTACTGATAACTGTAGAAGACATACTGTATGTTTCTGTTTCAGAACTTTTAAAGTAGGGATGCAGGATATTACTGGAGCATTATCAGTATCAGCAGATATTTGCCTAAAAAGATGACTATTGGTATTGACAGATATAAAATTTTAAAAGATATTTTTCAACCAATATTTTGTTGTAAAAACTGGCCATAAGTATACCATATATTGGCTGTAATACTGGCAGAATGTACCGTAATGTTTTATCTCATCATCACTGGGTGTCTATCGTTTTTTTTCTGACTGTGTATCTGTTTCTAACACAAGTGGACTGTCACTACAAAAAGAACAGTCATTTTTAGTTCAGGGGAGGCAAAAAATAATCCAGTTAATCAATACTGGTATCTGTGGTAGTAAGTTTGGAGTTACCAGCATCAGATATGGGCAAAAGTTCATTATCGTGCGTCCCTTCCTTTGAGATTTGTTGGTTACTCATTTGACATTTGATAAACAATATATCAATCAGAAAATTCAGCCTTGGTCTCTTGTGCAAAGAAACTTCATTTGCCCTTCAGTTATTAAATTAAAAAAATTTTAACCAACCACTCCTGTTCTGATTGCCATTTGTTCTGCTTTTGAGAAGTGTTGTAATTTTTCTCAGTTTAGGTCAAAAGTCTGAAATTTACTTTTAAAAGGTTTGTTGGAATGCTGTTCATGACTTTTTCCTGATTAATGAGTGGCTTTGTTTGCTCTCTCTTCTCAGGGGATTCTTCCCTGTGGGATAAAACCAAAGCACCCGACAGGTGACCTGCAGCTCTGCAGGTAATTCAGCTTTGTTTGACGGGAACATCGAGTCTGTCACCATGTTTAATCTAATGAAGAAGGACAAGGAGCGAGAGGGGAGCAGGAAGGAGAAGAAGGACAAAAAGGAGAGGATGTCTGCGGCTGAGCTGCGCAGTTTGGAGGAGATGAGCATGCGCCGTGGCTTCTTCAACCTGAAGAGAGAAGCCAAACGAGAGTCCAAGAACAAACTTGAGATCTCCAACCCCATCCCCATCAAAGTGGCCAGCAGCAACGAGCTCACCCTCACTGACATTGAGTCTGATGGCCTCAGCAACCGCAGCAGCATGGTGCTGGATGACCAGCTGAGCGCCGCCAGTTCCACTGACGACCTTAAAGGAGAGGGAGGGGGAGGACACGATGGACACCGCAGCTCTGTGCGGGACCGTGTGGCTCAGTTTGGGTCCATAGCTAAGCAGAATTCGGCACAGGTTGGCCAGATGATGAAGCGCTTCTCATTCTCCCAGAGGAGCAAAGAGGAGAGTCCATCAGAAGGGTCCACACCGTCAGGTCAGAACTCTGCCGCCCCTTCCCCTCAGGTGGAGAGCAAAGTCTTCAGCATGCTCCGTAAACATAGCCTGAAGCAGCAGGTCGAAGCCCCGCCCACCAAAAAAGTCTGCATCCCTGAGGTGGTGGAGAAAACCTTTCCCGCAACGCTGCAGCTTCCTGCCGTCGTTGCACCAAGTGCGCCAGAAACAAGAGAGATGGAGCTCCAACGCAGAAACACCGGAGACTTTGGATTCTCTCTCCGTCGCACCACCATGTTAGACCGCAGTCCTGATGGAAGCGTGTACAGGAGGGTCGTCCACTTTGCAGAGCCTGGCGCAGGCACCAAGGACCTGGCTCTGGGGTTGGTGCCTGGCGACCGTCTGGTGGAAATTAATGGAAAGAACGTAGAGAACAAGAGCAGGGACGAGATTGTGGAGATGATCCGACAGTCAGGCGACACAGTGAGGCTGAAGGTGCAGCCCATCCTGGAGCTGAGCGAGCTGAGCCGCTGCTGGCTGAGGAACAGTGAGGGTCAGCGCCGAGACGCAAGACATGTAAGTTTGTCTATATACAAACACCAGAAGGTCACTGGAACACTCCTTTTCCCTTCAGATCAAGGTTTACTGTCTGTCAGTCCATTTCTTTTAGTGTTGCAAAAGTCTTTGTTGATATATTTTCACATGCTGGTGCTCTGAAATTTTCCAAATCGCATGATGTTAAGACTCTGCTTTATTCACAACCTTCATTTTTTGAAGTCCATACAGGATGAAGCAATGATTTTTTTGGATGAACATGAAGTTTTAAATCAACCCCACAGTTATTTCTCTTTTTTTGGTCTGAAGCGTTGGATTTTGGCATGTGTTTAAGCATTTGTGTATGTTGCAGCCTTCATATGGCATCCATGTGCCGTTGCTTTGTGTGCCGTGCTGTTATAGAGGTCAACAGTGGAGCTCTGAATAACCCACACACGTTTTCTGCATCTTTTTCAAACATTATGCAACAAGTTCAGTGAGCTGATCTGCTCTGCAAACTATTGACATAATACTGAGAGTGTGTGTGTTTGTGTGTGTGTGTTCCTCTCTTAAGCTCTCTGCACTCTCTGTGTACTAGCTATCAATACTGACATTTTGCTTTATAAACAGCTATGAACAATGCCCTTTCTTTGAGGTATTGCCTTTAATTTCTGCCTCTCCTCTTTCAGTAGTAGCGTGATATCTTGGCCAAACTTTAGCGCATTGCCACCTATGATTACAACATGGGGCAGGCGTTTGTTCACCCATGCGTGCTGACTCAAATGCACAAACACAGCAGTGCAAACACAGAGAGAAAAGGCAACAATGAGTAAGAAATGTTTTTACTTAAAACTGAAAATACCAAGATTCACACGTAGGCTTGGGTACAGAATACCAGTTCCACTTTGGAGCCAGTTCCAAGTTTGTAAAATTCAGGGAATCAACCAGGGACTTGGGTTAAAGTTCCACTTTCTGTCACTGAAATGTAAATAAATCTTTTATAGTGTTAAAACATTATGAGGACATAAAAGGTTTATGTATCTGGAAGGACGCAGGTTTCCCACACATCCTGGAAAACCTGGGAAATGATAGACCAATTTTCCAGTCATGGAAAACATGTGGAAATTGAGGAAAAAAGTAAAATGTCCTGGAAAAGCTTGAATTGTCCTGGAAAATTTTTCATATTCCTTCTACCTTGTTAGTGAACAAAAATCAAATATAGGAAATGAAGTTAATGTGTACTTGGTAACTACTGCAGACTTAGCCATAAAATGTGAGTAGGTAAAGTAATTCAAGTTAAGGAATAAAATATATAACAATAAAACAATGGTGACAAAAGGAAATAATAAAAAATGGCAAAATAACATTTAGGCAACTGAAACAGTAAATCAACAAAATATATTAATGAAGAAGCAGAGTAAGTAATGATAAAAAAGTGTAAATCATAAATTTATAATAGTAAGACACCACATAATAGCCAGACTAAAAAAGGTAGCTAGCAGACAATGTTAATGCCCGAGAGTTAGAAATAAATAAATGTTATTTTCAATATAGTGCAGTGGAGCTAGCTAGAGATATTGGTCATCAACCTTTAATGTTGTTTTTCAGAGGGCTAGATTAACCTGAGAATTGCCCACATCAATATTGTAACTTTACCTGGTTATGTGACACTGGTATCTGGTGTGATTGTGCTATTCTGTGATAAATTTGTCATAATTTCTAAGAATGTCAGAGAATGTGTGATATTTCATAGATTTGTTACAGCCATAGACTGCACATCCTGTAAGTCAGACCCCTGAGGCGGAAGACGCATAGACAGAGCAATCTGGGTAAATGTACAAAATATAAGGCACATCTGTAGAAAAGGACACTTCAAAGGGTGTGTGTTTCTAGAAAAGAGTGGGAACCCCGGGATGTCCTATGTGTATGCAAAGTTAAGAGAGGGGGGATTATGGTCGACCACAGCAGCAAAAAGTTTGACTGAACTCTGCTTCGACGATAACAAGAGCTCCCACAATAAAGATTTTTGAAGAGACGCTGTAGAGCTCACTGTCATGATGAAAATGAATTCATTGTGACGGTGATGGTGAGCTCTGTGAGATTTGTAAGGAAGGGATTAAACCTCCTTGACACAGTCAGGAGTATTTCTTGTCTCTTTTGAGGTTGGGCTCATTTGTATTTCAGATTTCAGATGTTTACCTTCAAGTGAACATTTTCAAGTCATAGTATCATACATTTTGACAGCATCACAAAGTAATAGTGTTATTTTTCAACTGTTAGACATTTGATTTATGTTTTAAATTGTTTTTTTTCCCTCTTTGGACTGATGGAAGGTTGGTAATAATCCCTCTCTCAGCCCTCAGAGTGTCACATTTCTACATTAGCAGGATCTGTGTGTCTCTGCTCAGCTTGGCAGCTTTAGACTCTTTTGTTTGTTTGCCTGTGTTGGCCCCAGTTCAAGGGTCCTTGTGACACAGTGGGACTGAAAGAGACTCTGCCCCCCCCACCATTCACACACACACCAAGTCTCACACACACACTGGGAGACAGGGAGTGACTCTGTTCAGCCCACGTTGTCTTCTTCCTCACAGACCTTAGAAGAATTCTCCCTCTGCCTGGATGAGAGTCTGACGTTGTTTCATGTGAGGAGCTGCTGTGGTGATTTTCATGGGGAAAACAGGAAGTGCTCACCGGAGGGAGCTTTGTTGGAGTGCACATGCAGCGTCGGGTCACGCACACACACATTTCCCTTCATTTAACTTCACAAGTCTTTCTGTGCAGCTGATTTGTGTGTGTGTGTTAAACAGCGGGCCTGTCTGCAGCTCTTTGTCCGCTCTAAGAGATACCACCAGCTCCACTGCTGCTTTGAATAAAACAAACTGACAGGAGGGCCGACCTTCAGTCCGAAGTGATGCTTTAACAAGGCAACTCTACCTAATACTTTACACTTCTGCTCTTTCGTTAAACTTTAAGAAATATTGAAACAGAGGCACCAGACATTCACTTTTAGGATGAACTAAAAACTGCAGTTAATCTCCTGCACATTGTCTTGATTGCATTCAAACACTTTGGCAACATTTCAGTAAGACAGTCCCCGTACTGCAGCATCCTCAGCACTGCAGGCATTGCAGCACACGGTAAAGAGGGAGCTTGGGTAGATCCCAAACTCTGGATAGTTACTTCAGTTTCAAAATGACAAGTTTGGCCTCCCATAATTATAAGAATGAAACAACAGAGATTAAGCCATTACTGTTCAGCATGCTATGTTTGCCTCAAATTTAATATTTCATTCATTACTGATTTTTTTTCTTGATTATTTATTGAGACTCAGATTCGGAAAACTTTATTTATCCCGTAGAGAGATTCAGTTTACATTGTTGCTTTTTTTTCAGAATGTTCAGAATGTTTAAGTGTCCGGGGTATTTACATTTGACAAGTTCAAGTTCAATGTGTAATTGAGTTTTATATATGTGATCTTGACATCAATCAAAATAATCAGTATTTTGATTTTTGCCATAATTTTTCCCATAGTTTTGCCAGAATTATTGCCATAACCGAGCAGCCCTGACTTAAACTCCGAATAACACAAGCTTGGTTAACCCTTTAACGCCTTTTGTATTGTATTTGATACACACTTTTATGATACCTCTATCTAATCAATATGATCAACAAATTACTAAAAAACATATGAATACAATCAGATAAATGATAAAAATATCCTTAAATGGATTATCAGTTGCCAAAACACCTAATGTATCAAATGAGATACAACAAAATATATATGTTAAATTTTATGAAAATCTTGATTTTTTTAAGGATTTCAGTAGAAAGTGAAACAAACATTTCAGCTCTAAAAAATTAGAATTTTCTGGCTACAATTTGTGGTTTCGGGCATTAAAGGGTTAAGGGAGTCCCTGATTCAGTTATACTGGCTTAGATGTTTGGATTTTAACCAAAATCTTTTCAAAATGTTGACTCTGAAGAACAATTTGTTTTAGGTCATTTTGCCTAAACTATTAAAGTATGTCTCCAGCACACCTTATCTTTTCATGAAACTAGATCCATGTTTTGTGGGACATACTCTAAGAATAAAATGTTACAAGGCTCTGTGATGTTGAAGATGTTTACCTGGACGGACAGGTTTTCTGACAATAGCTCAACGGTATCAGTTACATATAATGTTCTTTATTGTTTGAGATGTTCAAATCATCTACAAATATCTGCCTTCAAACTTGCCTTGAATGGATTTGCAAAGTCATATTTCATTTTGCTTTTTCTATTCTTTATAATACCAGTCAAAAACAGTCTGATGTAGTGGTACAAAAACAATCGAAGTTTTAGAGCTAGCTGTAGAAATTAAACCTCTTCCTAAATACTAATTTACTTGACAACAGAGCTGTGTGGGGCCTTGTCTTTTAAATCATGAATATAAAAAACACCAATCTTTCCTCTTAAAGATGGAGGATTGAATATGACAGAGCTTTTTCCTACACGCTCATATAGCATTGAGGGTTAAACAGTTCAAGTTCCTCAGCGCTGTTTAAGTCCAGCTAAATCTGGTGCCAGGAGTCTTCTGCACAAACAGGACTGCATTAAGATCTAATCAAGATTTAGAGGCAGACAGACAGGATGCACCTTTTCTTCTAGCTTGGACCAGCACAGACAGGATGTTCTTAGATGAAAAACTCCTCTGGGATGTGGATAAACAATAGGTGTTTTTGGAACAGAGGAACTTTCCAATGGTTCCTAAAACTGGAGTAGGAAACTTCCTCCTCATTTACTTATTCTACACACAGCACATGTGGCTTAACAGCAGTTCTTTTCATGCTGGTAAGAGGGAAATGAAGTTGGTTTACTTCCAGTCTTGTTACCACTGTGCTCTCCAGCCATGAAAAGTTGTAGGTGTTTTTTAGCAGTTGCCAAATTACTGAATATTTAGTGGTGCCTAATTATCCCAGAATGCACTGTATTATTATTTATTTTTATTGTCTGGCCTGGGCCACCCTGACCAGGAAGTTTGAATTCACCCCTGCTTGTCTATCATGATTTCACAACGATTAAAAGTGCTTATTTTCCATCCATCCATCCATCCATCCATCCATTATCTGTACCTCATATCCCTTTTGGGGCTGCAGGAAGCCTATCCTAGCTGACACTGGGCAAGAGGTCAAATACCCTGAACAAGTCACCAGCCGTTCACAGGGCCTCATAGAGAGATGGGCAACCATGTTTTTGGTCTGTGGGAGGAAACCCGGAGAGAACGCATGCTTGCACGGGGGAGAACATGCAAACTCCACACAGAAAGGCCCTGACTGACACAGGGATTGAATCAGCAACCTTCTTTGCTCTGAGGCACGTGTATTACATGCTGCGCCACTGTGCATGCGCCGCAATTGCTGATTTTTTAAATAAAATTATGATTTTATAGTTCCATATTAAGAAAGCGCAATAATTGACTTTTGGTACTTTATGGAGAAGGGATGGGATTAAATGGGTTTGTACTTCTTCCCACTCTTTTTTGAGCATGTTAATGAAATCATAAAGTTTTTTTTAAGGTTGCCTTGTTTGGTAACTTTTATATTATTATTTTGCCTTTGGTACTTTTTCATAGATTTACCTAAAATTTAATTTCTTACATGTTCAGAATAAACCACTTCTACTGCTAATACTTTTTAAACTTGTGTCCGTGCAGATTCATTATATTACTTTTCTAGCAGCATGACAGAAAGGGTTCTGTTGATGACAGGAAAGGTGGTTAATGGAAAATAAGCAAGGTAAACTTTTTATTAGTTAAAACTTAGGCAATGTTTTTCTTTCCGTCATTGTTCTGAACCAGAGTGACTGGCGCTTCTGCTTAAAAGTACTGTCTTCCTTTCTCTGCTACTGTTCTTGCTACTGTTGTAATAAAACCACATAATCGTATCAATTTTTAAAACACACATTTTTAAATAAGCAGGTGTGTGTACAAAGAGAGAAATGGGTTGTAATGCAAAATTACTGTTCATATGCGAATATGAAATTGCTGCAATTCAGGTGTGTGTTGAACCGTGGATGTAGTACTGAATGGATCAATATTTATTGATATTTTTTCATTTCTTTTCAGAGTTCCTAATTATCAGAGCCAAAGATGTTGAACCCTCTTTGCCTTTTCTGCATATGTTCTGGTCAGTGAGATGTCCAATATTCTGTGCCTTCTGGCTAAACAAATGGACATTACAGATAACAGAGGCATTATCACATGGGCTGCAGCAAGAGTAATCATTATTGATATATTTTTTTAGGTATCTCCTCCATTTTGAGAGTTTAGAATTAGCTTTCCAATTCCTTACAAGAAGGCATCATGGCATAAAACAAATCATTCATATGAATCACTAAATACCTGATTCAAGTCTGCATAGTTACATGTAAGGAATGCTAGATAGCAAGTTATACAGGGAATGTAATGAACCA
Source organism: Cetoscarus ocellatus (assembly GCA_037902135.1). Lineage (NCBI taxonomy): Eukaryota > Metazoa > Chordata > Actinopteri > Labriformes > Labridae > Cetoscarus > Cetoscarus ocellatus. The sequence continues at coordinate 130,146 of JBAMNC010000206.1, forward strand.
GGTAATGATGTGGTTTAGCTCTCTGACGTGTCTGGAAGGGAAAATTTCACTTTGCTTTTGATTCAAACTCACGTTCCACCCACAATTTGATGATTTGTCCATAAATAATACAAAGCATGCAGAATTACTGAGATATTTGTCATTGCTTTCAAACGTGTATAGCTGTGCAAAATGCAGTTAATACCTAGACATTTAAAATCCACAGAAACATCAACAAAAGAGCTGACGGAAAAATAAGCCATCATGTATAAAAAAATTAAAAAAAAAAACATTGCAGAGAAGCCTCACAGCCTGAAGTTGAGCGTTCAGGCCTTTAGTCCAGGTCGCTGAGTTCCTCCAGTCAAACCGGATGTGCAGCATTCAGCACTGACAGACTACAGCTGACTGAGACTGTCTGTCCTTAAATTTCCTCGAGGCTTTACTCTGAAGGATGGCAGTGGTGCTGTCATGTGTTTGGCTGCAGCTTCAGGTATTTCCTTCGCATTACTGTGTAATGAGGCAGCTTGATTCTAGAGCTGGGGTATTTCAATAGCTTTTAACATTGGTGTAGTTGTTTAAATGGGGGATTATCACTGGATTTTTCACTTTATTTAAGTATCAGCTTTTATAAAAATCTAACAATATCAATACCTGTTTGATACCAAGGTAACAAAGTATAACCCCAAACGAACTGTGGTTCACTCTTTTGGAAAGTTTGGTTGATTGGGGCAGGTGTAAAAACTGACATGAACTCTTGTGTGGACCAAAAAACGGCGGCCTCTGTTCGGTTTCAAGAAAAATAGTTTGGTTTGCAGTGGTACTGAGAGCAATCCATACCAAACAAGGGCTAAATGAGACAAGCAAACCAAGAAGCAGGGAATTGGTCTTAATTTGGCCCAAAACAACTGGCTAACATAAGCATTTCAAGCATTGCCAGCCTCTTGGACTCTTAACAGGTTAAAATTTTGACTTCCATACAGAATACGATTACAAAAAATATCCCTAAGTACAACTTTATCTTTATTTTATCACTTAAAATATGGCTTTGAACCAAACATTGTTATTACTGAAAGCCAGTTTATTGCATAGGATCATAATGCAATAATAGTCTTGATGGCAAGAACAAAGGCCATAGTTGCATCCAAAAGTATATAGTATAGTATAGTTTATAGGACTGAAAACCTACTGAGTTTGTTTTTATATCATAATTTCTTTAAGAGCCAAGCCCCTCTAGGAGTGAGCTCTTAAAGTTGCCACTGATAATAGTTAAATATTGTAAATATATTGTCTGATCTACCCTCACACTCGCTGCAGTAAATCCAGTTGTAGTGTTATATGTTTTGAAGTGTATCCATCTTCTCTCTCCCCGGTCCTTCTCCCGGCTGTGTGTACCCTCGGTGCTGCCTGTTAACTTTGGCACACTCGTTGTTGTTTCTGCCCATTCAGGAAGCAATTCTGACTTAACTCGCTTCCACTTTTGATTCAGACCCTCTCAAGCTTCTCTGCCTCCAACTATTTCCTCAGACATTCATAAATTACACTTCTCAGACTTAATTTTATTGCATTTTGATGAGGGAACATGACAGATGTTATTGTTAGGAGATGTATTTGCTTTCTTTCCATGTTACTGATAAACTTGGGTTATAAAATGATTTTCAACGAGTCAAATGGAATGGAAATAAGGTGTAGGAACTGGCAACATTTCACTGATACCCATGTTATGTTATTTTCAATCCTGCTTTTTGATCCAGCTCTCTCCATTCAGGTTTTCAGTGTCAACAATGTCCATGTGTTTCCACCCTTGTTTGAAATCACACAGACAAAAACATTACACATTGAGCTGTTGGTGATATTTTAAGTATAACTAATCCACATGTTAGAGTGCCTCTGTCTCCTGCCTGCCATTAGTACTTCTTTGACTTCTCGTTAGTGTTTGTGCTTACTGCCTTTTTGCTAGACCAGAGTACAGTTGTCTTGAAGGTCACACAGTGAAAACAGTAGTTAAGACTGGATGCGTTTTAGCAATTTTATAGCTGTGGAGCTAGCCATTTTTCATTAGGGCAGAGTTTGAGACTGCTGGGACCTCTCTTTTGCATCTAAAATTTTCAAGAATAGGAGGCTAGCCTATTTTTGCAGCAAGCTGCACACTTATCTTGGCTAAAAGGAAAGAAATACTGAAAATAGAGAGCAATATTGATGTTTGTTTCATCAGATCTGTGTGTCTGCAGTGGCTGAAAATGTTACAAATAGATACAGACAGTTCAGCCACAGTTCTACTTTGTGCCTGTCTAAGCAAATTTGCAATTTCTTTGGAAAAATTATAGCTTGTTTTTACAGAATGTTTAAATACTGAAATTTTAATGGGTCAGTTATTCGGTACACCAGGTCACTTTGGGCAGATATTTTGAGGTTCTTTCTAAACTTTCAATTGAAATTTGTTTTTGGGGTTAAATTCATGAAGGGGTTACAGCCATATCAAAGCACACATACTTGTGTGGTCTAAATGTTGCCCTGGCACGTGTCATGGAGGGTATTTATAGTGGTATTGTCAAGAATAAAGGCACTGACATCAGTTTCTTGTTTAGAAATATTTGGTTCAAAATGAATCTTGGTATCAACAGTTTGACAAATTTATTTTCCTTCAAAATCAAAACATACAAAATAGAAAGGTTTTGGCTCCATTTGGAAATGTTTTGTAACAAAGACAATGTTAAAGCAGCAAGATGAAAGAATTTAGTTTTGTGACTCTCTAGTGGCCCCTGAGGGCCTCTGAGGGTAACTGCACTGTCGTATGACACACTTCACTGTCACTGTCTTCTCCCAGACAGCTTGCATTTGTTGACAAACAGAGGCTGGTGAAACTGGCTGGTAAAGACAACATAAGAAACAAATTAACTATATTGACTGATAAGGTACATAATTATTTTTTCAAATGTGAAAATATGGCTTTACTTGTGTTGACTGCAGGGTAGAATATGTGCATGTGTATTCAGCTGTTACCAAGGTGGCTGCTGCCAAAAGGCCAAGTCGTCGGGACAATGACTTGTTAATATGATAGCAGATCCAACAAATAGGACAAAAAGCTTCAAATGGCCGCTGTACTCTCCTGTCCAGCATCAACATAACCAGCTCAGCGTCTGGCATGCAGGCTGTTGTGTCTTGAAGCTCTCACCAACACGTAAAAGTCTGTCCAATATTTATTTGAGGTTGGCTTCTTGCTTAGCAGTCTCTCTTTTTCTTTCCTAGTCTTGTTCAACCCTCCCTCTTTTGTCTCTTAGCCTCAGCCATTTTTGGACATAGTACAGTACTGCTCTTTCCATGTTGGCTTCCTGTAGTATTGTCAACTCCTGCCATGAAGCAGTACACGTTTTGTGTTATGACTGTGGCTTGCTGCCAGACTTGCATAGTGCTATATGCAGATGACTAGAGATATAAGCTGTTATTTCTGTTAAAGTCCTCCTACTATTAGATTGACTCTTAAGCTGCCATATTAAGGAGGATGATTTGGATTTGATGGCTTTACAGCTCGAGCAACTAAATTAATATCTTGGTGTATACTTTCTTGTAGCAGTTTACCATTTCCACTTCTAGCTAGATGTCCTTTCTGCATAAATATTCAACAACTTGTGCACCTCATTGTGCACCAATTTGTCGCACACCTCCAGCACAGGGATGAACAACAACCAAGCGTAAGAAGACTTTTATCAGAGAGCTTTTAAGATACGTCTGTGGGAACACTCAACCAATTAGAAATGATAAGCACGACAGGTCTCCTTTGAAAGTTACTGGACCTTTCAAAGTAAAACGAAGCTCAAATTTGCATTGTCCAGATGAGTTTATTAAAAATGTGAAACATACTCAGAGAGGGAGGTTTGTTTTTTTTGAGTTGTGCTATTCTCATACACCTCACAATAAAACCCCCTCTCTGTGTGAACAATAGCACAGGAAGTTGACAGCTATATAGTGCACATGTATTCACCAAAGTACAACAATGATAAGCTTGTTATTGAGGACAATAAACTGTATGGAAATACTTAAAGTAAAGTTGTCAGCTTGTAAACCTGCAGGAGACTTTTGCTCCAAACTATCTAAAACTTGCAGTAGGAATTCAGATGGAAGAGGCCCTGAGGAAGAGCAGGGGGAGCGTGAGAGAGGGATCTAGAGAGAGAGGGAGGAGGTTAAAGAAGCAAGAAACCATCTTCACTTGTCTTAACAGGCTGACTGGAAACATGGGGAAGCCAGCCTCTCCCTTTAGGTCGGACTCTGGTATTTGTGGAATCTTCTTTGGAACAAATAGGCCACTTCCTGACCCTTTCCCCCAGGATTTCTTATGTGAGGATGGACATTTGAGAGGCCGCTGGGGGAGGGTCATGTCTGTAGATGTGTTGATAATGAAGTTGTTTGTCCATAAATATGCCTGTCTAGCAAAGTAACATGGGTGCAGTGAATCATTCAGTTCGGTATAATGATGATGACAATTCTAGTGGTTTTGAAATAGTGACCTCCTCAAAGTACAAACCCCAATTTACAAAGTTTGGATGTGGTGTAAAATGTAAATAAAAACAAATACAATGGTTTGTAAATCCTTTTTGACCTGTATTAAATTTAATACACTACAAAGACAAAATATTACTTCATAAACTTCATTGTTTTTTGGCAAATATTTACTAGTTTTAAATGTACTGATAGCAACATGTTCTAAAAAACCCGGGACAGGGGCATGTTTACCACTGTGTTACGCTGCCTTTCGTTTTAACGACACTGAATGAGCATTTGGGAACTGAGTACACTGATTGTTGAAGCTTTGTGGGTGGAATTCTTTTCAATTCTTGCCTGATGTACTGGTCTCAGTTTCAGCTAGGGCTGAACGATATGGACAAAATTTCATATCTCGATATTCATGCCGGATATCTTGATATCGATACGATATGATATGACTACGGTTTCGGTGAAAACCAAGCATTTTTTAGAAAAATAAAAATATCATAATACAAAAGAATGTGGAAAGTGCAGTTTTAGCGCAGGGGAAATCTATATAATTTATATCGTTGCTTTTCGATATTAATATCTTGAATGTTCATATCTCGATATCGATACAATACAATATATTGATCAGCCCTAGTTTCAGCCACACATTTTCAGTGGTAGGCAGTTCTGGACTGTAGGCAGACCTGTCTTGTGCCTACAGTCTTTTACCATGAATCCACCAATTGTAAAGTGCAGAATTTGGCTTGGCATTGTCTCACTGAAATATGCAGGGACGTCCCTGAAGAAGACGCTGCTTGGGTGGCAGCATATGTTGCTTCAAAACCTATATGTAGCTCTCAGCATTAGTGGTACCATCACAGATATGCAAGATATGCACATCCATGATTTCAAAAACAAATTGAAACGTGGACTCATCAGACCATAGCACACTTTTCCGCTTTACATCGGTCCGTCTCAGATGAGCTCTGGTCCAGAGGAGCCAGCAGCCGTGCTTTTGATGTATGGCTTTTACATTCCTTGGTAAAGTTTTAACTTGCACTTGTAGATACAGTGACACTCTAAGTACAGCTGACAGTGGTTTTCCGAATTGCCCCTGAGCCCATGTGGTAATATCCATAACAGAGTGAGTTTTTAATGCAGTGCGGCCTGAGAGAGAGAAAGTCACAGGCATTCAATGTTGGTTGTCGCCCCCGCCACTTCTATCAGAATCATTTGATTTTATGGACTGTAGATGATGAAATCACTAAATTCCTTGCAATTGTATGTAGAGGACCATTTTTCCTAAACTGTTGGATTATTTACTCACAAGATGCCGAGTGATAAAAAATGTGGACTACTCTTGTTTTGTACTGAAATGAGTGCTGAGTGGTGGCCTTGACTTTATTGTTTGTACTTACAGGAGTTCATATTTAGTCATATAAGCCTTTTTCTGTAAATCTACTACATTACTTGATCTTAGAATTTTTTTTTTTGTGATCAATGACTAAAATGAGAGCAGAAGTATTTGTTTGTCCAGCTACTAATGGTGAAGTGTATTATTCTTGATTTAAGCAATGAAGACCAAGGACTTTTCACTTTCTTAAGGACATATGTACCACTTATTTAAGTGTAGGGTGTACACTGAAGATCTTATTTTTTGCATGAATAATGCTGCACATAAAGAGTTAATTCTTATCTGCAGATGTAGGAATAGTTGAGTTCCTTCCAGTATTTTTAAGGCTCCCAGTCAAACACATTTCCTGTGGCCCTTTCATTGTGTCATAATGTTGACTGCTGTGGTGCTGACACTCACATCCTCTTGTTTTCTGCCCCCGGTCTGAGATGGGAAAGGAAGACGGAAACAAGGGGAAAGTCAGAGTAAATCTGAGCTGAATGTGACCACATGTTAAAGACTCATTTAGGACAAATAAATGATTCAGTCTACCATCTTGAAATCAGACTGCATCCTCCTTTAAAAGTGTAGTATTTGAAGATATCAGCCCAACATGTCTTTAGTCTTTTTTGTTTGATTGGTGAGAAGTTATATGAAAGGCTTTTGCCGTGCTAGTCCTTTAGAACCATTTTTTAATGTTTCCACTTCATGAAGTCTTAAAGCCTACAGGGTCCTGTGAAATATTTTATACAAAGAAACTTGTGAGACGTGTCTGGCATCTTTGGACAGCTTGAAGAAACCACGAGGAGCTGAAATGAAGCTGGAGGCCGTGCTGAGAGCAACCACGATTGAAGTGTGATGTGGTCAGAGCAGAACTGTGTTTCCATGAACCCATCATAAACACATAGTTCAGTTCCTCTGACAGTGAATTCAAGGCATATGAAAGACTCCATAGATTACATTAAAACAGATAGTTGATAAGTAGGGTGATCAAAAATGACAAACTTAGTTCAAGGTCCCAAAAAGAAGCTATTTATGATGGATTATTACCCCCTGATTTTTGTAGATGCCTTATGGTATTCTCAGCTTAGATACAGTATATATTCTTATTACTTAAAGAACTGTTAAGAGTAGTAGTTCTCTAGAACCAGCTTACCACCAGAGACCAGCATGAGAAGAAATGGTGTCTAGCTGTATAAAAGTAGCACCAGTTTGTTCTTAGTGTATATCCAGGTTGATCAGGATCTGTTACTAATTTGCTCCTGTACATTGCTTGAACTGGTTTGATCCCTGTGTCAGCCATGGCCTTTCTGAGTGGACTTTTCGTGTTCTCCCTGTGCATACATGGGTTCTCTCCTGGCAGTCCTGCTTCCTTCCACAAACAAAAAATATGCTCATTAGGTTAATTTGTGACTTCAAATTGCCCATAGGCATGAATGTGAGTGAATGTTGGTGTGAATGGTTGTCTGCCTCTCTATGTGGCCTTGTGATGGACTGGTGGCCAGTTCAGGGTGTACCCCACCTCTTGCCCAATTTAAACTGGGATAGGTTCCAGCCCCTGCAACACCGAAAGGGATAAGCGGTATAGATGGACATCGCTTGAAACCCTCTATACCTTTATGAAGCACTGAAGCTTGTGTTTTGTCTCTAGAGTGAACTACATCTCATTCGTGACTCTAGAAATCAGCCGTTTGGTTTGCTTTGTATAGTTAAGTATTAGCATGTTTATTCACCACGCTCAGGCTCAGGTGCTGTGAAGAATGGAGGGTATTTTTAATTTTAATTATTATTTTTTTTTTTACAATTGTGGTGTGCTAAGAGCATAACTGTTATTCAGACTCAAACACTGAAATTCAAACAACATTAAAATTTACCAGCCCTAGGTTCTACCCTTCCCAAACACTGTCTATGGCGTGATAGGGTCCCAAATGATCATAAATTATGTCCAATGGATGCGTGAAACTGTCCATCTGCGATGTCAGGCTACATTCACACCACTTTAATCCACTGATGGTACAGTAGACGCTACAATGTAAAATGTCAATCAATGAAAGCAAATATTCGTGCTGAAAGTCTCAACAACATTTGACAGCAGGAGTTGAGAGTCAAGCCCCTGAACTTTTGTTCTGAAGACAACTGACCCCACCACTGACCCACTGCTGTACATCAGTGTGCTTGTTAAATCAGGTTTTGACAAATCACTGGCTCATGCCTCCTGGTGTTTGCGTTGCAGAGTGGGGTTGATGAACGGGCGATGAAAGACTGTGTGTTTGAGTGTGTTCATAGAGCAGTCAGGACAGACAAGAAGACAGGAATGATGTCAAGCAAGTTGTAAAGCTGTGTGATAAGCCACACACACACACAAGCTCTCGAATGTCTATGTTAATCACATCTCTGTGGGATCATTGTGCCATCTTCAGGATGTAATTACTGGTAGATCAGGGCTGAACGTCGCTGCGGTGGGTTCCTAAAAATAAATCAGACCTCTTTATCTGTTGGACTCTTCCTTTATAGACACCCTGAGACTGAAAATAGAAAAACTGGAAGATTCACCTGCAGAGAATTAATCTTCATCTCAGAGGGGAGTAAGACTGATAACACAGTTTATCAGAGAAAATAAATTAAACTCCCTTTAGCTATTAAGGAAGACATGTTTAAAAGATGTATTTACAAAACTACCAGGGCAACAGTCAGATTACTCATGATGAATTAAAAACACTAACCATGAATGAAGGTGGACATCACATATTTGAACCTCAAATACCCTGTAGATCAGAGATGGGCGACCTTGATTTCCTTTATTCTCACTGCAAAACGGCCAAAGTCCCATTAACTGTAGACAGCTATGATGAATGAAAATTGGCATTGAACAGCAAACTAGTGTGTGGCTTTTAGCAAAATCTAAAATGGGCTACAAAAAGTAAGATCTAACCTCAAAATTTAATGGTAATAGTATGTTCATTCATTGAGCCAAATGCTGTTTTAAAGCCAGTGCAGGCAATGCAAGTAACAGAATATTTATTATATATTTATCTTTTAAGAAACTTTTAACTTCTTCTTCTAGAACGCTTTTGAAAGGTTCGACCCTCCCAAACACTTTCTCTTGGCTCTTTCTCAGATGGATTAGTGAAATATACTAAATGTTCCATCTGGTGTGTCAGGTTTCTGTTTTCTTTATTGATTTTAAAGAGGGAACAGCGCATATTAATGAACATTTTTACAAATGTCAATATGCCAGATTATAGCCTTGGGTTAATTTCCATCTGCAGACCCCCTGGCAGGTTGATGGTAGCATACACGTACAACACACTATACAGACTAAATACAGTAGGACAAGCACAAGGACAGTAGACAAGTAAAAAAGAAACTAAAACATACATATTGCACATCCTCCCATCACACAGAGTCCATCAAAAATTTAGCAGATGCAACTTCTATTGCACCAACCCCTATTGCACTGAATATTATTGCACTAATTTAAATTACACAGACCCAGTTTATATTGCACTAAGCTTAATGACTTCCAGTCTGCTGATAAATTTTTACTATCCTGCTAATCTGTGAGATTGGTGAAAAAGTGTGTGTGATACTCATTAACCATCCATCATTTCCAAGGATTATGGGTCTGATGTTTCTGAATCACTAAACAAGAAGGTTAACCCGACACTGCTGGGCTCTTAATCCTCTTTCCCACTTATTCACCGCTCCTTACCGGACTCTCGGAGCCAAGTGGCCTGATCAGAGTCTCCACCAGATGTTCCAGAGCAGTTGAGCGGGCTGTCCTGCTGGGAGATAATCCTCACGCCTTCCAGAGACCGGGATTAACCAGCAACATCAACAGGAGGGAGAGATGAGGGGAAATGTTTAATGATGACGAGGAAGAAGCTGAAAAGAGCAATTGGCACTTCCCAAAATGTAGATAAATTTATCATTCAGCCAGGACGATCAGAGTATTAAAATGATCCAAATTTCAAAGCACAACTAATAATTATGTTTTTTTGGTCCTCAATGACGGCACCATTTCACTTTCTGCTTCCTGCAGTAATTCTCATCTTCAGACACTGAAGAAACCAGCTCTGCCTAAATGATCTCACTCTGTCAGTCTGAGCTTTACTCCCATAATTAGCCCTTCAGCAGGTGTAAGAAGATAAAACCCTGAGATATAATCCTTAGCACTGTCACCAGATATAACCTCTGGAGAGGGTTATACTGTGGGAACAGACATCTGCTGAGACCAGTAACATTTCTGACTTCTAAACCAGTGGTCTTCAAGTGTGGGATCAGGACCTGTAAGTGGGCTTCAGAGCTGTTTTCAGTGGGTTGTAATAAAACATAGACTGCAAAATCTGAGGTAAATTTTATGTGATGTTTGGAAGACCTAAGCATGCATACATTCTAAAATCTTGAATATTTGTTCGGAGGTCAAATGTGATTGATTTTCCAGCATTATACAGTAGATTTAACCAATGTTATCTTAAGGGAATTTGCACCTGACAAGGGTAGTTAACAATGTGTATATGTTTTTATTATGTATAATAAACTGCATCAAGGATGTTCATGTTTTAACTTAAAGGGACATGCCATCATTTTCTTCATTTTCGTGTCTTGCCTCACTCCTGAATCCATGACAAGCAGATAGACGCCATTCTTTTGACTGTGTGTCCAGTAGCAAGGAATAGACAGTTAAAGCTTGCCTACCGCTAGTTAGCTTAGTTCAAACACCAGGAGTCAATGGGTAGTGTTAGCCTGCCTCTGCTTACAGTCATCAGATAAACTCTTCAGCAGCTCTTAATGGTCCTGTGTGGTTGTTGTGACTTGTTTTTTTTTCCCCTTTATGTTACATTTTCTTCTACAATCTTCATATAATCTTCTTCTACTCCTGAACAGAGACTTTGTTTTTATTGACCTACTTTGGTGGTGGTTTTCGCGAGAGATGTGACGTTTGTGAACGAGTGGAGTCTTTTGGGCAGCTCTTTCAAGTTAACAGTGAGAACCGATTCACAGTTGTGAGTGAGCTGTTCACTTGCGAGCCATTTTTAAATGCAAATTGCCTGCAAATCAAGTATTTTTCGTAAAAGGGCCCCGATTGCTAAAATCAGCTGAAAAACTGTGACCAAAAAATCTGAGTTGCATACTGAACCATTGGCTATTGTTGCATCCCTAATAGCAAGTCTTATTTTTGTTTTGTTCAGAATCTTGATGTGGTAACTCTGAGTCTAGGGCCATGGTCTGAGTTGACGTCTTAAGGCTGGGGAGTGAGCCCCTGCCTCAAGTGAAGAAGGTCAAGCATCCTAGGGTCTTGTTCATGAGAGAGAGTAAAGTTGTGATGAGGTGAGAAACTGACAAGCAGATTTGTGTGGTGTCTAGTAGTAGTGTAGTAGTGGTGTCTTCATCTTGTCCCCACCATCACCTATGGTCATGAAATGTCTTTAGTGATTAACAGAATGAGATAAATTGAAAAAAGATTCCTCCAGAAGGTGTCTGTCTGGACTGAGCCTTAGATATAAGGTGAAGAGGCGCAGACAACCAGAAGGAGCTCAAAATAAAGCTGCTGCCCCTTTGCACATAATGGAGCTTGTTGAAGTGGTTTCAGCATTTGATTATGATCCTCCTGATCTTCTCACTGAGGAGGTCCTACAGATTTAACAAACCTGGACGAGACCCAAGAGCAGACCCACCACTTTAGTATTTTATCTGGCCTGCGAAACCTTCGGAATAACCCAGGAAGAACTGGAAAGTGGTAGAACTGACAGCACAACCCTCGTGAAAATTCCTTAAATGAAAATATGTTTGATGATGAGTATTATGCGATGTATTCTTTGTTAGACCAGATGGATGATGTGCTAGCTTTTTCAGGAGTCAATTCTTGTCCCCAATTCAATGGCATTTCCTTTAACTCGTGCTCCTAGCCTGCTCCAGTTTTAATGAAGATGGTGCCTGCAGTCTTCTGTGCTTGAGCGAACAAAAAGACCAAAAGTTGAACCTCCTTGGTGGTAAATATAACATGTCTCAGGGTTGGACAAATATCTTTAAATATCCGTTCTCCCTCTATAGACGAGGATATTTCTTTACACAAACATTGTGGTGAAGGCTGAGGCTGGGTCAGATGGCGTGTTCTGGTATGTTCTCTGCATGTAGAGAGGATGTAGACGTATTTCTGGTGCCAGTGTGTGGGCACTAAACTCTCTCATGCGTCTGCTGGTTTGTTAAACTCATGTACAGTCATGTAGACTGCCTGACGCAGCTGTTGGTTTGCTTAACCAGTGACTGGGCATTTAGACAATCCTATGTGTCTGTTGGTTTGTTAAACTGATGTGACAGCTCTCTGACCTTCCCAGCAGCTTCAGGATCAGTGCATGTGTCTGCTGCTGTGGCGTAGGGTGTCTCCCCTGTTCTTTTTTTCTGCAAACTGAATAATTTACAAAGATGCTGCAGGCCAGATGAATAATACAGAAGAGAGCTGCGGGTAAGACTTGTCAGGACAAAGATGGGAGGTCTGCAGAGTTCAGCAGCTGCTCTCCCTTCCAAAGAATGACTGACTAGATAAAGAAACATGCAAAGGAGTTACTGTTGTGCAAAAAATATTTCCAGTACATTTTTAATAATCATAATGGGCTTGATTACATGCTCTTTTTTATTTACAACCATACTGTAGTCTATTGAAGCCCACTGTTGTTCAGTATGCTATTACGTCTCCATGCTGCAGCAGTTAAAATAGTCTGCTTGTTTATGTGGTATCACAAGAAAGCTACAGCTTCTGCAAAAATGTCCACCATGATTCAAGAGTGAACTGATTATTTTTCAGAGGTCTGACGTCAAAGTTTAAGGTCATTGAGTTTCATGATCTTTCTTTCGAATCAATGTGACCCTATGAAACCTGATTTCAAAAGAATGCTATGAGGGGTTTTTGTCAAACTTTGCACCAATGTCCATCATGATACAAGGCCTGATTTATTAAATTTGGAGGTCAAAGGTTAAGGTCATGGAGCCATTTGCATATTTTGCCTGGGAATTTGATATCCCAAGAAATCTTTAAGGTATTATTAGCTTAATTCACAGTGCCTTTACGCAAAAGCGCCACAACAAAGCTCTGTTATATTTACACCCTGAGACATTCACGACAATATTTCACCTCAAGACATTAATACTGTGAGGTTGTGAAATCTTTGTCGATTAATGCTGCATTATGACTTTGGTGTTCACGACACAGTGCATGCCCCCACATACACACAAAGGCATAGATGCTCACTTGCAGCACTCCTATCTCCCACTGAGTCCTTGTCCCTACGTCTCTCCAATATCACACCTCTTTTACTGCCTCTGGAGATGAAGCAAATATAGGATCAACTCGTTCCTCCATTCTGTATCCAGCACAGTCACAGTGAAGGCCAAATTGTGCTTCTTAGCTAATTCTGGTGCAGCCATCTTCTTATTTCTCTGGAATAATTTATGTCACTGCACGCTGTCCTGTATAAACCAATAAACTAAACTAAACTAAACTACACAGGGGTAAATATTACACCTTGAAGTGTGAATTGGACTGTTGTTAAAAACTTTGCACAGTTGTATTCGCCGACTGAAAGATGATCCAATTAGATTATGGAGATCAAGAGTCATTGGATGTCATGTTGACGGTGCCTGTGAGCACATTGTGTCAGAAGTTTGAAGGATTATTATATAATTTTTTTCATAAATGTTTTATAAATGACTCAAGATTAGAGTGGCTGTAAACATCCTCGGGGAAATCATCCCTTGCTTGCAAGCTTAATACTTAATGCATTTTTGAGGGATTTGTGACCCACTGAACTCGATGATGAATTGATTGCATTTTGACAAACCAAAACTTAATGCCTCTAACCTCAGCTCTCTCCAGAGCAACATCATAAGACATTGAGATAAATGAAAAGGCTGATTTTTAATGGTTGGTGGTTTATTTCTCGTGCTGTAAACTTTTTTAATACTTTTGGTACATTCATCTCCAGTCAGCTTCACTTTGTATCACACTCTCAAAGAGCTGTAACTGTTTAACAGAGTGTGTGTTTGTGTGTTTTCACACGTGAGAAAGAGTGGAGTGTTTTAGCTTTGTCAGTGTTGGTGTGTTTCTGTTTGTCCTCTGTGCTGACAGCAGCTGACTGAAAACTCCCCATCAGCACTCTTCTTTCTCTGCACGCCTCCCACAGTGACACAGCCAAATCACCTGGCTGTTTCCATGGCAACACGCCGCTCTCCTGACCTGTCTGCGGTCAGATTTAAGTGGTAAACTGTCAATTATAAACCAATGGTGACGAAAGAGAGGCTGTTAATAATCACTGTGGAAGATGGTCAGAAAAGAAAGTCACCTTCTCAGTTTCCTGAGAGCTGATTTGTTTTTCTGTTTGATTTTAAATGAAGATTATGATATAAAAGACTTTTTATTTGTAGCAAAGCCCTTAAATTTTATGGTGAAACTCTGTCAGCTCTGGGCGTGCTTAGATTGACTCCACATGTCACTGAATTTACAGTATGTTTGTGGGCTTCTTCTCGTAAACAGGGAGTTGCTCTTCAGTCTGTGATAATTACAGGCTTCCTCTCAGCTGCAAATATCACAAATGTAAATAGAAGGACCAAGCGAGCAGTGAATCAGATCATCTTATTAAACTAAGAACTTCTCTGAGGCTCAGAGGTCATATTAATTTTTTTTATGTTGTGTAGGCTGTATATAATCCCTTATTTGCTAATGTGACACGCTCAATAGCTTTAAGTTTAAATAGAAGAGATGAAGGTATAGCACACTACCAATCGAAAAGCTACCTTGACGACCATAAAACTGACTCCCAAAGACACTAAAAGCATTGTGCGCTTATTCCCCCTGTTTTATGAAACAGACAGGACTTTCACTTTGAGTTATACAATGCCTTATCTTCAGGCCTAGGATGTTATATTGACATGTAGATCCGGCTCCATTAAAGCTCACTCTGCACACAAATATTAAAGTTCTCCATTTCTTGAAGCATGAAGGCAGTGATTCTGTCTTCAAAATGATCTGTACACTCATCGTTTCATTCATAGCTCAAAAATTGAACTGCTGAATTCACTTTTTGTTGAGGTCAATGCTTCAGAACAGACAAGGCACTGTAAGTAGAAAGGAGGAGCAGAGTATTTTCACGAAACACATGACAGAACAAGTGCAACATGAATACATTTGACAGATTTCCCTCTCATCCTTTTGTTGTTTTTAGGGGTGCACAATATTGGGTTTTTGCCGATATTGCTGATATTTCTGAACTTATCATAGCCAATATCAACATTTTTTGTCAAGAGCACAAAGTCTTTTCCTTAGGAAATTAACTTGTAGCTTTCAATGTGACAGTCTGTTTGTGTGAGGAACAGATGCAAAATAAGAAAACAACATATAACTCTTGAAAAAATAAAACTCTTGACTTCTAAATGTACCCATGCAGTGACAACAAGGTGAAATATCTCAGTACATTTGTGTATTTGGCTGATATAACGGCTGTAAATATCAGCAAAAATGTAAATATCAGTGTTACAGATGTTTAACGTTTTAGGCCAATTTCTGCTAGTACCAATACTATACCAATAATATCATGCATCCCCAGTCGTTTTCTATGATTTGTAGTAACCCTGCTTCCCCTTATTGTTCAGGTAAATGATGCTTCTAAAGCACAAACAAACATGAATTAAAAAAGCCCATTTATATCTGGCTGTAAACATTCTTGTATGTAAGCATCAGAGGATTTTCAACTTTAATTGTTCTCTTTTAGACCTAATTCAGAAGAAAATGCACATTCTTATATTGTTCCTGTTTTTTAGGCACATCAGTCCTATACTTTGTTGCTGTTATCATGATCATCTTTTGCTTGTCCAACCCTGGAAGTTCTTATTGAGCCATTTCCCCTCTCCACAATCCGTTCAACAATTGCAGCGTGACCACTGACACTTCAAAGTTTGGGTGGAGGGCGACGGGAGTGTCAGGAACTTGCATGCCTCCCCTCTGAGGATGTTGGTGCTATTTACATCTTGAAATGACTGCGGGAGGGAAAAACATGCGAGGAGCTTAAAATCTCAAACAAACATCAGGACATTTGGTGAATCAGTGAAACATTTTTGTGATCAGGCAGGGTTTAAAAAAAAAGGTCAGTGTTTGTCCCGTTAGAGATTACAGATTAAAGCCGCAGCATTAGATGGATGTCTGCCCATTTAGATTTCATGGGATAAATAATAAAATAATATTATGCTCACGATATTTTGATCCTTTCACTACTTCTTTACTGATCTGCAACAATTTTAAAGACCATCCAGAGTTAATTTAGGCCAAAAAAGAGGTGTTAAAAAATAACTACATGAGGTAGACAGCATTTATTATTGTCAATCATGTCCCTGATTTCTAAAACCAGAGGTCCTCATTATGTTAAAACGATGTATCAGGAATTCACTCCTTGTACAGTGGTAGCACATGTATGTATTATACATATAGACTGGAGTCATCTGTTGGACCAGGCTGTAAAGATGTTTATATAGGCTGTAAGAACCATCCATCCCCACTCAATCATGTGACCTCTGGGGTTTCTGCAGCCAGCCTCAAGCGGACACTCCTGGATTTCTTTTTGCTTTTGCATGGGCTTCATTTTTCAGCCCCAGAGGCTGCTGCTTGATGCGGACACAGAACCCCTTTATATGGGCTCCTTGCTTTTCTCCCATTAAGGGGTTTTTGTGTGTTCAGTAAGCAATGTGTCTGTGTGGTCAGCTCCTATATGTGGGTTTTAACCCAATGGTCGCCCCACATATATGTTAGAATTCAGTTTTTTGACTCTTTATTGGTTGTCAGAAGCCTCTGAGTGTAACTGTGCTCTAACCGCATAGTGGGGTCACACTGACCAAAGCAATGATTAAGCACATTAATGCCGTAAATATGGACATTTAACTATATTAAGAACCAAAGGCTAAAAGTGTTAGCACTGCTAACAACAGCATTAGTATGCTCCTCATCATAGAGCACTTCTATGCTCAAGACAAAAAGTCTGCAGCATCAGGACTTCTCCCTCTCCCCTTCTTTATGTCACCAGTACCTCCTAAACCAGCCCATCCTCCCAGCCCCCTGAAAAGATCTACCACTGTATGGGACAGGGAAGGCAGGGACTCTGACAGAGAGACTTAGGATAGAGGTGGATCAACTAACTCTCATCAAAATCAAGTAGAGTGAAGACATGATATGGGCTTTTTAATATTTGTCAAGTTTGACTGTTTCCTGAGTGCTTTAATAATTTAAGACTACCGTAATTTCTTGATTTTAACGCACACTTTTTTGCTTTTAAATAAGCTGTAGTTTTTGGCATGTACATGAGCACAAGCAAAATACTGAAAATGTTTAGTCTCGCCAACATCGCAGTTGCAACACATCTGATACAAAAAGCCAAAATATTCTCTTTCTCTGCGAAACAAGCCTGCCAAACTTGTGCAGTTCTTATTGAACTGACTGTTAAACTGTTCGAATCAAATATTTTGGGTCTTAGTTAGTTTAACTTTGTGTAATCATCGTGTAATTCTCAAGTGTTACCACTCACTGGCAAACACAGAGCACTGCCATCTTGTGAGCAAGGGGATGCAAAATAGCTGCACTGTGATTGGTCGAAGACATTGTCATGTTGATAGCTGCTCTCTGATTGGTAGGTATACTATGACTGAGCATGCTTGGGCAGAAATCGAGTAATTGCGCATGCGTGAAGCAAATGGTGTTTCCGTGTCCGTCTGAGAGAGAAAATCGTGTATTTGTTGTGAAAATACTGAAATTTCATTGATTAAAACTTTGATTGAAGGTGATTTTCAAGTTGTCTGAGAGAGTAAGGTTTGGGCAAAATTTGGGTGTGTGTTATATTCGAGTACAATGTTTTTCAGGCAAAAATCGTGAAAATAAGGGGTGCATGTTATAATCAAGAAATTAAGGTAGTTTGGTAAAAGGGGCTGCATGGAACCAGTGCTGGAACCTCACAGGTTTCTGGTTTGGCTCCTGGTCGCTCAGTGACGCAGGGCCTTCCTGTATTGACTTTGCATGTTCTCCCCGGGCATGCTTGGGTTTTCTCTGGGTTCTGCCTTTCCCTACCTCAGACCAAAAAAAATGTTCTTTATGGTTTATTGGTTACCTTAATTGCACTTGTGTGAGTGAGCATGTTAAGATGGTCTGACTCTCTATGGTGGCCCTGTGATCACCTGGGGGCTTTTCCAGGGTGCACCCCACCTCTTGCGTAATGTCAGCTGGGATAAGCTCCAGCCCCCTGCAAGTGGAATTGATGATGGATGGATGTATGGATGGATGAAATTGGGGATCTCATCATGGGTGTGCAGCTGACAAATCTGTGGCAACTGTGTGGCGTCGTCATATCAATATGTACCAGATGTTTCCAGGACCTTCTTAAATCTATGACACATGGGTTTAGGGGCAGTTCTGAAGGTGAAGGGGGTTGGACTTCGTACTAGCAAGGTGTGCCTCATAAAGTGGCTGGTGAGTTTATTAAAAGGGGAGTAATTGCTGTTTTTTTATTTTTTTTTTGTTTTTAATCAAGTAGGTTGTATGAACACCAAAAATGTTTCACCCTTCTATGTCAGTTATGCAAAGACAAGTGCAAGTGCACTTCAAACAACCCTTCACAGAGTTCGGTGTTATTTTTTTGTATTTATATGATGTTTTATTGATAGGCAAACACTCGAGCCTCTGCAAGTCAAGAAAATAGACCAGAAAATAAAGACATTTTCATCAGACTTCAAAGCAGATCATGGGATATTTTCAGCTGAGCGTTGTTGAGTCATTGTAGGCTGTCTGTGGGTGAAGAATCCAGCTTGAGCATGAACCTCTTTGTTTCCTTCATAAAATGACTCTTCATGCTCACACCAACCTGCTCACACTCATCAGCTTGACAAACATACAGGACAGTCAATGTGCCACAGTTACACAATCACTCACTCAACACACATACACTCAATGCATACAAACACACAAACACGTGCCCGGTGGTTCTCAGCTTATCTGCTGTTGAGTTTCCGTTCATGCTCATGCAGCAGAGAGTGTTTTATGTGAGCTGACCTGAGCCCTTAGGCTGCTCTCACACACACCAACACACACTCAGTTCACGTGTGTGTGTGTGTGTGTGTGTGTGTGTGGGGGTGTGTGTGTGTGTGTGTAAATGTCCCTACAATTACTGCAGTAATTGATTGATTCTGATGATTCAAATGAAAGCAGAGCTCAAACAAACATAAATTCCAGGAGTTATACACGTTTTCTTACCATTAACATGAGGATAAAAATCTGCTAATAAAAGTCCATGAATGGAAAAAATCTGTTTAAATGGAAAAAATGGAGACATGCTGTGTGTACTCTTGTGCAGCATCACGGTTTTCCAGGTTAAATTAATGTTTACGGTCATTCTGCTTCATAAGCTGCTGAGCCCATCTTAATGACTATTTTTGCGCCACCAAAAACAAACTTTTGCACGGCTGTGTCTGTGAACCCTCGACCTCTGACTCTTCATATGAGTTTGAGAGGGGCTGTATTTTAAGCACTCAGTTTAAATCATTGTCCATGTTTGTCCTGCCCACACATACCTCAGAGATTACTGAAGACACACACGGTTAATGTTTTCATGTTTTTCATATCTGCAGAATCTGAAATCTGTTTGTACTGGTTTCAGCTGCACACACTGCCTCAAGGAGAGAATTCAACACTTACTGAATCTGTTAACATGGAAATAATTGACTGTGGTATGAAGTGGACCCCGGGTGATAGCAATAGATTTGCAGCAGGACTTTTGACTGCATGTTTGTTATAGTTGATGGGATCTGGTGAAATTTTTTTAAAGACTTTGTGGCTCTTGTTTTTCAACAGCAACCTAGTCCTCAAGGAAGAATGAGTTTTGCATTGGGAGCAGGACTTAAAAAAATAGATTTTTACCCCCACTGAGTGAGGTGAGGATGCTAACTATAGACCCTGTGTAGACATAATGTCCTAAAATTTTATATATGCGTGAGGGTTCAACAATACACTTAGTCCCTGGCTTTTTTTTGTTCCAGTTTTTGGTTTGGTTCACTTTTGAAAGCCTTGGCCATTGGAGTAAGTACTCCAAAAAACAACTACATTTAGTTCTGTTCCATTCTGAGATTTTTTGAGGAGAAAAAGCTATGTTTTCTTCCCAAGCAATTTCTTTCTAAGACTTCAAGTTAACACTTTCAGCTGCACTTAACCAACTCTTGCCGACAGCTATTGTATTTATTTTTAATGCTAGAATTACAAAAAAGACCTCGGACAACTAAAATTATTCCAGTCTTTAGACAAAATTTAAGTTTCCTTTTCTTTAAATTACAGTTTGAACACATCATGATATAATTGTTTTAATTTGTCTTATTGGCATTTGGGCTAATCATCTGCTCATTTAGGCCAATCAGGACTTTGTAAGTCTGTTTCTTAAGGCCGCCCTGCAGGCTTCTGCATGGACTTAAGCATTGATTGCAATTTAAACCAGAGGGACTTTCTACAAAGCCTGGGTATTTCGAGCAGATGAGGAACATTTTGCCTGCTGTTATGATTATGTTGTAAAGGCCTCAACAGACTCATCCATCCGGACTCAAGTCCATGGTGGACAGGTAGAACATTATGGCTCACTTTGATGCACAATACTGATGTGCTAAGAGTTTATGTTCCTCTTGCAAGAACTGATGAATGATTGTGTAGAGGAAAATGATGCGATACTACAGGAGTTCACTTTAATGGCCCTTTTCCATCAGCCCTACTCTACTCGGCTCGGCTTTCCCCGACTCTACTCTACTCGCTTTGGGCTGCTTTTCCACCAGCCCGGTCCCCTACCCAGCGGGGGCGGGGTCGCCGTGAAACAGCTGGGCGACACTGCGTTCATGTCGTTTTGAGCGCCACACAACAACCAAAACAGTGGAGGACATTAGAGGCAACAGTATACTTGCTGCTCGGTCTGTGTTTCTTGTTACAAAGAGGAAAGCAGCAGAAGGCTGCAGGCGGCGAGAAGAAATACCCTTGAGAAGTACAGGAGAGCTTTGGAAGCTATACAACAGTTTGAAGCCAAGGACGAGAGCAATCAGGCTGCAAAGAAAAGACGTATGAGGGTAAGCTAATGGAAGCTACCGCTAGCTTGTTAGCTAGCTCGTAATGATAAAGTAACAAAGCGTATGTACTGCAGTCCTGTTTTGGACGTCGTGCTCATGACCCATCGGTGACGACATTCTCTGACCAGTCAGTAGCCGGCAGTCGGTCGACGTCACCTTTTAGTGTCGACTCAGCTCGCTTCAAACCAGAGCAGAGTAGGTACTAAAACTGGTTTGTTTTAGGAGGTACTGTGCTGGTGGAAACGCAACGCAAACCGGGTAGAGCCGAGTAGAGTAGAGTAGGGCCAAGGCGGGCTGGTGGAAAAGGGCCATAAGTAAACTATCTTTTACACCATAGAATATGCTCCCTCATATTGCTACCTCTCCTCACAAAGTAGTGCAATATCTTGGCAAAATTCAGGCAAATTGCAACTTGGTAAGACTTTCCTCAACTATACGAGCAGACTCAGACACAGATGCAGCAGTGCAGTACTGAAAGAAAGCTGTTTATACTCCAGACCAAAAATACCTCAATACACACACATATGTTGAACCGTGGATTGGTTCAGTACTTTATCCTGAATTGGTGCATCCCTAACATGTATCATGTTCTGTGCTGTGAGGCACAATAAATTTTGTGACTGGAGGTAGTGGTAGAGTTTTGCGCACCGCTTCAGATGAATGTCAGGGGAAACACTCTTTCAGTTGCAGCTCAAGTATTCAGGCTTATAGCATGTATAATATCCATATATCAGCATTGGTGTTAATGTAAGTTCGCAAGCGTTTGGAAAAACTGGCATATCAGATGACTGCAATAGTCTTATATTGTGCATCCCTACAAAAGCAATAGATATGTACTGATAATCGATATGAAATTGTTTCTTATTTTAGTACTTAGGTAAGTTTCAAACTTTTTTTTCCTTCATTCCTTTACAGTTTGTAGATATTTGGAATAAAGGCCTGTGTACACCAAGGGCAATGTAGGTAAAAGGCAAAGAAAAAAAATCTATGGATATTTTTGAGGTGCCTTTGTGTTCACATTAAAAGCAACATTTATTTGTATAGGTTATGTACATTCTTAAAAAAAATCAGGCTGTGGTAGTCAAAAATGACTCAACATCAAGCGACAATGACCCCGGGCTGATTTAAATCAATAGAAACTACACAGGCACTTCTGATTTTGTAAGGAGAGGAGAACTTGATGAGCTCCAGTGTTTAATTCAGGAGCTGAAACTGAACCACAGCTGCTTCAACACCAACTGTTCACAATAATAAAGGCTTGAGTATACACAAACCATGGTCATTCTGCTGCTCCAACACTATCTTCCTCCATATATTAGCATTAAATTGATTAGCCCTATCATTTTTATAACTTTGGTCAAATTAACAGGTTTTTGTGATGCAAAAGTACAGCATTAAGCAGGCTGCCTTGTTAAATGTTTAGACTGTGATGTACATGCTAACGGGTACTCTCCTTGGTCAGATGTGGGCTTGACCTACATGAAACCTGACCATGGTCCGAAAATATAAAACCAATATTTGGCTCTGCGACGTAACATTGCTGGTGTGTAAGCTCACATTGACTGGCTACAAATTGTGTCTGGTTTGTATAGAAGCCTTTAGACTTGTAAACCACACTGAGAGAGATAGATGTCACAGTTATATAAACAGGTATGTCTTTTTTTCCAGTATTGTGCACCTGTATTTCACATAGACGCACAGAGCATTCTTATACAGCTGAGTTAGAGGTCATAGTTTCACGTTACATTCTTTTGAGTCAGCACTGCCTTCTGCAAACATGCTGGGACAGATTCCAGTGTTCCTGCCACGTGTTATGTCATACATACAGGACATATGTGTGCTTAACATGACTCAACGGTCCTGCTGGGTGTCCATGCTGTAGAAGACAGTCAGCAGTCTTTTGTAATCATTCATTCTACAAAATAGTTAAATATGTTTATCAGATCAGGGCCAAAACATCTTATCACACCAAAAAGATTGATTACAGGGTAAATATATTCTTAAATCCATTGTTGTTATATTTTTTATTTTGTTATTTTCATGAATTTCCTCTTCAAAGCCAAGGATCATAATAGAAAAACACTATTAAACAATAGTTTAGATCCTTACATTAGTTATAGTTCAAACAATAACTTAAAATCCTTGAAAATTCTTAATTTTTTTTTTCTATGAAGTGTTTTCAGTGTTTTAAAGCATTTGGATCTGTATAAAGTCTGGATAGCAGTCTCTCCCACTCACAATAAAAGCACCTGACTTAACAGTTTGCTTCTGTAATCAAGAAAAATGTCGGAGTATCTTATATTTATTGTAGTTAAAATAGTTTTTCTACTAAAGTAATTGATAGAATATAATGCTCAGATTAAAACAAATGGTCTTTTTAGAAAAAGATCACACAGTAACTGAGTAAACATAAAGCATCTGACAATTTTTTATTAATCATGATAACTACTGAATTTTCTCATAGATTCTGTTCTGGAACCATTAAGCTCTTTTGGTTCTTATTTAATATCAACATTTATGCTTATTTTTCTTGAAGGGCTCAGGTTTATTGAAGTGGTATCGCTCTTTAAACACAGGGGCCTTGAGGAGAAAAAGTCAAATGCTGTCAAGAATCTTACTCTATCATGTTGTTGACCCAATGTAAATTTTTTAGTAGTTTTAACTTATAAGTGGGTTAATTATAAAGCTTTCGGTGGCACCATTTACTGCTATGTACCGGCTAGCATCCACCCCAGATATCTCTCTCATTGGACAACGCTTGCAAGTTTGGCACTCATATTTACCTCCGCCAACAAGGTTATGTTTTTGGGAGGGTTTGTTTGACTGTCTGTCTGTTAGTTAGTTAGCAACATTACTCAAAAAGTTATGGACGAATATTGATGAAATTTTCAGGGAATGTCCGGATTGGGATAAGGAACAAATGATTAGATTTTGGAAGCGATCCGGATCTCCGTCTGGATCCAGGAATTTTTTTAAAGGATTCTTTAACATTGGGAGTTAAGGCCATTTTCGACATTTCTGCATATAACTCCACAAATAATGATCAGGGCACTTGGGAAAAAAATACAGGACAAGTTTCTAACATGCTCTACAGTATATCAAAGACTGATAAGGATAAAGGAATAATTCCGGATACTATGATCCAGAATATGAAAAAATACGGGACCTTTGGAATTTTCATCATAGGAAGAGAACAAATGAAGCTATAAACACACAACAAACACCATTAAATAACCAAGGCATTGTGGAATTTGGAAGGTGCCAACGGATTTGCTGTATCTTCAAAAGCTAGGGAGCTAGATCCAGAAGAAAACCGCCATTACGGAAAATGCGATTTTCGTGAATAACTGCTCAACTAATGTTGATATCATTATGAATTCAGTTGCCAATGGTACGTATGTTTTCATGGTCAAGGAATCTAAAAATGTAGTCAAAATAAATGTGGGACTAATATTTATGGTTCAAATGACAAATAGAGGGAACTGTGGCGCTTGGCGGAGGTCTGCACTCTCCGAGTGCTTTCTAGTTACTATTGCCATTGGCTCCTAGCTACCCCACTACGAAAACCTGAACAAACCCGCTGAACCATTATAGTTCTATTTTATATCAAAGGACCACTGTGGTTTTACGTAATTTAAAGTTTCAAAAGTTACTCATCCTACCCTTTGCTAAAATATTCTTCCTTCTCTGATAAGAGGACTGAGTCTGACTCTGTGTGTCTCCCGTTTGCAGGGCCTGTAGATGGCTAATTAGGGTCAGGATCCACCCCCTCGAATAGACCTTCAAGTCTGACACCTCTTCATTGTTTATTAGCAGTTTAAGCCCATTGTCTCAAGCTAGCAAGTCAAATGCAAAGTATTGTTGTTATCTTTGACAACATGGTGCTGAGCACTGAACTGACCAATCACCACAGAGCAGACCAGTCGACCAATCTGAACAGACTGGGGCCCTTTAAGCACCTAAGACAGAGAGAGAATACAGCTGGATCAGTGGTACTCGCTATGCGAAATATGGAGGGTTTTTTGAACATTAGTGAAGGTGGATGTACCTTAGCAGTGATTAAAATCAAATATATGAACCTGAGTGAAGGCAAAATATGGGCTCTTTAATGAATATGTTATCAACCACCTCTGTAAAGTGCTAAAAAGCTTAAGACGCTTCTTGAAAAGTGTGCAAAATAAGCTTGAATTTGACCATGAACCTTAATCAGTGAACTTTCAAGCCTTCATTGACAGCTGCCTTTTCACAGCACTGTTTTGAGTTTTTTTTTTTTCCTCAATTTGAATGTGACAGAGGCATGTCTGAGTAATGAAGTGACCACCCGGGCAGTCAGTAGAAATAGTAACAGAGGCTTTATAGGGGGGAATCCTTCAGATAGAGCACTGCTGTGTGTGTGTGAGTGGCCCAATGTGTGCAGGTAGAGCTCTGCTTGTGCCATGCTTTTTTGTTTGTGTGATATTCTAACTTAATGGAAACACCATCATTACTCTGCTGGAGGATTAATATGAAAGTCTGAAGACCTTGTTGTGGATATGCACAGTAAAAAAGATCTATTTAAGAGTGTGTTTGTGTGTATTTGTGTTGGTGTGTGATGATACCCTCTGTGAACTTCACATGTGCACATGAGACACAAAGACATCATGGACCCCGTCTGACCTACATCTGCCATCCTGCAGCTCATGAGCCTGCGGAGGAGCTTACTCGAGCATAAAACTCACACAACACGCCTGCACATACACACACATATACACGCACACGCTCACAGACTGTATGACATCAACTGAATTGTCTTCTCCATCTCCAGACTGAAATGTCCCTGACGTGTAGTGACTTTAATGGGGGAGGGGGGCTTAAACATGCTTTTTTTTATCACACACTGTAGTGTAGAGTTTGTCTGACTCATTTCTTCAAAGTAGACTCTGATGACAAGCTTAAACGTAAATTGTGCAAAGCAATAAAGAGAAAACTTAAGGCCTGTGTGAAATACCTCTCTCCTGTGTAAGTGTCAACACAGATTCTTTACTGCCTGCCTGTTGTTGTCATTTTGTATTGAAAATAATGCTGATCATGAGCTAATGCTGCTGTGATTGTTTGTTCAAAGGTCCTCAAGGTTACTTAATATTGTGTAATAAGGGTGTGTGTGTGTGTGTTTTAGGCAGCATTTGTGGCATGCCTGTAATTGTTCAGCTGTTAGTTTCCTAATAAGCTTAGCCCAGTTTATATTTGCTTCTGTGGGGAAATCCTGAGCTCACTGATGTTTGAAGCTTCAGGATGTTTGTTTAATTTTAAGAAGTCATCAGATATAGTGTTCGTTGTTTTAATCCCCAGCCCTCCATACACATCATTCCCTCTTTCTGTCCTGTTTTTCAAGTTTTTCATTCCAATGACTATTAAAGGATAAGTTAGGTTTTTTGACACCTGGACCTTATTTTTAGGATTAAATACGCTCGTAGACTCACCCAGACAATTTTGGCGGAGTTCGGAGCTGTTTTCGAGCATTTTAGATCTATCCAACGGCATTTCTTCTCATGCCGTAGTAGCAGATGGGGCCAGAAATCGTATTTTGGGGGGCATCAATACGTGTTTCCTCTGGTCTCAAGTCCCACTCTGAGCAGCAAAGGCACTCCTCCTCTGTTGCCATTGCCATGCAATGTCCACAACAACACCACCAGTTAGCCCCCATTCGCGGACGTGCAGTGGTTGCTTGTTCTCTTGCCAGCTGTTCGGCTCTTTCCCTCTGCATCCTCCTTTCAAATAGCTCCTCGTCGGTATATTCTGGCTCAAAACGATACGGGCATCCATTATACTCAAAGTCGTCGTCAGACACTTCTACATCGGATAAATATTCTGCCATGTTGCACAAAAATAGCCGTGTAGCCGTGCAGCCTAGCAACAACAGCAGCTCTACTCATGTTCTAGTCTATGACGTCACCAAAAGTTACCCGTCCTTGTAAAGCCCTGGATGACCATAACAACAAAGTTGAGCTGACATGGTGATAACACTAGCCATTCATTTATAAAATGTAGCTGAAATGAGCGAGTTTCGCAGCAGATAATGTCTAATTTAGGGGCTTCGATTTCTGGCCCCGTCTGCTACTATGGCATGAGAAAAAATGCCGTCGGATGGATCTAAATTGCTCGAAAATGGCTCCGAGCTCCACCAAAATTGTCTGGGTGAGTCTACAAGCGTATTTAATCCTAAAAATAAGGTCCAGGTGTCAAAAAACCGAACTTGTCCTTTAATGTTTACTTGTAAAATAGGCTGAGACTTAAGGGGTATTTCAGTATTTTTGAAGTTTGGTTGTATCTAAACCTGTAGTGGTAGTTACACTTATGAGAAGGTTAAACACTGTTTAAAAGTGGATACAGCCCAAATATGATGGACTTTTGGGCTATTTTTGTCTTTTTTAAACATTTGAGATCAGGTTCTTCTCTAGCTTTCAGTATACATGCTGTCATATATGTGCCAAAATCAATATGAAGTGTAGGGATGTGCAACTGTCTTTGTGTTGGACTGTCAGTGATGGCTCTGTCTGCTCACAGAATCAGTGTGTCCTTCATCGACATGGTCAGCCACGTCAACGCGATCAAATCAGGAAAATATGATTGAATGGATTTTTGTATAATCTGTTAGTGTGTGTGTTTGTGTGTGTGTGTAGGATTATTCCACTGATCCCTGACGGTATTACGGTCCATGCTGCAGGCTCCATTAGAGGAATGTCACAAGTCGTTGAGGAAATGAATGTTTAAATTCTGTCACTTTAACGCCTTCGAAAGAGAGAGAGAGACTGTGCTGCAGCTTTAAATTATTACTACGACTGTACTACTGCTAGTACTACTGCTACTATCACTACTGCTGCTTTACCTACGAACATCAAATCTTACCCAGTTATAAAGATAGATGGCTTTCTGAATAAAACTTCTATTGTTTCTTTTGGACATAGGTAAAAATCCTCATTTTTATGGGAAAATCTCTCAGTCATCAGTCATAAGAGCTTTTTCTTCGCCCATCAAACATCGCTACAGAAAGGCCATTGAATGATTAAATTTGGTGGCCAGGTGGGAATTTGGGTTCTCACTTTTCCCATATCTCAAAACTGATAATTTTTCAAGCATACACACTAATAACCAAAGATATACAGTTATTACTGTGGATTCTCATTAACCCCCACACCCCAACCCCAACAACAACACACACAAGGCATTGACAGTAGATCATTCTACCATTTACCTCTCCTGAGAATGTTTGTAATAAATTGATTCTGAGCAAAGAGCCAAAGGAAACTTAATTTTTTTTTCTTTGTTGTGACACCTCAGTTCATTCAAAAATTAAATCAAAATTACAATAAAAAAAGTCCAGAGCATTAACATGCCAACTGCTTGACTCTGCATGGTCCTATGAGACCATTTTCAGGATAATTTATGGAAACTTTCACACTTCGTCATTCCTCTAAGCTGGCCTTAAAGCTCTTTTCCATCTTACACACTTCCTCTCCATTCATAAGAGGTTGTTGTCTCTGTTGAACACACTCTTACATCACTGCATTTTTACCCCACCCTCCTCTCTAAGC
This sequence comes from Cetoscarus ocellatus, assembly GCA_037902135.1. Classification (NCBI taxonomy): domain Eukaryota; kingdom Metazoa; phylum Chordata; class Actinopteri; order Labriformes; family Labridae; genus Cetoscarus; species Cetoscarus ocellatus. Next base: position 158,679 of record JBAMNC010000206.1, read on the forward strand.
CTCACTGTTTCCTCCTCCTTGTCTTCCTCGTTCTTCTCCTCTTCCCTGTCCCTGTTGTCCACTTCCTTGCCCCCCCTCCTCCCTTCACCCTCCATCAGCCAGCTGGGTTAAATCTGTTTCTCTGTTCATCTCACAACACACTGTGTTAGCGGGGTATTGATCCCACTGTGATGTTTCCTCTCTGGAAAATCATGGCAGCCTTTTGGAATAATGGAGGCTTTGTGTGGAGCTGTTCTCCATCCTCTGCCCCCCTCTAGTGGTTAGAATGCAGAGGTGCAGGATCTCAAACTGATGAAGTGGATCATGATACTGATGGTGGATGAGCTTTTATTTTTTAACAAATTGCAGCAAACAGTTAGAAAAATATGATTCTTTTAATGGGAAATACCTGAGCTATTGCTGTTTTGTTAAACTCTATCAACTCACTTAACCTGGTCTATCATTTAAACAAGTTATAATACATTAAAGTAAAGAAAGGAATGGATTTTTGGAGTAAGTACACACATGATTTTGGGGGCATGAGCCTCTTTACACAGAGTGTGTAGGCATACTCCACGTGACTAAAGGCACTTCTGAACTGTTGCCTTTAGTTATTAAAGGTTGCAGGCAGACTCCTGCACTCTGTCTAAATTTCACTAAAAACACAGACTATTAAATAGTAGTTTTAGATAATAAAAAAGATGTATTGATTGCTTTCTAATACAGGATGACATTGATTTTATCATTTTTGTGTTCATTTTTTGCTCACTCCTCATCAGTTCTACCCCATTTTTAAAATGCTGCCAACATATTGATGTGTTGAAGACAGTTCTCTCCCTCTTTTTTGCTTAACTGAAAAGTTTTTTTGTTTTTTTTTTTCAAAAAAGTCAATATTTGGTGTCTTAGACTTTCATTTTTATCTCTGCTGTGTCAAACTGATATCAGTTATTTTTGATTTTCAAAAGGTTCCAGGCAAGAAAATCACTCACCCTTCAGCAAAATTTGCAGTTTTGAAGCCAAAGTAGGTGACCCTACGTGATCTGATGATGGACGGGACATGGAGGTGTACCAGAGATTATCAGTGAACAGCAGACTTTGATTTTTCTCTTAAATTGCATCAGATTGATGCTCTTAAATATGAAACATTCAACATTTTCTTGCAGGGGAGCATGCCCCCGGACCCCCCTAGAGGGGTCATATCCTTCTCACCTTTTTCACCCATGACTAGTTTTCATGCCTGGGTTCATTTCAAAGTTTGTAATTCCAGCACCATCACAAATCATTTATTTACTGGCGAAAATCAAAATACATATCCTGTTGCGCTTTTTAACTAAAAACCGAATTGGTTTGATTTTTCTTCTATTTTGCCCATCCCTAACTAGTACATGGTTGTTACAGTAGAACACAAAGCTCACATATTTACTGTTAGCTACGTTTTTATGAGTCAATTCACCGTAACGCATTGTGCTGTTGGTCTCTGGAAGTGTGCAGAGTTGAATTCTGGTGCCATGTTGAACTCTGCTTCTGCTTTTTCTCCGCTCTGTCTTCCTTTAAATGCTCAGACTTCTTCCTCTCTGCTGCACACAACGTTTCAGACAGGAAGGTGATGCAATGTGCAGTTCAACGTAGGGATGGAAACAGTTATTTTCAAAATAGTCAATGAAACTGAAACAGAGGGGAAGAGCTTGTGAAGCAGAGCCCACAAGACTATAAGGTTGAGGTTTGGTCAAACAGCAGGATGATGACTGGACGAAATGTGAAGGTACGTCAAATTTAAGCACGATACTGCATCGTAATTCTAGTCTACGTAGTACCTACCAGTTTTTTTAACCTATGATCTTCCGTAGAAAAATATGTCTTCAACTCAAACCTCTACTTGCTGGAGAAAAATGCTCCAATTACACAAGATTTCTGACTTTTTACCTCAAACCTCAACTCTTGCATAGTTTTGCTTCTGCTTGATTCCTTTGATTTACTCTAACCTTTGCTTGGACTTTTGACTGACACAAAAATACAGTGATGTCAATTTTAGCTCCATTATTGGCCACTAAAATCTTGTTTTGCTGCTCTGTATGATCAGATGATCAGAGCATATTTGACTATCTAGGACCTGGCTGTAGGCTTGAGTAGAGAGTACACCATCTAGTAAGAGTGTTAGAAAGTCCCTGAATGCACCATCATGTTTACTTCCTACCTCTGACCCACAGCCAGCATGCTCTCAGTGGCATTAACACACACAGACAGACACACATGTATGCTCGCAACGAAGCAGCTGAGATGACACCAGCTGCTGCAGCATGTGTGTCAACTGAACACTTTGGTGGGGGTGTTGGAGTTGGAAGTGCTGGTGGTGGGGGTCTTTCATGGCAGACTGTCCAGCCTGCAGAGCTCAGTTCCCTATTTTTACCCCCACTCAACACCCTCGTATCACAACAGCTGTCCCTGCAGCTCTCTGTCAGGAATAGCCGTCCAATCAGCTGGCTCCCCCTCCTCGCCTCGGCCGCTTCTCTCTCCACTCCGAGCGTCTCCAGCCTCTCGGTCAGATCTCCCACACTTTGGACACTTTTTGAACTCATCGCTGACTCTTGTGGATATCAACCTTGTGGGTTTACTTCACTGACAGGTAGATGCATTCATGGTAACTTTTATGGGACATTAATGAGATCAGGGTTGGGCGTTTGGCCTGGGCGCTCCACAGCCGGCGGGACTATTTTTAGAAGAGAATTAGCTGAGGGGGGCAGCTCGAGTCATTTTCCAAATGAAAGAAACTTTTCTCTAAAATGACTTTTGTGTCATTTTGACAGGTTGGATTCTTTTATTGTGAGTTTTATCTGTATTAGGATCAACCAAAAAGCAGAGAACTTTGGGAAATGAGAGATGGTCCACATATAGGTCTTCGAGGATATATGCTCAAGTGCCGGTGTGGTGAGTGGACTGCTGGGAAATGTAGTCAGGATTATAAACAATTTCCATACTTGGATGCTATTTAAATGTAGAATAATAAAACATGTTATTTTAATGAGCAGTTGCAACAAAATGATACTTCAGATCTTCAGTCACACTTTTAACCAAAAGCTGCCAGGACAGAAAAGCACTTCCTAAACATTGTTGTCATTTTTGAACAGTTGAGATAATGTGTCGGAGTTTGCGTGCAATTTAGAATAATTAAAAGATGAAAAAATGTCTAAATATTGAGTGTCTAGGACTTATAATTTTGCTGTTGTGGTATCAAGTAGCCGTCAGTATGATTTGATTTTTACCAGAATATTTTTTGAGGATGTCTGATAATTAGCACTGATCCTTCTACTGCAAAATTACACTTTTAAGAAGTTATATTATTTCATATGATAAATCACATGAGGATTGTGTTAACATTTGAGGCATAATAATTCAGTGTTATTTGAACGCAGGCCAAAATGTATAATTATGACTCAATCTTAACATCATTTACAACTTTTTTTTAGCCAAGTCACGAGACTAAAACTGATAACTAGTTTGTCAAAATGATCATACTTCTGTACTTTTTAAAATAACATAGATTTTACAAAAATACTGTGTTCATTATATTAGTGATCTATTATATCAAACATGCCAGGGCTTTTTTGAAAAATCTAAGTTTAATTTTCAGATATTTAAACATTATTTAGAGTATATTAACTCAGATAGTTCTTGATTTCTTGTTTTGTGATGCGCCGTGTTAGGCTGATTGTAATGACAAAGCCACCATGACAGACACAGTGTGTTTATCATTGCCATGGAAACCCTCAGTGCTAGGTCCAATACTGCCACTCAAGCAAGTGGGACCTGCCACTCAGTTCTTCCATTCTGAACTTGTATCTCTTTAATATTTGTGTGGTCTACTATGATGGACCACCATAACTCTGTCTGATGAGTTTCTTCTTCCTGGATTCTTGGGATGAACCAGCAAAACTACATTTCCAAGTTTATTCGAGGCCAGGTATCTTATTTCTCATTTTAGATTGCAGACTTTATTCAGTATAAGCTGCTCTTCATGAGGTGTATTCACTATACAGCAAATCAGTGTTTCCTTGATGTGAAAAAAGATAACATAATGGAGGAGAAAAGCTCACAGCATGAAGCAGGAAGTCAATTTTAACAGGCTTTCTTTGTCATTGTGAGATTACCCATAAAACAGAAATATTGGTTTGCTGTTCAGTATAAATATACCTTTTGGACTGCAGCCTTTTTTCAACGAAATCCTCAATTTTAAGCAAAAGGGAATCATGAAAGTGAACAGGGGAGACAATGGGTCACACTTGATCTTCCCTCCTCTTAGTTTTTGGTTGGAAGTGCCCTGTTAATGGATTTTTACATACTGTGTGGTATAGATAGAAAATTACCCCTTGGTGAGTGTCAGAGACTTCTATTTGTGATACAGTATCATAAAATTCTTAACAATGTCTGTTAGTTTCTCCAATGGTCCTCTGTAATCCAGGACTGATCCCTCGACTGTCAGCGTTAGTTCATCCATGTGTTTGAGCTGTGGGGTCATGTGTGATGTTGTTTTTCTCTTTGTGGACATCTGAGCTCTGCTGCCTCTTAACATTCCTCTGCGATCTCATCAACCAGCTGGATATGACACATTACCACCCGAAGTGTTATCATGTATCTGACATACAGAAGCCGTGTGGCAAAGTGTTAGGTCTACTCATTGTTTTCGTATTCTGACACTTTTTATGGAGTCATTCAGGTCTGTTTGAGTCATTTTAGAGGCAGCAGGTTATTAGGATAGAGTCAAGAAAAGCAAATAAAATTCATTCTGATGGAGCAAAAGGTTTGTTTGAAAGTTCAGTTTTGGGCCAGATGAGGTCACATCTGCCCAGAGCAAAAAGCAGAAACGTCTCACTACAGAAAATAGTGCGGGTCTCCCCAAAACCAGAGTGCTTCTATACATGTGAAGGGGTTTTACCGTTTTTGTTAACTAACAGCTGCCTTTCCACCGTCTTCATCCTCTTTGTCTTCAGTGAGAGTGGCTTCCTTTGCTTCTCAGAGCTGTTTTGTCGGTAGTGGTAGAGCACAAGCTGTATGTGAAGGAAGGGAGAGCACATGACATAATCTATAGACAAAACCACCCCAACACAGGAAACTTTACAGGAACCAAACAATCTTAATCATCTTGCTTATTTCCTATGACAATGTGAAGCTAAAATCATGATTAAAATTGTGACAAGATTGTGCTGACTACTTAAAACAACTTTGGCTTTTTTGTCACAAGCTCAAAACACTTAAGATATGAAAATGTCAGTATTTTCTGAATTTTGCAGTTTAATGAACCACCAGTCACATTTTTCTGTGCATAACCATTTGATTAAAAATCAGGCCAAAGATATGGTCTTTCATTTTGAAGCTTTAAATCTTTATGATACCGTTGATCGTTTAACAATGAAAGATTATATTTTAAAACACAAGGTGCCAAAAAGTATCCAAGTGTGTATTTACCAAGTGTAGATAAAACTGTGGTTGTCCTGGCTCATTTTTAATTTGTACTAACAACATTGAAGGAGGTGATTTTTTTGTAGGAGCTTTCTGTTCACCTGTCACGAATCACAAAAAAAGCAAAGGAAGCACACATTACACTAAAGTGACGTGTTAAATCAGTATTCTCACCTTACATGGAAACATCTCATCAGACTGACAGTCCAGTGATTATGGTCACTGTGCTATAATGGTCAACAGTGGGTCTGATGTGGTCATGTCCTGTTTTTGGTGTTTACAAAGTTCAATTATACAACACATTCACACTCATAAACATGTTCATGTCAGTGTATGAGCTTGACTCTGTAGAGTGAAGTTATGCCAAGGTCAGACTACACAATGTCTGTTAACATGGTCACTGTGTTGTATTAGGTGATCACAGCCGTAAAACCAAGCACTGACTTAGCTGACAGGGATAGCAGACTTCACATTGTGTCTGACAGAATAGCATTGAAAGAACAAACCACTCTGAGGATAGCAAACACACGTGCTGTATTTACAATACCAAGCCTGTACTTGTGTTGTCTTTGTAGACCTCATGGATCTGCTAGCCTGATGCAAAATGTTAGCTGTTACTCACAGAGGTGCCTCAGCTATTTCTTTCCAGTGTTTCCCTTTTTTCAGTCCCTCTACAACACATAATAAAGGCAGGGATGTTGCTCCCAGAGCTTCACAAACTTTCCATCTGTCTCATAGTTCCATCTGGACGTTGCAACTTTACACCTGTGATTATTGCGCATGCAGAGCCCTCTGCTCCAATTGGTGCACAATGTGGCAGAGCAGTAGTAGGAGGCAGGACAAAAATAAAACATGCTAGTGTTTTCATGAAGTTGTGAGGAGTTTCAGGTGGGATTTAAGCTGTTAACTATGACACACTAAACTAGATGAAATAACAGATGTTTTTGGACATGGGTCCCACATTGCTTCCCAGGTTTGGTTGGGAAAACATTGTGCCATATCATGTTAACATTGACATGTTCTGAATTCATGTTTTCTCCAGTGATCCTTTGATTACTTTGTTTTGTGTCAAATTGTTGTTGAATTATTTCATGAAGTCTTTAAACAGTTAATATGATATATGAGGTTCAAGTAAAATCCCAATGTTCTTAATTGATGCTTGACGCCATGGCAACATTTGCTGCATTCTTACTATGTAGTAGCTCTTCTTGTTTTTAATTTTTCATAAGGCACTGATTTTTGTTACCCTTCTGGTGATAGTTCAATTAAATTATGATTTTGAGACACTGCTCAACACTGATTGGTCAGAAAGAACGTAGGATGTAGGATGTTTAACAGGGATGTCAAACTCCTCTCATTGTTAGCATCATACTGCTGTATGACTTCTTAAACTCCTCTGTACTTTTTAGTTGTATTTTGTCCCTCTGCTTGTAACCACCTCTTGCACAAAACTTGTCTCCTTTCTGTGACAAAGAGCCACAGTCCAAGGTTCACTATTTTAAGCTCTTAAATTATCCACAACTTTAGACCCATCATTTCTGCAACTTCAGCCATGAAGCAGACAAGTAAGTCTCCATTGTGCCCCTCTCCACCTGATAAACCAGGTGTGAGAATGTTTACCTCCTTTATTGTCACTGTAGAGGATGAGATGCACCAAAACAAAGGTTTAGGAGGCAGTAGCATAACGGTGGGTACCACTGCTATGCTACGTTATTTTCCTGACGCTCTGTTGCTGCTGTTTGATAATGCTGCTCCATCAAAGATAAAAAAAGGAGTAAGATGACCCACTCCACTGAATAATACGCTACAGAAAACAATTTAATGTCCGCTCATAACACTAAAACATGACGTAACTTAATGACTATCCAACGATAAACTTGGTCAATGACCATTTTTGTTTTGTCCCCTACGTCGACTATTTGTTGCATCCTTACTATACACTGATAACATCAATATCCACTTTCAGGTAATTTATTTATTTATATTTTCAGTCATCAAATATTGCAAGTAAACTCCCACATACTGTGCAAATTACACATAATATTAGTTTCCTTAAGGTCTTAATTCAACATCTTTTTTTGTTGATTTTATAAAGCTGTCCTTATACTGTGCTCAATAAAATGAGCACTGACAGCCTTGAAGCCCCTCTAGTGAATCTTTTCCATGATGTGGGACAGTGTCCAGGTCTGGCTGGAGTAGGGGTTGGTGGGTTTTATCAGCACTCCGCTAAATTAGCGGAGTGACTAAGGGGCTTATTTTTGGATTAGATAGTGGTACTGTAGGGCTGTGGGCCAGCATACTCAAACAGATAGAGGACAAGAAGGCAAATAAGAGGTGACCAGCACCAAGGGCTGATGAAGGAAAACAAGACCAACATCTCATCGATACTAACGTTAACAAGATTTTTTTATACTTTGGTTCTTCTCAGCGCTGTGTGTTTCCAAGAATGCCATCTTCGTGGTTAAAATACTTCAACTCTTACACTATTGAACACACATGAAGTTATCCAAGATTTAAACCAATTTCAAATAAAAGTATATGAGAGCACACAAGGGTGAATAATCACAGATTTATTTGTTTTGTTCTTATGATGTGTGTTGTACAATGTGACGTCTGACTCAACACACTACAAGTCCTTACTCTCACTGCTCGTAGTCTTGCATGGTCACATGTGACTGGGTGTAAACCAGGGAGTCCAAACTTTTTACACAGAGGGCTCCATATGCAAAAATGTAAGGATGACTGGGCCAGTTTCATACACCTATCATCAGTGGATTAGCATTAGTGAAACAGATCCAATGTAGGTTAGGAAAGTCTCGATTATTTAAAAACAGTCTACATTAGAACTTTCCATTAATGGCTAGACAATTCAAACAGTTAATCATTATAAAATATTTTGGGGTGGTCTATAGCATTAGACAAGGGCCCTTGTCGTCCCCCCTACAGAAGAGAATAGATGCTGACTGCTTATTTACCATTTTCAGACTGCGTTTGGTCTCAAAACAAGAGTAATTGCACAAAACTGCCAAACTTTTTAGAATTGCTGGTGCTTGAAGCTGATTAGCATTGTATTTTTTTGTAAATCAGACCTTAAAAACAGAGATGATAGTGAATCAAATAAGAGCAGTTCATACTATTTTTAAAATCTGTAATCAGTTTTTTTGTTTTGGGAGTCAAGCACAAGACTTAAGTTTCAGTGTGGGCCAAATTTCCATTATTTGTTGGAACTTGCTGGTGGCCAGCTAAAATTGGACAGCAGGCAGAAGTTGACCCCCCCGGACCATAGTTTGAACATCCCAGGTGTAAACATTCATGGTGGATGATGAGTAGGATGAATTGAGGCTAAATGTGGGTAGTTAGCTACCTGGATCATCTATAGCAGAAGCAACAATTGTCTAACTCTACTCCTTTGTGGGTGTGTGTTATGGTGTGCTGTTGACTTTCACATGTTGGTTCAGACTCAGATTGTAAAAATAATTTGCCCTTTGGGACAGTAAAGGTTAGCCAAGTATGTTGTTGCCACATACTAAATCCTTGTCTCTGGTTTCCCATTCCATGTGAGAAAACACAGAGAACAAGCTCAGCTGTACTTTTAGTACCATCAGCAGGATTTCTGATTGTTAAATATCTATGGTTTCAAATCGAGCTGGTAAAATAATTCCTAAGTGAACTTCACATCACAGGAAAATTTGACAAGGAAATCTATATAAGCCCAGATTTTCAGGCCTCAGCTGATTTAAGTTAAAACAAAAGGGTTAGTCATGCCAAAAATCAGGTAGATTATGTTCTCTGTTAAAGATGTGTGCAAGAGAGATTGAAGTTCCAAATATTGGATGTCAAGCACTTATTTTTTGATGTCAGGGTATGAAACCGGTATCAATATACATTTTCCTCATGGTAATGCATTGCTATACAACTGATCTTTGTTTTATGCATTGATTGCTCTACACTACATCTGACCTTGCAGTTGTGAATGACAGTGAAGAGATGTTTTTCTCCAGTCCTTTCTCATTTCCACAAAAATAGTGCTGCTACTTCCTCTTATTTCAATACTTATAGAGTGACTCCTGTCCCATCCTGCTCTGGTTTATTTTGTTTTATTTTATTTTATTCTCTTTCTCTTGTGCATTGGCGGTAAAGTTTTTGTATTTCTGACTTTCTTTAGACCTCTTTCAGTTCATTTGGTGTTATTTTGTCTCAGTACTTGTTACTCTGTAAGATCGCCCCTCCTATGTCAGATGTAAAACTTGTTAATAATCTATTGCTGATTGATTCTGGCTGCGCATGAATATGATTATACACTGCCACACATGCCATACATGGGACATTCCTGCTCCTGCCTGCTTCTGTCCTATCCCAATTACACAACTAAAAAGGAAATCTGCCCCATCATGTTGAATACCATGATGACTCGATGTCCTGCAAACATTGTCACCTTGATTTTCTGTATGGTTTTAAAATCTCATATTCATCTATCTTTGTGTTTGTCATCACTCTTCCTCCTTTAGCTCCTCCTCTTCCTCCTCCTGCTGTGATCTGATCCAGCACAGCCCATGACAGCAGATCAGACAACATGGCATTTTCATCTCGCTTTTCATTCTGGGAGCAAAAGGGAAGTCTCACATGAACGTTTTGTAACTCCAACACTGCATGGTGTTCGAGTGTTTTACACTAACACGTGTGTCTTTAGATTCAGCAGCCTTGATCAAACATCACCCAGAAACTTACCAGCTTTCACGCTCCATTATAGACATCTAAGATTTTTTTTTTATTTTTGCTACATCTTTGAGCCAAACTTGGCAACTTAACCAGTGCACCTCCAATCCAAGAGTGCTTTTGTTTTTTAGGAAGTTTAACAGTTTATGGGCTGAGTTTTTTGTTTTTAAATTAAGATTATATGTTGAGCAGTATCATCTTGCTGCAAAAGATGAGCATGCTGTGATACTTGCATGGTGTGTGATGGAGTCATCCAAAAAAGTGAAAGATTTTGATCTGTTTTTCTTCTGTATATCATCATATTTAGATCAAAGAGGAGAATAGTCCAGAGGCTAAAGCTGTAAGTAAATATTCTGCTTTAGTAGAGTTGTTATCTGGTTAGAAGTATTTTTGTATTCATAAGGGTCATGTTAGGACTTTAAATCTACAAATGAACAATCCAAGTTTTCAAATAAAGGAAAAAACTTGCTCCTCATTTGTGGGCAAGTTTCTTCCACTGTGATGATCATTATTGTGCAGAGCTAAGCTCTTATGATGGTATTCTTTAGCATCTTTACATGCAGCAATTCAGTTAGCAAGTTTATATACAGTCAGAAAATGTTCATTCATTGTGTCAATTCAACCAAGACCTGACTCAAAAATCAATTTAAACATCAAAGTTAGACGTAAAGTGTCTGAGGTTGAATCTCGAAGCTGGACCGAGGGTGTAGTTTTGTTTTTTGTTCAGCATGCATATGGATGTAAATGGAGCCTTCTGTCAGTGTTATTCTGAGGCAAAACACTGCAATACTACCAGGAATTTTGGGAGCAGTGTTGCGTTGTTTAGCCAAATATCAGAAACAAAGGAGAAACTGGGGGTCCATGTGATCACAAGCCCTTGAATGGAATTATTTTTTGAAGAATCAGTCCATCTTGGTGGATGCTTGAAGCATGCATGAAGAGATAGTAGAGGTTGAATGGTAGGCATCTGTTTTCCTGAAGGTAGCATAGACTAGTCATATTACCAACCACTGCAGCAGAAACAGGTACATTTCTGTCAAAAACTGAATCTCCTCCTGTGCATACAGTACATGAACAAGAATAGTAGTTCAATTAGTTTAGCTAAATTTCACAGTGGAGCTATTACTGTAGATGGACTTATCATGCATGTCAATCCACTGTGTTTGTGTAAGTGGTTCTTATATCCCACCATTTTGCTTTGATGACATTTTAGAAGTTGTAGTTGTTGGATATTACTATATCTTCTTTGAATTATAAGTGAGTCATGTTTAGCAGATTGGCATTGAGTCTCCAATTGTTGATTTAAAAAGAATAGTGTTTTTACACTTCAGAAGTGTTTGATGATGGCCTGTGATTAGCATAATCAAAAAGATACTAAAAGCATTCTCATAAGACGTAAACTGAACAAGCTAGGATATCAGTTTTCTGGATGCTATTGCATTAAATAGATACTTCCTACAAAAGGTTAGTGTGAACTTGTTGTCTCTAGAACCAGTTTCAGACCAGATTTTTTTTTTTTGCAAAGACGGTGTTTTAAAGGAAACGACATTTCTAAATAACATAACTTCTCCAAGAATAACTGGAAGAAACTGACAAAAGATGGGGTTTTCCTAGCTTCAAACTCATGTCCTAAGCCCACTGGGTATTATGTTGAAACACCCACAGATGGCTCCAAATTCTGAGTCCTTGCGTCTTTTTTGTATTTTTGCTTTCCTTGTCCTCTTTCATATGGTACACCATAAGTCTTATGAAGCTGCATAACAGACATGGAAAGTGGAAACTGAGGCACAGGATCATTGCTATGAAAACATTGCTTACATTCATAGCTTCCTCCAGTTGTAGTACTGTGATTTAGCAGGTCATAGAAAGCTACAGAGCAACCCAGTGCAAGCAGTTGCATGTTTCAACTCATTTTGACTTATTTGGTTGCTGGATTTTTATTGGTCTTTAATAATAGTCTGACAGAAGTGCTATTGACACATTATGCTCAAAGTTAGCATACAAACATTCATCGTTCATTCCCTCATCCATCCTTTCTTTTCTCTCTCTGAGTAGCCAGAAAATGATGGTGCGCTCAGCAGAGCCAAATCAGTGCCAGCTCTAGACCCTGGCAGGGGGATATTCCGGGCAAAAAGTCCCACCCCAGTCCCCCCTCAGGAATCACCTCGGGTCAGGAGTCCCTCCCCACCGAGAACAAGACCAGCGGCAAATGTCCCAGAGAGATTCAAAAGCCCTGAACCAACCATCAATAAAGCAGAACGGCTTAAGAGTTCTGAACCTCCAAGAGCTCCCGTGATCCCAGAGCCAATTATGAACAATGAGCAGAATGGCATATTGCGAAAAAGTGTGGCCAATGGGACAGCTAATGGTACTATCAATCACCCAGTCACTAACAATAACCAGGCGGACGCCTCAGAAGACCAGGGTCTGACACGGAAGAAGGTCGTGAAGGTGGTGCGCCGTGTAGTTAGAAAGGTCCTACCCAAAGAAGAGGAGAACACTGTTTTAACATCACAACCATCAGAGAAAGCTTCTGAAGCAGCTAAACCAGCTCCTGAACCAGTTAAAACAGTACAAGCTTCAGCTCCAACTCAAGTGCCCCCCAAGGCCCCTGTGATGCCAGGGTTTTCTTTCAAACACGACGTTATCAAAACAGAAGACAAAGATGACTTTTCACGAGGATTGACAAACTTCATGGTAAGAGGACGGACAAGGGAGCCCCGTCCACGAATACGTAAGGAGGAACGACCAGAGAAAATAGAGCTCGAGAGAAAGAATGAGAAGAAAGAGGAACAAGTTGAAGAACAGAAGAAGGAGGATAAACCGCCCACACAGCCTCAGGAGGTCAGTCCTAAACCAGCGCCTTCTGGCCCAGCAACACGGGATGTCAAATCTCCCATGGTGGCATTAAAACAAACCAACAACACACCCGAGCCCCCTGCTCCAACGCCAACCAAACCGACTCATTCCAGACCAGTGTCTTTCCCAACAGTCGCTGGCTTTATCCCACCTCCAAAGCCCTCATCTTTGGCTCCTCCTCCTGGCTTTGTACCAGCACCAAAACCAGCAACTGCCACCAAAATTGGTCCCATAAACCCTCCTTCAACCACCCCAGTGGTACAGAAATCCCCAAACCCATCTCCACAATCACGCTTCACCCCAGCACCCAAACCATCTCAAACTCCTGTGAGCCTTGATCCTCCTCGCTCAAAACGTGGGCCAACACCCCCCGCCCCAATCGTCATTCCCACTCAGCAACCAACCGCCAGTAAACAAGAGGTACCGTGTCCACGCTTGGCATGTTGGCACGGCATTTAGGAATCTGGTGTGAAGAGTGCATGAAGCTTTGAAATGCATGTTTGAAGTTTTGAGGATTGTTTGACCTTACATTAACACAAATCTGTGCAACAGCATAGTCAAACAGATCTTGACAGCGAGTTCAAACAAGCTCCATGAAAGATTGATATCCACAGTGTTTGGAATAGCAGGGTTAGGTAAAGTAGGGATTCTGTTTTTGCTGAACCACTGGTGTATGGTGAGACAAGTGCCAGGGCAAAAGCTTGATGCACATTATTGGTTGTTTGTTGTGCTTGCTCTCTTTTCTTCTACTTTATTTCTGACAAGTGACATGTTTGGGGTAGTTTCTGTTTGAATCTAAATAGAAATGGGGAAAAAAAGAAAAGAAAAAATGTACCAAATATCCTGCACATCAGTAATGAATCAACCAAGATGACAATCAGGTCTCAAATTATGCAGCACTAGTTGGGGTTCTGTCATAATACCAGATTTTTAATCATGAATATTTCGGGGCTGTGTATTTCCAGCAACCTCACAATATGATCTGTATCCCACTACAGTTCCCAGGAAAGTATTGCAATATGTACCTTAGAACTGAACCATGTATTTTGTTTCCAAAGATGTATTTTACAACTTCTGTCATAGCATTTGGGATTATATTGATACTGTCATTTCTGTATCAATGCACTCATCAGAAAGGAATAAGTAAGAATATATTGCTGTATCGATATTTTTAGCACGGGTCAAGAATATGTAAGTACATGTAAGTAGTCTTTAAATTTAATGACATTTATTCTCAATTGATTCCCAAAATGACAAGAGTAAACGTCAGAGGCTCCCAACATTGGGCAGTATTGATAAATGTGGGCTTCTACACATCAGCACACCCTTTCTTCTTCCATTCTTGCCACTGTGCCACTCTCCCGCTTGTCCACCATTGGTTCCAAAGCCTTAAGCTGCTCTTCTCCCCGCCTCTTGAACTCCCTCCCACCATGTTCACTCTCTCTTCATCAAATCCCATTAAAATCCCATTTTTTCAAACTGGCATATTCAGCGTTATTGTTTTTAAATCTAATCTGATCCAAGTTATTTAATTTTTTGATCGCTGTTTATCAATCGATCCTTTTCGTGTTTCTTTCTGGATTAGTCCTCATATGAGAAATACATAAGTATGTAGTAATAGACCAGGAATTGTCTTCTCCTTTGGCTGGCTTTTGTGGTTTTCCAGATGCCAAGATCATACTTTTATGAGCTCTTAAACTTTGTTTGAGGAAAATTTTCACTAGAGTAGGACAAAGAATCTCACATTGCTGACTTAGGCTGACAACCGTTGTTTGCTAAGTCATTGTGGTATTAGGCCATGCTGCAGTCAGTAGCTTTTCTTGTTCACCAGCTAAAGAGGTATGCTTATTCCCAGGAACTATTTCCTCCCTATACATTGACTCACCTGGTCCTCATACTAATTCACTTGATCACTAGCTTGGTTTGGTTTTATTTTAACATTTTTAAATTTGTTGATTGTCTGATATACCTGTAGACTGATGTGGACTTCAGAGTTGTTAGTTATGACTTGTTTTCCAGTATAACCAATTGTCCCTGTAACAATGCTTACAGAGGCATGTGTTTGTGTTAGCAGAGTGTTTTATGGTTGTTTCAGCTGATTCTGTGAGTAAATGACGAGTTAAATGCTTCTAAGTTTTACTGGAGTGTTGTGCTTTGCTTTAATGCTGTCATGGGCTTACTGTCGTGTCAACGTGTTGCTGCTTTGACCTCTAGGAGGTGCCGATCAGTCCCACCGAGGAGGCTCAGAGACGTCTGATGAGGATCTTCGGTGCTCCTGTAAATCTCTGCTCTGTTTCTCTATCTTTGTGTTATGTCTCATCTTGACTGTGTCCGTCTCTTTCCACACACCTAAACCCTTTAGTTTTTATGCAGAGGACTAATGATCACTTTTTTTCTTTTTTTTTTTTTAACTTTTTAGTCTGAAACGGCCTGTACAGTGGTTGGTATGTTTGTGACCAAATAACCTCTCACCCATGCACCACGCATCTGTTCATCTTTGCAGTAATAATCTTACCTGCCTCTTAACAATGATGTGCCTGTAAATGTAAAATTAGATCCAAAATCAGGTTAAATTCTGTGTGCAAACTTGATCTTAAACATCATAGGCTGGAATATATGAAAAGATGGCGGTGTACTGTCAGCCTGATGTGAGATACAGTTTCCAAATTGTCTTTGCATAATATACTGACATTTTAATTAAGAAAGATTGGGACTACAAACAGATTATTGTGCCAATTTCGCTATGATAAGAGATGAAAGCACCACATTTAAGGTGAATGAATACTGAACTTTCATCTCACGCTTTACTTTTAATTGGTAAATTTCATGATCTGCAGTTGGTTAGGCCTTTTGATACTTCAGTTATGGTTGTTGCTTAAATGGACAGCAACTATGGTTAACAAATGTGAAACTTTTTAAATGAACCAGGATAAACATTCATCTATTGGTAGTTAATTATTGATGTCACACACATACTGATTTCTCATCTGGTGGGTGAGACACTGTCTGGTAAAAACAGAAGTCAAAATCCATTTCCAGTTGAGAATGAGAAAAGCTAGCTGGAGGAATCAATATAATTTTGTTCGGCATGCCTTGCAAATCAAGGAGGTCCCAGTCTCATAAGAGGCAGACAGCATGAATGACAAAAAGTCAAAGTTGAGGCTCAAATTTACACAAAACAATATTATTTTTACATCTGTTGTCTGTGTGATATCAGTCAAGGTTGGAAACACCAGCAGCTTGCATATGCATTTATTTGTGCAGTGCAACATCGAATAGCAAGAGTGCCATGTGTTTGACATTGTTGATGCGTAAAGCCTGAGTAAGTCTGCTTTTTTTGCCCATAGAAAGACCTCAGAAATGGATAAAGAATTGAATCATCAGGCACAATCAGCAACTACGTTGGTATCTAAAACCTAACCAATTCTCACCCCTAATTATGAACCAATAAAACTTCCTGGAAGTTTAGTCCCTCAAACTAGTTAGGGTCCATGATCCCATAACATCCATAAGCACCCTATAAGTATGACACTTATATTTCAGGTCTTTCGAGCTCTTATAAGTAATTTGATATTTGGAACCTGTGTTGCATTAAGTAGCGCAGCCAGCTTTTGAACTGCACCATGGGTAATAATACCAAAGGGTATGTGTTGATATAATGCTGTGTGAATTGTTTGTTTGTTGGCAGTCATCAAAAAAATTGCATTTTTTTTCTGATTTGCACAAATAAGTTGGCAATGTTGGTAAAGGAAGAAGAGCCTCAGAGCAGTGATGGGAGCCCCTGCTCCTCTCTTGCTCTCCTTTTCTGTCTCCTATCTGCCATCATCTGACTTCTTAGCTGTAATTTTGCTGACTGAAAAAAAATCCATAAGCTAGCTGTTATCAGTTCCCATAGGTATTGTTTTTGATTTCCATTCCTAACATATTTGTGCAATTTAGATGGAGTGCAAGATTTTGTCTGAATTTTTTTTTGATTGATTTTGATTTTTTTTTTTTCCCCAAACGTGTCTTTAAGAAAATTGGTGGTGTTGGTTCAGTTTTTTCTGGGGTTTAGTATTTTTTGATACTTCGCATCATTCAGGTGACAGAGATTGCATTGTTTTGAAGAGGTAATGTCTGTCCTTCTTCATATCCAGTGCCCTGGTCACCTACATATAGCACTATGCAAGCTTTGCAGCAAGACTCAGTCAATTTGAGAGGGATGTTTACTGCTTTGAAAACACAAATTCACTGGAGGCCACAGGAAACCAATTTAGAGGCTAAGAGAAAAAAAGAGGAAAAGACAAAGTGACCAAGCTGGACCAGAGTTAATTGGGCAGGCTGTTACTCATCTGTAAGAGTATCTTAACTTACATAGAGCTATATACAGGTGACAAGGGTGCTCCGAGGGACTGGGATAACCATCATAACCTTTGCTGCATGTGCTGCAGACGGTGCCAAACCCTATCATACAGCATTTGTTTTTTTGGTTGAATAAGCCATCTGCTGACTAACTCACAGCCCTTCATATCACATTTTTCATCAGTAAAGATATATCACTCAATCAGATAAAAAAGATGTTATCTCACAGTTTTTTCATCCCACTGTGGATCATAACATATCCTCTTCATTTTCTGTTACGTTGTCCAGTTTCCATGCTTTCTGTTGTTGCCTCGATGCTTATTCTTCATCCAGACTGCTCCATGTTGACCTCTCTTCTCCTTCTTCCTCTCCCCCTCACCTTCTTTCCATGCCTCACTCACACTGCTTTTTGCTGGCTGTCGTGTCTCTGTGACTTCTTTGTGGCTAAGCTGGAGCCAGCAGTCCGTGTGTCGTCCTCTGTCCCAGCCCCCGTGACCCCCGTGGCCCCCCAGCCCCAGGGCCCCCTGCAGGTACCTCAGCCCTCCAGCCTCTCTCTGGGCCTCCTGGCTGGAGTTTGTACCCGTGTGACATGTCGGAGTGTAAGGCCCCAAAACCTTCTAACTCTCCCCTCGTTGTCTCCTCCATTTCTGTTTTCTGTCTCCATCATCTGTGTTTGTCTGTGGCCAATACAAAAGCTGACAGGCTGTGAGAGTTCATCTGTTTAACCACCATGATGAATCATTTAATCGTTTGCTGGGATAGTTTCTTTGGCTCAGTGCTTCAGGTCTATAGGCTGGGTGATAGGGCCCAAAAAACAGACCTCACTTCATTTTAGCCTTTTGCTAATGCATGATGTATACCTTCATATTTTTCTGGTTTTCTTTATGTCATGGCAACAAAAAAGTGTCTAGGATTTACTTTATTTTTTTTTTCAATTAAAAAAAAATTGCAGACTAAGTCCTTCATACCATCTTAAGCAGGGGTTGACAACCCTTTTGTGCCATTTTAAAATTGATATTTTTTTCTGTTACCTTGTGTGGCATTAGCCTGACACACCATATTTCACAAGTCCATCTGGAAAAGAGCCTATAGAAATGGTTTGGGAATGGGCAGAACCTTTGAAGGACATATCCAGCAG
Organism: Cetoscarus ocellatus; assembly: GCA_037902135.1. Taxonomy (NCBI): domain Eukaryota; kingdom Metazoa; phylum Chordata; class Actinopteri; order Labriformes; family Labridae; genus Cetoscarus; species Cetoscarus ocellatus. The sequence goes on from JBAMNC010000206.1 coordinate 177,166, forward strand.
GTGATTGGACGATCATTCCGTCAATCACATTTATTACGGGCCAATAAGAGAAAGCTGCAGGTGAGGTGTAAAGGACAGAGCGTAAGCCACCTCGCAAAACAGTCAACAGAACATGTCAGAAGTGGAGTGAAAATATCATTTCTAAAGAGAAGTTTGTAGTGATGATTTTTCTTTTCATTTAATAAAGAAATTCAGTCAAAATCTGATAAAAATGCTACTGGAACTGTTAGCATTAATGTTAATCTTTGTACAAGCAGTACCTCCAACTGTCGTCTAGCTCCCATTTTTGCCTGCTCTAAAGGATGCTGATTGGGCTGTCCTGCTTTGAGCTTTTGAGCTTTACTGCTCACAGTCATTTGGAGCTTGGCAAGATGGAGCGGTCTGATTACAGACATTAAATCAGGCTGAGCCAAATGCTCGGCAAGGTTAGTGTGCCATCTCAATATTGAGGTACATCAAATTTAAATTTTAAACAATATGACAAAACTTCCTCGATCTGGAAACACCCACATATCTCTATCATGAGCAAAGTTTCATTATTAGCTTATGTTTAAATATCAAAATGACAGAATTAAGTGTAACAACAGATATGGCGTAGTACAGAACATTACTACCAACCTTGTGAAACAGCCTCATCTGAGTTTACATTTGTTTTCATCAGTAATAATGAATTGTAATTTTGTCAGTCTATATGGCTAAGTGTAAAAAAAACACAATATTGTTCCTTATCTTTTATGAAATTATCCATACCCGAGTAAAAATCATGAAACCTAAGTAAAAGGAAGAGCCTTGCAATGGTGCCTTTTCATCACTTCACAATGTAAACAGTGTCTGTTTACATTGTGCCTGCAATATATTAAAACCAAATATTCCAACATTAGTGTTTTTATTACCTCTTGCAGTCTCTTAAAGGTCTCATGTCTTGGTGTTTGAACATTCACGTCATGTCTTGAGTGTCTATGAAAAAAGGATTTGATCAAAGTTGAAAAGAAAAATTAAAAAAATTGTTTCTGTAGAGGATCAGATGCAGCTCTTTTTCCTGAGGGGGTGAAGGGTTTGAGAGGTGACGATAATGAGCTGTGTGCTGATTGGCTGTCCAAACAATGTCTGATGGGAGGGGAGGAGGGAGGAGGGGTTACACGCCACAAAGTTTGAAAACAGTCATGGCGTCTGCCTGCGATGAGGAGAAAACAGTCATTGAGCGTTTACTAAGAGGTGTCATGTTCTTCTTTCCAAGCCCTTTCAAACAACACTAAAGCCAAGAAAAACTGATTTTTCAGGACATGGGACCTTTAAGCAGTCTTCACATCCAAAGTATTCACTTCCAAGTGTTTTGGATTGATTTGAATATTCCTGCAGATCTGTTCTTGTTTTATCTCCACATTAATGCAGATTTTATATGACAGCGTCACTACAGTTTATTTGAAGCATTTCTGTGTTTTTAGGTCAGAAAATAGAGGGTTGGAGAAACTTTTTTCCACTAAAACATCATTTTTCCACCTGCTTTAAGCCACAAGAAACATCAACATCAGACTCAGAAAATGAAAATCATGTTTTTTTTTATTTCGTTTTTACCTCTTGGTTTCTCTGATCTGGAGTTGATCATAGTGGATCCTTTCTCAGTGTTTCTTTCATAAACTTGATTCTCTTTGACAGGGGTGCAGAGAACTTTATTTGTGCTTATTGTGTTTATGTGTGAATTATTTGTTTCTCATATATAACTGTGACCTTTCACCTCTTCATGCTGACAAATATCAGGGATCTGTTGAGGAGGACCCTGTGACGCTCCTTCAGGCGTCTCACGCTGCAGATAAACAGTCAAAGGTCTGATCGGCTCTGTGCCTGAGTGTGGTTCACCCCTCCATTGCCCCGTGAACTCCCCCACCCCCCCACCCCTCACCACCCTGCACTGTGGAGTGTCGTGCTGTGATGTGTCATTTACACTTTGCTTGCAGTGTGCAGTGTTTGTTCACATTTTACATCAGGAAAATGTGATATTTAATCAAAAGTTTTTGGTTCTGATTCATTACTGTTCTGATTTTTCCCTTTAAATTCTTTTTTTGTTTGTTTTTTGAATGTTACAGTGTTGTGTTTTACTTTTGTTGTTATTGTTCCTTTTTGTGTAAGAGAAGTGAAGTTATCCCAGATATTGTGGTTGCTGTTGAAGCCCCTCACATTCTCATGATGCTTGTTATTTTGACGTCTGTCTTGTTTGAGTGTTTTCTTACATACACACGCACTCATAGAGTTGTACCCTGCAGAAACACATTTGAAAGTAATTTTGTATTTTGAAACACAAAAGTAGGAATACCCTTTAACTATAACAAAAAGCAAGTGCAGTAAGACATTATGACTTTTAAGTAGGGTTGTCATGATACTAAAATTTCAAACTTGATATCAATACCCAGGAAAATATACGATACTTGATACCATTTTCAATAGTGCTAAAATGAAAAATACTTAAAATGGCATAAAAAATGTTTTTATTAACATGAAAATTGCAAAAAACACTTTTTTCAATGTCAACATGGAACATACTTTCTCAACAGAACCACAGATGCTAGTTAAATAATCAGAAAATTTAAAAAAACCCTCTAAAATACAAGACATTCACGTTGTTTTTACTTAGTGCAAATAAATGCAAAATAAATAACCCAAACAAGTTGACAATGTTTTAAGGTTGTCTCAAATATTTTTCTTTTTAACTTGGTGCAAATAATCCAAAAATCAGTAGCAAAAATATGCAAACACTTGTCTGAGGTAGTATCGATACCATGGCAAATTAGTATTGTATCCGGATACAGCGTTTGAGTATTGATACTGTTCAAAGTATCGATACTTTTGACAACCCTAGTTTTAAGAGTTTAAAACTTGAAGATATAGTCCATCTCTGATATTAAAATGAGATTGATCAAAAGTACGTGAGTTTTTAGAACTGTAATAAAAGTATTAAGAAGTTTGTTATCTATAGAGGGTATGCATTAATGTCACAATCTGTGCACCAGACCAGCAGTACCTTGTGCTGAGTGGCAGACTGCAATGTTTAGTCATTAATATTGTCATAAGAATGTGAATCACTTTAATTCACCAAAAAAAATGCCAGAAGGACCTAATTATTTTTGATGATGTTCATTGTGGAAAATGTAGATTCTAGTCTGATTTATGTTGAAGAAATGACAAAATAAACTTTTTGAACCGTAAAGTAACATTTATAATGCAGCAATGATTGGCATATACCATAAGATTAGGCCTCGTAGTGACTTTAACTCTGTGTCTGTGTGATTGCCTGTCATTTAGTTTTAATGAGACACCCAAACTGGTTGCAAAAACTTATTTCGTGATAAAAATAATATCAATAATTGGCCAAATGAAAGACATGTTACTTTCCTCTGTCTGTGCATACACTCTTTACCAAGAGGCTGTGAGATGTGATTTATTTGGGAAAATTGGGGCATTTTATGTAATATCAGACTTGAGAAATTCCCATACAGCTAGAACAAGGTGATTTTTGATTCATATACAGTTGTTTCTATGTGATATCTCCTTCGTTAACCCTCAAATATCATCAGACTGTATGGGGTCACCCCTGACACAAACACACAGAAGCATGTGATATCAGGTGAACCCTTCGAACTCTGCTGCATGTCATCATCCTGTCATCCAGCATGTCTTTAAATCAGCCTGAGATCCCTGGAGTCACAGTTAAGATTCAGTCTGATGTTGAACACTCCTATACTGTGTCTCTTGTGTCTGCTGTCCTCTCACATCCCTTCTTTGTCCTCTGTGTGTCCTGCAGGTCAAGACCGAGGAGCAGATAGCAGCCGAGCAAGCCTGGTATGGATCAGAGAAGGTCTGGCTCATTCACAAAGATGGATTCTCCCTGGGTAAGGAGAGAGACTTTCCCACATAAGCCAGCATTTTCTTCTACTTCTACTTCAAGAAATGAAGATGAACAAAGATGTACCTTTTTTATGCACAGTTTTGCCCTGCATGTGAACTTCAAGAGAGCTTTTAAGCACAAACCTCGTAACTTAATTTTTCATGTTTTTTTTTTTTTTTCTTTTTTCCACTGGTCAGAGCTTTCGGTTATCCTCATTATTTACCAATCAAAAGTATCACAACTTATTGCCAATAATGATAATACAGTATTTTTTAACTGAAAAATACAACAATTTTTTCATTTACTGAAAAGTGATGATGTGAGATTTCAGCCTGACAGCAACATGTCAAGAAAACTTTTTGGAAATGTTAATCATTGTCATTGGATTTCTGCAAATCATAAAAAGTTTTGGGTCAGATTTTTTTGAATTTAAGTCTATAATATGTGAAATTTTATTTTATTTTTTTTTTTTTTGCAGTATCAGTCAGCTGTAAACAGGATGCATCTGTGTAACCCTAACTCTAACCCTACCCAAAATGCTTCAGTCTTACCTAAAAACAGTATGCATTAAAATAAAAAATGAAAGATCTTATAGCACTTATTGGACTGTGTAATCAGTATTTAAAGATGTCCCATTCAAAGTGCTGTCTAAACTTTTTGCCTTCTTGCATGAAAAAAAAAAAAAAAAACACCACTCAATGTAAGGTTTATGCTATAGCTACGATGAATTAAAATTATTGGTAATTATCAAAATCATTTTATGTTTCTATATTGGTTGATTCAAAATTGTTATTTATAATGCTAAAATATAATTATTATTGTTATTCATGAAATTTTCAAATTTACCGTTTCACAGAAAAAACAGAAAAATAATAAAGTGCATTATCATTTCTTGATTAAGATGTGAAATGTTAGTTGTTTACTAGCAGTCCTGAACAGAAAAATTAGTTTTATTGGTTGAATGTTATTCTTGATTAATTTCAGACTTTCAGGAGGGGCTCAGTGAGCTGGCTCACATTTTGGAATGAAACAGTAAATTCAGTTGAATTTACCGTTTCTGTTCAAAATAATAAAATGTTGAGAGCTCACAGAATAAGAAACAGTCCACCTTAAAGCACGTCATGATACCGTATGGTGTTCTCGTTTTTAAGACAGGTGAGCAACACATTTTTTAAGCACTCTGTGTAAATTAATTCAACAGAAATTTAGAAATAGAGGAAAACATGGACGTATGATTTTAAAAGTTGCAGAAAAGGTACAAATTAAAACCTAAAAATGATCAAAGTGCAGAGAAAGATAAGTTCCTATAAAAACAAGTTTGGTGCCTAGAATGCTGTCTTAAAATAAATATGCAATGGAAAGGTTACATCAGGGTCATTGATTAATATATAAAAACATTAATTAAATTCAAATATAAGGAACTCATAAGTAAAGTCAATTTACATTTTTGTTTGAAAGATCTGATTTCTAATTGAAATAGAGGCACTTAAGCAACAAAATAGTAAAAACTGCTAACATACCAATAATGTATGGTTGCAGGCTTTTAGATATTAACAAATATTGTGTTGTTCCTAAAATGGATATTGTATCGTATCATGCTGAAACTGGTGATTCACACCCATACAACCCACTCAATCATAAACTCTCTCAGCTCTTGTTAAATGTTTTAAATGTTGTGTTTCCCTGCAGCCACTGTGGTTAAGACAGACCCTGGTGCTCTGCCTGAGGGGAAGGTGAAAATCAGACTGGAGCATGATGGGACGTTACTGGATGTGGACGAAGATGACATTGAAAAGGTGAGTAAGATTATTGAAAGGTCAAATTTGGTGCAAAAAGAGTGGACTTTATTCCGAATCAATTCAAGTTTTATCACAATCTTTATCATTTTCTATCTGTTTTTGTTTTCTATTAGAGCTCATATGGGGCCTAAAAAGTCCAGCCCAGCTCTCCCCAGCAAATGCACCTTCTATACTGTCCTATTATTTATTATTATTATATATCTATTATATTTTTTGGACTGGAGACAGAATTACTCAAAACATTTTTTCAGTGAGTTGGCTGGCTAATTAATATTTGAAATCCCACTCTAAATATCAGAGCTATTTTTGAAATACAGTGAAGAAAGTGTGTTAAGTGGAGTTAGTCTGAAGCTACCTGGTGTTATCGGCTGAGCCCACATGCCACTTGGTGTGTGTAGAGCCTTAAGGCTGACACAGATGTCACAGGAGACACTGGCAGCTGCAAGGAACCTTGGGAAAGGTGGAGGAGAGGTTACATGAGACAGCTAAGGGGAGTTTGTCTGTCCACATTATATTATTCAACCACTGTTTGTTGAGCTTGCGTCATCATAAAAGCTTCATTATCTATGTGAGCAACAGGAAAAAACAATCGGTTAGACTTACGATGTAATGGGGATATTCTTTCTTTCTTTCTTTCTTTCTTCCTTTCTTTCTTTCTTCATCTCAAACTTAAAAAAAAACTACAAAAGCAACAAAGTCAAAATAATACATATGTAAACCAAACAACTGTACATGTCCATCAAATAAATTTACACACGTGAGAACATACATATGTATGTCAACAAAACAGTCAGTTTGAGAAGGAACAGAATGTAGCAAAAAGCTTATCTGGTCCTGCCCCTTCCTTACAGCTAAGATCAAATAATGAATTAACATCATAATTCATTATTAGCTGCCAGTATTCATGCAATAATATAAATACAAGGGTAATGGCCTCATTTTACAAACTACAGTAAATTTTCATAGAAAATAAATCTCTGCAATGACTCAGGATCATTGTGTTTCCTATGGTAAAAAAAATGTGTAGATATTGTTGAGAATTGTCTTAAAACTTCTGAACTGCAAGTTATAGACTACTGTAGTGAAATGAAGCCTACATCTTACTGTGTCAAATGTCACTGGATAAATTTGTTGGTATATACAGTTCACATATGTAGTATTTAATTATCACAGAAATAATGAAGTATTGTCTCAGTATCTGGAGCCAGATTGAGAAAAAATACCTATATACAAGTTAAATGTTGAAACAAGTATTTCTCTTCTCATCTTTCTCTCTGTGTCCATGTAGGCGAACCCTCCATCATACGACCGCTCCGAGGACCTAGCCTCTCTGCTCTACCTGAATGAATCGAGTGTGATGCACTGTCTGAGGCAACGCTATGGAGGAAACCTCATCCACAGCTACGCCGGACCCAACATGGTGGTCATCAACCCGCTCAGCACGCCCTCCATGTACTCCGAGAAGGTCAGCTTGAAATTAGAGGAGCCAAAATGTGTTAAACAAAAAGTACTTTTAACTCTGAAATGGGAGTGCTGATATCTGAGTGGGTTGTGTCAGTGCTCTTGCGTGTTGAAGTTCTTGCTTTCTGCGGGCGGCCAGAGTTAGGCTCCAACCCACGGCCTGTTATCTACTTGTCTCTCCTGCTCTCTTGAACCCTTTTTATCCATTCTTTCAACTGCCGATAAATGCTAAAAGGCCCAAAAGTAAGCATCCAAAGTCATTCATGTCAAGCTCATAAAGTGTTAATAAAAAAAATATCATATAGGACATTAAGTTTAGCATAAATGTCTGATTATTGCACTTCATGGTTTACCCTCAAGTGGTTTGTTAAAAAAGTAAAGGAAATTAAAAAGCAGTAAAAATGCATCATCTTCCCTCTATCTGAAGGACAAAACCTTTTGTTAAAGTCTGTTTTGTACTTAACGTGTCTGCGATTTTGTATACTCATATTAGCACAGGACATTTGACTGTGGTTTACACAAAAGTACACATAAGGAATAAAACATACAGTATTTGCTTTTATAGTTTAACAGTTTATTAGTGGTTAAAGACAGGAAAGGAAAGTGACATGACAGGAAAGTGCTTGGTCCTGCCCACCTTAATGGCTGTAATTAGATCCCATGCAATTGTGGGATGAAAATGTAACCCTAAGCACTTATACTTAGACTTCCTGTGGCTGGAAGTTGGCTGATAACTGGATGGAACTCAGCTGGGATTTGGCTGGGAGAGGAAAATTGCAGCAGCTGCATCTGCATTTTCCTTGCAAACAGCTACACCTCATAGCCAGTGTTATTATGAGACTGTGGTATTTTGTACTTTTGTCAGAAAATCGCAAATTGTAACATGAAACAGTTGACACTCGATCTGTATATCCTGTTTGCTCTGGAGTTCAGAGCATCAACTGTAAAGATCTGAATACATGAGCTCCTCAAATTTTGGAGTGGCTGATCTGAGCATATGTAAGTGAGGGGTGGCTGGCTATACCCCAGTGCTTTAAGGTCTCCTTGAAATCAGCTAGGGTGCTAAATGCTCCACTAGTGCCAGCAACATTGCAGAGGCGTGCCACAAGGTCCTTAGGCATTATGTCGCAGTCTTATCACTGATCCTCAGCAAAACTGATACTTGATGGCATTGAAGCGAGATATTTTCCTGGAGATGCTTGTCCTTGATTACACTCTTCTTGGAGGCTGGTGGTTTATTGAAGAAATATGAGATACATTTTTTGCCACTCTTGTCGCTCACTAATTGAATACTAAAGTAACTGCCAAGTGACAAGCCCACATAATGACCATAGATCAGGGATGATCAGCTACGTCTGTACAAGGGACAATTTTTCTGTCTTAACAGATATTAAAATAACATGTTCATTGGCCTTGACTGTTGAGGTAGACAGATAAAATAATTAGGATTAAGAAGCAGGTGAGTGTCTACATTATTCTTTAGGTTTTACATTTTTTTTAAAACACTTTAAATTTTCATAAGTAATCAGGGTGTGCAGAAAATATGTACCAATATTTTACCTCACAAAACAGTTTTAATAACTCTTTTTGTAATTAAAATGGTTAGAAATGATGAATTATTACATTTGTGATATATTTTATTTTAACTCTGTTCTGTTTTTGTTTTCCTTTCTCACATTTTTCCTCGCCTCCTGCTCTGCCTCTCTCTTCAGGTCATGCACATGTTTAAAGGCTGTCGACGTGAAGACTCGGCTCCTCACATCTACTCGGTGGCCCAGTCAGCGTACAGAAATCTGCTCACCACGCGGCAGGATCAGTCCATCGTGCTGCTGGGAAAGTCTGGCAGTGGGAAGACCACAAACTGTCAGCACCTGGTCCAGTACCTGGTCTCCATTGCTGGGAGCACGGGAAAAATCTTCTCTGGTAGAGTGAAATCAGACATACCCTGTAGAACAAATAACAAAAACATTTAAATTTATTAGATCTTTGGATTTTTTTATTGATGAATTTAATAAGAAAAAAGGTTGGATTTCTTTGAAAGGTCTCAAAAAGTCTTTGAAAAAGTGAAAAAAACTTGATTGTTGCTTTATTAAGTGTCATAAATGTAATTTATCAGTTTTGCCATGATTATACCATTTGAGACATCCTCCTGCACACTATTTGAGAGAACTAGTGATGAACAAGGGGTTGCTAACATATTTGAGCAGCTTCAACAGCTCTCCCGTTCCCTCTTTCTCTCTTATTTGAACATTTTTTATGATGATTATTAATGTTCTGATTCATTTTTCTAACATGATAAATCCATGGTTATTTGTTATAACATTGCCATTTAGCTAAAAAATGTAGTGGTATGATTTCAAGTTCCTACCTCCAAGCCCTTGTACATTTTCTCCTCTGTCCCCCAGCTGAGAAGTGGCAAGCGGTGTACACCATCCTGGAGGCTTTTGGAAACAGCTCCACGTCCATGAACACCAACGCCAGCCGCTTCTCCCACGTCGTCTCCCTCGACTTTGACCAGGCCGGGCAGGTGGCTTCCGCCTCCATCCAGGTAACACAAACTGTCAGCTTCAGTATTAATTCAGGGATATGAATGTTAGCTGAAAACACTCATCTTGTCTTTGGATTCTTCAGACGATGCTGCTGGAAAAGCTGAGGGTGAGCAGACGACCTGAGGCTGAGAGTACCTTCAACGTCTTCTACTACATGATGGCTGGAGCTGACAGCAGCCTAAAGTAAGACCCCCAAGATATCCCCTTTAAACTCTGAAAGGTTAAGAACTGTTTTTTTAGGTTATTTTTATTGTAATTTGAGAAAAACAACAAAAGTGACTAAGTTTGTGCTAAAAGAAAACTTGCACAAGGCCTGATTGGCTGGTATCATGGTGCAGCGTACGTGAGTAACATCATAACACTGCCATACAATTCACACCCTTTGCAAGAAGAGTAGTCTCAGGAAAGGATGTCACTTTTCCAAAAAATGAACTTTGTACAGTTTTCGAACATACATGTTGATATTGCACAAGATACAAGACCTCCCTAACTGCAGTGCATTTGCCTCCACTGCCACACTTGGGTGAAAAGACGACCAATGAGGGAGCAGATTTGTCTTATCTGAGCTGAGAACGCACTGTGTTTTATCAAATGGTTTTACCACTGCTCCAGGTGCCCTTATGCGCTGCTGCACTGTATATTTTCAATTTGAAAGGTTCCCTGCAGTTCGAACATGAATTTTACCTCCACATTCGAACGGATGTTTGAATAATGAGAGTGACAGCCCTGTCTCAGAATCATCATCATTACAGAGAGCATAACATGCATGTGATTGAATTATTTAGAGTTTTTGGTCGTTTTAGATAAAAGATTGGTATCCAAGCAGGGCAATCCATTTTTACATTTCATCTTTTTTCTAAGATAAGTTTTATTACTTTGTTTTGCTTTTTTATTAATGGTCGCGAAAGGCCATGAATAGAGTCAAAAAGGGGGCGTGTTAGGAGAAGGCGTGAAAAATGGTTGGCGGGCTGGAATAGACACCTGGGCTGCCTGCTGAAGGCAAGAGCCTTAATATACAGCACATGGTAGGTGTGCAGATGTAACCCACATGGCTGCAGGCACTCCCAGTCCATCCTTCTCAATTGAACAGTTGAGAATTGAAAAAAACTGCTGGGTATTTGGATGCTGATAGCCTGATGGGTTAAGTCCACGTACCCCAGGTATAATACCTCTTACCTTGGTGCGGCGGCTGGGTTTGATAACAGGCTGCTGCGTCTTCCCCTAATCTCTCACCTCAATTTCTGACTCTATTCACAGTGTCTCCCTGTCAGTATAGGCATAAAAGCCAATTTAAAAACTTAAAATGTAGTCAGGTGGATTATATTTTGCCATCTGTTTTAACCTGGAAATGTTTTTCTGGAACACTGAAACTGACCAACTGATCAACTCTCCTTCTGTCTTCTTCTTCCTCCCTGCAGGACTGAGCTTCATTTCAACCACTTTGCTGAGAACAGCGCTTTTGGGATCCTCCCACAGTCAAAGGTAGTATCAACTAATCGTTTCCATCATTTAGATTTGTTTGCATTTGTACTATAAGTAATTTTAACCAAACAGATACAGGAGGCAGACAAGTGACATAGCTCCCATGTCTCATTAAAGAAAAGTTAAACACAGTACATTGCATCCCAATAAAGGGTACAAGAGAAAAGTATCAGTAAAGTTATCTACTTTGATTGCATCAAACATTTCCAACAACTTCATTCCTATTTATTTGAAAGTATTTATTTTCAGAAGTTGAACTTGTTAAAAAGTAGTTTAAGTGCATGATGGGGCATGTTTTTATGAAAAAGGACTAAAAAAAATCTATCGTTTGAGATATCCAATCTTGATTTTATGTATTGTTTTTAAACTCTGAATATGTTTAGTTTTACATGCAGTCATCTTTTACATGAAACAAGGACATTGTATTCATCAGTTAAAATGTCATTGTTAAAAATAATTTAGTTCAGCATATTTAATAGCCTTCAGTGCATGAAACATTTTGCTTTCCTGAAATTTTATGATCAGAGCACTTGTTTTGAATGAACACAAAATTACCACTGAGTCAAAAGGACCTTAATACAAAGTAATGCCTCCAGAAAAAAAGCCTCCTATTTCCATATTCGAGGGATTATGGGAAGTTAAAAAATTCCCAGTTTAAATCCCTCAGCGATCTCCAATAACATTGCACTTATTTGTCCTGGGGCCCTATCTCTGATTCAGGCCATATACTAAAAAAAAAACAAAAAACCTGAAACTACGTATTTGAAGCTCGGTCTACAACAAACAAGCAAATTATAAGACATTATATGCTTTAATGCATCAGAGCCAAGATGATCAAAAATCAGCTCTGTGTAATATGGGGAGAGCCTGAAATGTGATTCCCCAAAAGGACCAGTGGGACCTAAAGGTTACAGTAACTAGACCAAATGAATCAGTTCCCATAACTCTCATTTTGATATGGCTCAGTGATACAGTATTAAATGACATAGCATTTGTATTGTTTCTCTTCTCCTGTAGCCTGAGGATAAGCAGCGCTCCTCTCAGCAGTTCACAAAGCTGCAGGCGGCCATGAAGGTTCTAGGGATCTCTACAGACGAGCAGAAGGCCCTGTGGCTAATCCTGGGGGCTGTTTATCACCTGGGGGCCGCAGGGGCCACAAAAGGTAAGAGGTCATGAATCACGTCTGGTTTTGTTGTTAGACTTGTAGTAGTTGTTTGATTTATTCAGCAAATACCCAGGACTAACCTCTTTATCATCTCAGTTTGAAAATGCAAGTAACTAAAGAAGTACATGCATGTTTTCCTCCTAAAAACAAAGAAAACACAACCAACAAAAATTATCCAACCATTTATTCTGCCCTTTTTAAGGACCAGCTCAGAATACCATGACCCTCAACAGGAAGACACACAAATCCTCTTGTAGTTCTCCAACGTGCCACTAGATGTCAGGCTCTGCACATTTTTTAAAAGGCACAATATTGGCTGCAACAAGAAAGTGAATGAGTTTCATCCTTTCAAAGTTGCAGTTTGCCCATTAACTTCAGTAATTGTGAGGCAATAAAAACATTCAAATTCTAGTTTTAATATTCAGGTCATGAAATGTTTATTTCTGGTTTTGAAGATTGATTTTTACTAAATTCTAGAACTTTATTGCATAATTTTGCTTTCATCCAAGAACAGAAGCATCTGTGAGGTCTGACCTACTCTCATGGTGAAATACATTTGTATGTTAAAAGAGCTGAGGGTGACACGGTGGCACAGCAGGTAGTGCATGTGCCTCACAATAAGAAGGTTGCAGGTTTGATCCCCCAGGTTTGTCAGTCAGGGCCCTTCTGTGTGGAGTTTGCATGTTCTCCCCGGGTGTCCGTAGGTTCTGTCTGGGCACTCCGGCTTCCTCCCGCAGAACAAAACATGTAAAAAAAAAAAAGTCTTACTGCAGGTTCTTGTCAAGCCAACTTATTTCTTGAGTAGTTTTAACTTACTGATGGCACCATTGACTGCTATGTGTTGCCAAGTGTTTATACTCAGTTATCTCCCCTGGCCGGTTGCTTCTGTGGCAGTTGTATTTACTAGAACCATAGACCTTGAACAACCCCACTGAAAAAAAACAAACCATCCAACTTTACTAGTTTGGACGTTGGGTTTAGTGAGGACTTTGCACGATAACTTAAAATTAAAACCCACACATAACTTCCTCAACTTTCTTCAGGACTTGGCTGCCAATAACTTAAATTTATTCATTGTTTTTCTTGTGCTTTTCCTGAACTGCAATCAGTCAAGCTTGAATTGTTTTGGCTTTACTTTCAGGAAGCTGTCTTTTCACATGGGTTTTGCCATTAACACTGGTTCACAACCTTTGCTTCTGTTTGTCCTCATGCCCCTCAACTTAATCTAAGTAAGATAAAGAGCCCCCCACAGGACAAACACAATAAAGCCACTTTATTGTTGAAATTTTGATGTTTTTAGCATGAAAATATGAAAAACTTCACACTTAGTCTTACCAAAAAGCCTCTTCTGTTAACTGCTTTGTGGGTTTACTTTTTAATCAAGAGATTCAAACCCAAATTTAAATACAGTTTTAACAACCTCAGAGCGAACAAAGCTTTTACTTACTCAGAGGAGTCTGTTGTTTCTTTTGATGAATCCTTCCTCACGTGTATTTAACCATGCACCTTCTTAAAATAACAGGCTGTTGGTTGAAGCTCCTCATTATGCTGCTGGGTTGTCAGTCTGTCTGTCTGTTGGTGTTTTTTTAATGTTGATGTTTCCTGATGAATAACTGAATTTCTCTCTCTAACCTCCTCTCTTTACCTGCATGTTTGCATGCTGCTCCTATCAAACGCAGACGGAGATGAAGGTAATGGAAACACAAACTTGTTGACTGTTTTTCACCTTAAAAACTTCAGAGCTTCTTCTGTATTTTTATTTTAATGCCTTTATCATTCCTCCCAGGCGTTTACTCATTAGCATTTTTATTGTTTCTTTCCCTCTTTTTCTTCTTCTTCACCTCGTCTAGTTTTCCTCCTCTTGTTCTCCCTCTCACCCCGTTCTGTTTCCTGAGATGAAAATCGCATGGATCAGACCGTTGCTGTTCTTTTTAAAGCACCCCCTCTGATTCTTCCCTATGTCTGCCACACTCGCCTCCATCAACACAAACACCAAAAACACACAAACGCACACTCTGTGAAAGCAAAGTGCAGCTCTCCCTCCTCGTGTTGGAGTTGTGACTTCCATCCACAGAGCTCGTATCTCCCTGAAGTTTTCAGTTTGGCAGCAGCTCTTGTTGGTTTTCTGGCTCTGTGTCGGAGCGCTGTCATTGGCTGGCTGATACTCGGGCTTTGAATTGCCTCCAGACTAAACGGAGAAAACTCTCACACACACATAGATCCAAACTCACTGAGAGGAAGGATACAACTACTAAACTGAAATATGTGATTTTTGTCCTTTATCGAACCTTAGACTACAGCTGAAAATGTGTCACTGAATTGAGTTATTCAGATGTATTAATATATTTTCAAACAAGATATAGAGCAAATCAGTATTGTTTGTCTTGATTTAGTTTATATTTCAAGTTATTTTCAGGGTGTTTTGTGCCTTTGTTTGGGAAAAGGACTATGGAAAGAGTCTAAGAGCACACTCACTCTAGAGCATTGATCCATGCCCAGACGGCCCGCACATTTGTCCCTGCCTAAATCATGTTTCAGCACGATTGTGTCACGCTAGCAGTTTACATGACACACACTCCTAGCCGACCCAACGACCCAATCAGCGTCCCTTAGAGCAGGAAGAGGTGGGAGCTACGAGTGAGACTTCAGCAGGAAGTTACTGCTTGGACATAGACACAGATTAGCATAGATGCTAACACTTTTAGTAGCATTTTTGACATGTCTTGCCGAGAGTTTGTTTTATGAGGGGACTCATGATCTGTCCCTTACACCGCGGCAGTAGTGCCTGTCTAGTACATTAACTGATTGATCCATAATGAATGTGATTGACGGAAAGATCATCCAGTCACCTGCCAGATACGCTATTGAAAGGTTCTGCCCAATCCCAAACACTTTCTCTGGGCTGTTTTCAGATGGACTATTGAAATATATATAGAACAGTCCATCTGGTGTATTGGGTTAATGAAATACAGCCCTCAAACACTCTGCCGATTTAGGATTATTACTTGTTGGAGTGGTAAAAGTAGTATCTCACCTGAGCAGCTATATGCAGAGTTATTTGCAGAGGCATTTGCTGACCTGTTCTTGCGTACTCACTTACAAGAATTGATTTCTCTTATTAAATATGAACCTTAGCAACTGTCAGCAAAGACAAAATTGGCCCAGCAAAATGCACAAACAGGGTGATGTAGTAGTAGTAGTAATAATACCTGAATTATAGATGCCAGGAAACCAGACTGATAACAAAGTATCTGTGGATCCCACAGAGTGGCTTTGGGTGAAAAGGCAGAACATACTGATGGTTAACATTACCCACTGTCTCTATGAGATCATTACAGGACATGAAAACATGGACTGATTCAAAAACTTGCTTACTTTCCAGAATCTTGTCCTGCTTGTTCAATCAGGAGAATTTATTTTTTTCAAAGCTGCTCCTTACTTTTCCGCATCACCGATGGACACTTCTACAGTGTTATAGTGTGATGCGTAACCATGATATCTGGTGTCCTCTATGGTCCACTGTAGAAAAAAGCCCCTCTTCCCTGAATTTGTTTACATGTAAGGCGTGTCAAACTTTGATTAATATGCCCATCTGTATAATTGATAATGAGACATTTGACATCATCTATTAAACCACTCATTTTGTAGGTCATCTGCTAACTTCCTTCCTATAATACAGAACATGACTCGTAGTCATAGCAACGCCGGCTGTGGTGTAACTCCATAAACCCAGCCCTGCCTTTATATGTGATTTGGCCCACTTCAAAATACTGCCATGTGAACATGAAACGATCCAAAGGAAATATGAACATTTGTATTATGTTTGTATTTTTCCTTCTGAATTAGAATAAATCAGCCAAGCTGTGGGTGTGAAAACCCCCTTAATAAGATTCATTATCTCAATGAGATTTTACTGGTTAAACAGAATGACGTAAGAGAAAATGAAAAATGCAGTTGAGACAATGCTTGCTCTGTTTTGGTCAGAAATTTGACAAAAGATCATAAAGTTTCTGTACTTTTTTGAACTGCTGATCATAAGAACGATGGAGATTTTATCATTTTGAAACTGATAGTCTTAAAGAGTAAATATGTAGAATATTCTGACAATCTCAAATTGCTGAAAGTTAGCCATTTTTGGACCGTTAAGGCCAGTGTGTTGTTGTATGCCCAATAATTGCCCCATATTGAGTGTCAAGAACTTCAATTATGGTTTTAGTGGTGTCAAATGGGTATCAATATTATTGATTATTTATTAGAATCATATCAAAGTTTATGATACTGGTACTGGCAATCGTTAGATTTTTTTCTTTATTTAAAAAAAAAAAATAAAACCAAAATATAGGTTGTGGGTTTTTTTTTTAAGCCGTAACATATTGAGATACGGTTTTTTGGTCCCTTAACAGGGTTTGAATTTGCACAATGAATCAAATCCTGTATTCATCTTCTGTATAGAGATATGATTTTATTTGATAATAAAGTCGATGGAAATACACAGCATTACTTGAATTTCTCTTGATGGAAAAACAACACTCTCAAATAAATCTTTACACCTTAGCTGTCAGTTCTCACACACCTCCTACTGTTCTGACTGTGGTCCACAAATCAGAATAAATCTTCAAATTTGCCATGAAATAAACCCTCTCTCTGCTTTATTTAGTTCACAGCAAACAAAAATGTTCTTATAATCAAATTTTAGCATCTTAACCTCTTTCCACATGTACTATCTGTCATCTTGTTTATCGCCATGTTTCAAATTTCCTGTGCCTTTTTACATCTTTAACACATTTTTATTTCTTTCCACAGCGGGTCGTCGTCAGTTTGCGCGTCACGAATGGGCTCAGAAGGCAGCTTACCTGCTGGGCTGCACGTTGGAGGAGCTGTCCTCGTCCATTTTTAAACACCAGGCCAAAGGACTGCAGCATTCCACCTCCTTCAGGGGAGGCTCGGATGAGGCGGGACAAGGTGACAGCGCAGGTAAAAACTGAAGGGCTGTGTACATATTTGGACAAGTTTATCCACCTAAATCATTCTATAAGAGCTAATTCAGGCTTAATAATGACTTTCTGTTTTAGCAGCAGGTTTTTGGTTTTAAAAACTTTAATTCCTTTTGGCCACTTTTTGCCCTCATTCCCTTAAAATCTGCCCCTTGTTGCAGCCATGGATTTAACTTTCTGTTTGCTGTCATAGGTCTCTTTGCTATACTACTTTATTGACCTGCCACCGTGGCTGCTATGTTGGGCAAATTCACCCAAGACTGAACAAAATACCTGTTTGACAGGCAGCGAGTGCTAGTTTCCAACCCTGAACACCAGTGTCATTTCTTGGCCGCCGCCTTCTTTCCATGACCCCCCAAATATTTCCACTGAGTGACAGACTTTTTTTTTTTTTTATTTATCTTCAGAGTATTGCAGTACATACATAGATACATACATCCATTCAGATGTCTGTTTGATGTTGATCTAGGTTGCCGAACAGTTTCCACAATGTCAACCCATCTTCAATACAGCAAAACCTCAATACTCTTCTTTTTTTTCTTTTTCTTTTTTTTTTAATAAAACAGAGATGTATAAAACCAGAATGTGAGAAAGAAAAAAAACAAAATAGGAAACAAAGAAATATTCTGAATTGGGCACATGTTTGGGAGTAACACATTTATTTATATGCAGATGATACAGTCATCTTGCCAATTGTCATCATAAATCAACTGTTGAAAGATCTACAGATCTACAAAATGAGCTTTTTTTTTTTTTTTTGGCTAGATCCCCTCAAAATACCAGAAAGTGGTGCTGTATATTTATGAACAAAATGTGAGTGTGTGGATGAGAGTCTCCAAAGGTATCCATATCCCTTGAGCATTATGCTCCTTCAAGTATCCTGGCCTCTGGATTGATCATACTCTCTCCTTTACAACACACATTGATTCAACTGTCAGCAAAGTTAGTGACTGTTTAGGCGGCTTGCACCACTCCATTAACTGTTTAACACATTTAGAGAAGAAAAGGTCAAATATTTCTTTGTTTCTTGTGCTGCATGTATTACATTGGCATCTTCTCAGAAACAAGCTGTTCTATTTCAGCGGCCTATGGATTGATAAAACGTTCAATGTGTCCTGTTTATTATGAACCTTGAATCCTTAGCTTTGCAGCTCAGACAAACAAAATATTAGTTGTCTCTTTTTGCTAAACAGGTAATTGGGTGTATATCATCTATGATATTGGTTTTAGGGTGGAAAGGTTCTGCAAATCAACTAGCTACTAGCAATATCGCTTGTCCGTCAAAGAGATTTTGCAGTAATCTTTTTTGTTTCAATTAAATACAATTGAAATACTTCCTGTAGCCTTAAATGACTGATATAAGTAATATATTGACATCCTTTTTTTGGTTTTGTTCTCATCATCTCTCAGGCTCTAAGGTCACCGCTCTGGAGTGTTTGGAGGCGATGGCGTCAGGACTGTATTCTGAGCTTTTCACCCTGGTCATCTCCCTCATCAACAGGTAACACAACTGCCTCTACTACTATGATGACAACATCTACTACTCTTCTACAATTACTTCTACTACTACTAATACTAATGGCAACAGTGCTAAAAGCTTCACTTTTGAAAATTACTATTATGGAGCACTGTATAAGGTAAGGATACAGGCGGATTAAGCATTCATTAGCAAACCTTAAAAGATCTTTTTGTTTTTTGTAAGGATGTTTTTTAGACGTTTTCTGCCTTTATTTATAGAGAGAGACAGTGAGCCCATGAAAAGGGATGAGAAGAAGTGTCGTGTGTATGTGTTGGGGGAGCATTCTGCAAATGGGCCTCGTTGGGCCTTGGGCCGGGCTTGAACCCAGGCTGGTAGAGGAATACATGACATGTGCCTGATTACTTCCCACTCCACCAAACCATCACTCCATCCACAGTGCTATTTAGTGTCATCTTGAATCTTTGTTCATCCCCCTCTTATTTTGCATTTCCATTTTTTTAATTCTTAATCTTAAAGCAACAATTTGTAATTTCCTGACCCTCAAATAATAGCTTCAAAGTCCCTCCAATGGCAGTAGGACTTTCAACAGAATGAATGGCATCGATCCCACTCCCTCAGAGTCCTACATGCTACATATAGCACTCTGCAAGTTATGCAGCAAGCGCTGCAAGAAGCTGTCTACAGCTACAGGAAGCCAGATAACTAAGAAGAGAGGTCGCTTGCCTGTCTCTGTGCTGTGTTCTTAAATGGCTGGGGCTGTTAGACATAAGACAATGATGGAGAATGAAGTCAGGAGAGGAAAAAGAGGGTGAGCAAGCAAGAAGGCAGACTTGAGTGAATATTGATGGACTTTACATGTGAGCGAAAGCTTGTAAAAACTACAGACTGCAGTTCAGATGCTGAGCTCGCTGTGTTAATGTTTGGGAGAAGTGCAGTGGTTGTTATAGGAGTTTTGTTCTGTTTGTTGGCTCATTCTGCTGGAAAGAATTCAAAAGTTCTTGCTACTTTAAGTTTCCTCTTTTGACAAAACCTTTAAAATAGCACAGCATGTTAGGATTTCTTTGTCCTGTATTGCATTTGGTTTTCACACATTCTGCAGCCCTCTATTGTTTGGATCTCCTTCTCTAGAGAAGCTTTTATTTTGGCGGGTTGTTCACAACATACAATTATTGTTGGCACAGTGGCCCTTGTGATTGAAGTAAATGTGTTGTTTTATTTTTCGGCTCTTCATTTCTTACCGAACACATTTTTTGTGCCTTTGTTTCATACACTTGGCTGGAGGTTTTTGCTGTTCCCACACTCACAGCATTACCCACAGTTCTTTGATTTTGTCAGACAGAAACACACATTTATGCTGAGAGATTTGTAACAAAATTCTGTCAATAACATAAAAGAAAACAAAAATAAGGAAAAAAAGAAGAAAATAAAAAATAAACATTGACCGCTGAAAGTACAAACCCCCAATTCCAATAACGTTGGGACCTTGTGCAAAAACATAAATATAAACAGAATACATTTTCAAACCCTTTCTTCTACCTTTACCCAAACGACTACGCTACAAAGTAATGATATTTATTGCTCAAACTAATAAACTTAATTCTTTTAATCTGGCGCCTGCAACATGTCCCAAAAAAGCTGGGACAGGAGCAACAAAAGACCATTTAAGTGACCACTCCACAGGTGGACACTTAAATTGTAAACAGGCGAGTTTTGTGATCGGAGTAAAGGAGCATCCCTGAAAGGCTCAGTTGTTTGCAAGCAAGGATGATACAGAGATTTCTCCTGATTCACTGAATCTTTTATTGATGTCATGGACTGTAAATGATGAAATCACCAAATTCCTTGCAATTGTATGTTGAGAAGCAGCTGTTCTTAAACAGTCGGACTATTTGATCATGCCGTTGTTCACAAAATGGTGAACCATCATTAATGGGAACAACTGAGCCTTTTGGCAGGTGTTTATTGGCATTTCCCAATTATCCCAGTGTTTTGTTGCCTGTCCCAGCTTTTTAAGAACTGCTGCGGGGATCAAATTCATAATGAGTGAAAATGTACAAAAAGTTTATCACATTAAACATGAAATGTCTTGTCTTTGTTGTGTATTCAGTTGAATATAGATAAAAAATGATTTGCAAATCATTTTTTGTGTTCTTATTTCAATTTAAAGATTTGTAATTGAAACACATACATTAATGCAGATATTACTTGTTTTTGGAAAAATAAAAACACAGTTGTTATTTGATTGTGATTGTTTATCTTGTTTTTATAATCATGTAAAGCTTTATTTGTGACTGAAACTGAGTCTTGGTTTAATGCCTAACACCACCATATTTGTGTAATTGTCATCTTCCGAGCATCATTAAAGTCTTCATTAAATCTTCATCTTGTCCTTGTGTCTTTTTGTCCCTCAGGGCTCTGAAGTCGAGTCAGCACTCCCTCTGCTCGCTCCTCATCGTTGACACACCCAGGTTTCCAGAACCCTCGTCTGGCTCAGCAGCAGCGAGGAGCCACCTTCGAGGAGCTCTGTCACAACTACACCCAGGAGAGGCTGCAGACGCTGTTCCACGAACGCACCTTCGTCCAGGAGCTCGACCGATACAAGGAGGTGCTTCAAGGGCCCCCAAAAAAACCACGACATATAATAGCAAAGCACTTTTTTCAATTAAGGGTCAGGGTTATGCTTTAGATACATATACATTTACATATACATCATGACTTTTTTATGATACTTATTCTTCTAAATTTTGGACAACCATGCATGTACATTCTGTTTTAGTTTTTCATCTCCTGCTGCTTCCATCCATACAGTCTTACTTTTACTTACATCTACAACAAATCAATGGATGTAAGTGTGAAACAAATAGTGCACTAAACAATGATGCTCCTTCATTTAGGGAAATTGTAATAAAATTACATTTAAATGATAGATTTTATTACTGAACTGTTTTTAAATGGAATTCATTATTTTTAGCTTTCACTTGAAATTAGCAGAGGTAAATGGGAATGAACTTTTGCTCCAAGTATTAAAACAGGACACATATAGAAGCATTTATCTAGTTCTTTTTAGGATTTTGCTAAAAGTTCATGCAGAAAATGTTAATTCTGGGTATTTTGGAATTTAAGCTCATCCATTTAGTTGAGTATCACGGGAAATATTGTTAGAAAATAAAAATAATAAATCCCTGGGAATGAATAGATTCCACCAAGGGCAAATGGGAAAAACAAAGAAGAGGGCTAGATTTCCCTATGAGAAAAAAATTTAATTTAATATATATATATTTTCCTTATATATACTTCAGCAAGAAGTTCAAACTCTGTGAACAACAATTCTTGCAATGAAACAGACTTGCATTTTTGAGGAAGTAGAAATGTCAAGAATAAATCTGAAATAACACTAAACTGGCCATGTTTCTGAACCTAACCACTTTATTGCAAATGTTTTTGGCTAGTTTAATTGTATTCTCTGAATTTCAACACATTTGTATTACACTTTGACTTTAATTTTGTACCTTTGTCTTAAAGTTGATAACAAAAGTAAACCTTCCTCCTTTTGTTTTGTCTTCACGCCTGACACACTCTTCTGCACAATAATTATTAGCATAACACAGGAATCTCACTTATAGTTCTCTTTTCATCTGTTAACCCGCTGAACAAATGAATCCTTCTTTTTGCTGATCACAGCCTTTAAGATATTTAATTCACTGTAAAAATAACTCAATTGTAAAATGTAGAAATATTTTCAATTGAGACATTGTGCTATTACAACCTAATCAGATCAACCCAATCAACAGTGTGCGTTTTTATGTCTGATCATTTGATGTATTAACCCTCAGGTCCCACTGATCCTTTTTGGTGATTTAGTTTTTATGCGTCATTTTTTCTCAGAAATAATCCATATATCACTGTATTTTGGCAGAAATGATCTGTTTTCTCCCACATTTTTTTTAATTCTAACTCTAGCTGCTGTTATAGAAAGGTGCTCTATATTATCGTAGTAATCACACTTCGCTCATTATGGCCAAAAACTGACACATTTAACTGTAAGTTTTGATCAGGTGGTCCCTGCTGCAAAAAATAGCTTATTGTAGTGAAAAAATAGCATATTGGTGTTTGAGAATGCTTTTCTGTTTGTTAGTAATTAGGTAATAGTTATACCCTCCAGCTATTTGTATGCTCACAATCTCTGTTTTGATTTTTTGAATGAATAAATACCATGGACAATAACATGTACAAACCAGGATATAAAAGGTTAAAATTCTTGAAAAACAATTGTCTTTTTTTTAAATTATGAATTGAACTAAAATTAAGTTGCTAAAAATATTTAATGAAGTGCAAGCAGAAAAAAATGAATATAAAATAATCAAATGTCAAATTCCTGGGGAGTCCACTTATGGGACTTAATGTGCAAAGTGTGACTTTTTTATTTAAACTGACACAACAAAAATAAATAAATAAATGAAATGTACCAAATGTACATTCCTTTTAGATTAAAATAAAAAATTTTCCTTTCAGCTATTTGACATGGGCAATAATAAATTGAAAAAATAATTGAATATCTAAACAAAGGGGGCGTAATATACAACAAAATAGAACATAAAGGATTAATGCTGTTTTGGGACTTACTTTGCAAAGTGTGAGTACTTCCCTGGAAGTTACTCAGCATAAAAAAAGAAAATGCACTGAAATTGGTCATGAAAATTGTGACTCATATGTCCTAGACTGCATTAGCCCTTTGAGATCTTCTGATGTAAAGGGCAATAAAAATAAAATGTATTATTATTATTATTGTTATTAGCATGAAATTAAAATCCTCCTTGCATTTTGTAACGGGATGATTATTATTTGTGCTTTTTTATACAAACAACAGCGCATCATGTATTCAGTGTGATAAATGAAGGCTTAAACATTTGGGAAGTACATATTTTTTTCTTTATTAATGAACAGGAGTAAATTGGTGAAAATATTTGATATAGAGAAAAGTGAGACATAATACAACAATTTAAATGTATTATTTATGATGCTTTTCTAGTGGTGTCCACTTTTTGGCCCCAAAGGGCTATGTGTCACTTTTTCAATGGGACATGAGGGTTAATGAATGATTTTCTAGCTGCATTTGTGATTTTTTTCCGTATGTTGATTAATAATTTTCTAGCTGCAGCTTGATTGTTTTTTTAATGAATAGTTCATTTGCTCCCCCTGTGATTGATTAATGATACATAATGTATTAATTTTGTCATGTAGATTACTAACGTGGGCCTTTATCCCTCCTGTGTAGGAAAACATAGAGCTTGCTTTAGATGACATAGAGTCCAGTCACTCTCTGTCTGTAGCAGCTATTGACCAAGCCTCCACACAAGCTCTGGTAAGAAACACACACTCTGAATTTCAATGTCTGTACAGGTCTGCATTTCATGTCTTTGTGTCTTCTTTAAGTTTTTGTTTGAGTTAATGGGAAGCAAAGAAATTTACACGGGTAAAGTGGTTGCCTCAAACATAATAAAACAGTGTATACATTCTGAGCTTCATCCATTTAAGGCTATCAGGATTCCTGAGGTGGCCAAAATGTTTCCCTTGGGGATTGTGCCTGATAATTTTGGTATCATCCAAGTGTGCTCAGTTAACACTAAAATGTTACATGGGGTCGTGGGATACCTCTCCCTTGCAGTTGGACCCAAGGCAATCAACTACCTTTGACTAATGATTAAATCTGCCTCTGTAATTAATACAGGGCAATGCTTTGGTTTAGCAAGACCAATGCAATATTTTCATTAACATGTCCATTAAGAATTAGCCATGTACTGCAGGCAATCTGTTAATGAAGACCAACTTAGAGCTTATGAACAGATTATCAAACTTCTTAAGTGACAAGGACATGCTTGACCAAAAGTATTTTATGTTATATTTTCAGCTGTTTGCTGTTTTAAACTCCCATCATGTATCTAAATGAACTTCTGATTCTAACAAAGACTAAAATAATCATTAAATGATCATTTCTTTGCTCTGCCAGCTCTTTCTGGCTCCATCCTGATCATTTGGCTCGACATGAGTTTGGCTAATTTTTGTATAATTTCCCCATTTCCTTTTGGATTTGATCCCACATCAGAAAAATATTCACTGGCATCAAGTTTGTGATTTGATTTTTTTCATGTCGGTTCATGGAATTGAAACTCTTTAATCTTAGTGGCTGCTAGTTAAAAAGATGTTTTAAACACAACCCTGACCTGAAGCAGCATATCTGTGAGTATGAAAGTGGACTTAATTAGTTATTCATTTCAAAAACATGCAAACGCAACGAACACCATGTTCAACAAGGACATACTTAAAACATAAACCAGCATCTTAAATTCACTTAAAAATGCTAATTAACATTCAGCAGCACAATTTAGCACCCCCCTCTTTGATATTTCTGCTCTTTGAGTCAGTTAACCTCATTACATAACCAAAAGCACTTTGGTACAGATGTCCGTCTCTTTATTTAGAGGATCTAATCCCTGCTAAACAAACACACAAGAGTAAAAATCCCATCTGAGCTCTTTGGAGAGACTAATTAAAGTTAAGAAAGGCAGAGATCAAAATGATTTGACTGACATGAAGAGCTTGTTTTTGTTACAGTGATGAGGTTTTGATGAAGTTGTTTATTCTCAAGGCTCAACATTTTCAGAATTTCAGTGCTTTTAGACTTTTTAATTGGATCACATTCTTTTAAAATACATCATATTCTTGTCAATTCAATCATTAATATCATAGAAAACACTAAGTTACCAAGATTTTAATCTTAAAATTATACTAAAGTAATGCAAAAATTACAAGGAAGGCCTAACAGGTATCACAAAATTGTAAACCCATGCAGGATTCAAAGAAAATGGTTGAATTTTGAAAGAAAAAGGACAAAACTCCAACCAAATAGTTTTGAATCTTTCATAATAATTTGATTTTGCTCATTTTTGTTTCTTTTAACTTCCATCATCGACAAAAAGTTCTGTTTTATTAGCTTCTTAGTAGGGATGCACAATATTATCAGAAAAAATACTGGTGTCTGCAGATAATTGCCTTAAAAATGATCATTGGTATCAGCAGGCATGGATTTTTTGCTGTTATTTACCATCAATATTATAGTCATACAGTTTGTTCAGATATATCCTATACATTAGCTGTAATATTGTCAGAATGTACAAATGTACCATAATGTTTGTACCTCATCATCACTGAGTTTCCATTTTTATAAATCAAAAGTATCAATATTATAGAAGAAAATGCTGTTGTTCTTGATGTCCGTCTGTGTCTAACACAAAAAATACTGTCCCCATCGACAGGGGACAGGTCAATTTTATCTTTACAAAAAACATCAGTATCAGTAGAAAGAGATAGGAAATATTGGCATGTCTGACATTGACAGAAAATGTAATACCACACATCCCTCACCGTTTATTTTATTTTTAATTTTTTTGGCTGTGCAGTAACTGTCATTTATTGCTCGACAACAGTTTATTTTTAGCTAAAAATAAATGAAATTAGCGGTGTAAATTCTGTTTGTTAATTTACTTTTTAAATATCTGTTATACATATATTTTGCTTTGTATATGTCAGTGTTTATAAATCACGTTTGCCTTTTCCTTCATTTATTTTAAAATTTCATTCCTGCTTTTTCCATATAAGAGCAACTTTAAAGCCCACATTTAAGCCATGAAGTTTCTCAGATTCTGATGATTTTGAGTCTGTAATTGTACAAGTTGAAATCATAAGTATTTTTGTACTGTTTCGAACACTGCTGTATGATGTTGATAATCTAAGAAAAGTCATCTGTTTGAAGATACTTTGTGTTTGTTTCTTTCTGTTTAAGGTACGTACCTTGGCGCGTACGGACGACGCGCGGGGGTCTCCTGTGGCTGATGGAGGAGGAGGCGGTTCAGCCCGGAGGATCAGAGGAGACCGATGTTGGAACGACTCTTCAGCTATTACGGATCTGCACAGGGGAGACAACAAGGGTAAAGGAAAAACAGGAACTAACACCTACTGACGACTAATTGTGTTTTTGATCTAGACCTGAAGATGACAACAGACCACCTGTGGTTCATTTTTGAGGGATGCCCTGATGCCCCTATATTTTTATGGTCTAGGTTTTTTACTTTTATTAAAAAGTATAAATATTGAATGATATTTTTTTAAGTATGTGTAATAGCCAATGTTTGGTGAACTATTTTGCTGACAAGTTGGTAAATTAATAAAAAAAATACTTTATTAATTAGTTGATATTCTGTTTACTTTAATCAGAAAAAGTAACTTAATTATTAAATATATATTTATTAAAAAATTACTCAGTATTTACACAGTGATTTATTCGTTTTTTACAGTATGTTTGATATGGCTACTAAACAAAAAAGAAACTGAAAAGTTTGATCTCTGTGAGAATCTTTATACATATGACGCCAATCTTTATTGTGGTGTGATTCCAACTGATATGATAAATAAATACATTGATAAATAAATAAAGGTTATCTTCTTTCTGCTGAAACAATCAAAAGACAGTTAGAGATTGAGACATTTATACTGTATGTTTTATTAATTTTTACCTCCCAGGAGCCAATCTGCTGATGCGTGGAGAGAAGCCGCTCCTCTTCCTCTTGGGTCACAGTCATGGGACGGACTGGGTGGAGTACAACACTCAGGGCTGGCTGAGCCACGCCAAGAACACCCCGCCGCCCAGAACGCCGCCACACTGCTGCAGGACTCCCAGAAGTACGGAAAACTGAAACGTTGTGTCTATGTGTTGATCTTTGGACTGAGTTTTGATGCAAAATGTCTTTAACAATTGAACAATCAAATCAGCCAATAATTGTCAGTCTCCTCACAGCAGTGAATTGATTTGAGTCACATTAGCTATTTTTGTACCGAATTAACAACTGGCTCACACAAAATTTTTCATTTTTTTACAGGAAGAACATCAGCGGCCTGTTCATGGGCCGGGCCAGTGGGGCCACCGTGCTGTCGGGCTCCATCGCTGGTCTGGAGGGAAGCTCCCAGCTCGCCTTGAGACGAGCCACCAGCATGAGGAAAACATTCACCACGGGTGTTGCTGCCGTCAAGAAGAGGAGTTTGTGTATTCAAGTCAAACTACAAGTGGTGAGTGCATGTTTATCAAAAACATAACTTTTATTCTTGGAAAATCAACAACTACTAACTACAGTTGTTTCTAACTTAATTTTAAATGTTTTCCATGCTCTACCTTATTCATTGCCAAACATCAAATTTAACCTTTTTGTGCAGCCCTAGTTTTAACTCACCTTTCTTATGTCATGCAGTGACTGTTTGGTCCACCTATCAAAAGGCTGATATATGAGGCTGATTCTCAGCTCTGTCTTTTCAGGATGCTCTGATTGACATGGTGCGTCGCTCCAGGGTTCACTTCGTCCACTGTCTGCTGCCTAAAGCTGAGCCGGTGGGCGGAGGAGGGGAGCCCAGAGTGACCCACGGAGAGAACTCTGACTCAGGCCTCATGACGCTGGACGTGGGTCTTCTGAGAGCTCAGATCAGAGGGTCCAAACTGCTAGATGCTCTTCGAATCTACAGACAAGGTAAGGAAGACTTAGACTGGGTTTTATCTTTATAGCTTCTGCTGGAATTATGATAAACATATCAATCGTGGGTTAGTTTTGAGCATTAATGGTTATAAATAAAAAAAAAACCACAAAAATATTCTGTTGAACTGACTTAAAATATACAAAAAAACATAAGCCAGTTATTTTGCTTGTCCTGTTAAGTTCTGATGATGGGGATAAGAAATTTTTCACAACTTGGAATGCTTCTAAGCTTTCTTTAAGGACTGTGTATTAAGTTTTGCTCATAAACTTGGTCTTGCTAGTCTTAAAGCTCAAAGTACATGCAAAACCTCTTGAATTTGTATTTGTCCGATGCCAGTCTCTCTTTACTGTTTAAACAAATGTTGTCATAGTGCACAAATAACATTTTTAACAAACATGAATACCCCTCAAGATTGGTGAGCTAGTTTGGACTTGTGTTTTCGCTGAAGCCATAGAACTCCTAAACAGTTTCACAATTTAAATACGTTTAAGCATTGATCTGAAGCTTGACACATTTTAGGTCTGATAGCTAGGCTCGAATAACCAGCACAAAACATAACAAGACAAAAGTTTTAAAGTAAACTGGTGGTAACACTTAACATGCTAACCCACCATCATGGTCAAAAACCTGTTTGCATCAACTCTCACCTTGTTACTTTTTTCCGGGAGTGTTTGGTTATTGCTTAGTCTAAGCCAACACTCACCTGGTGATTATTGTTCAAACTACGAAAACTTTGTCACTCTCAACCTCATGGGTGAGTATGAGAAAACTAAACAAGGGAAATAAATAAAAAATGTGTTTTTTGCCCTCACAGATTTCTCTGTTTACTTTAGTAAAGTTTCAGCAGCTTTGTTCTTGCTTTAGACACTTGAAGTTGACAGTTGACACACTGTTGGGTCTGTGCTTGATGAAGGAGCTCGCCTGACCTCTATATTTGTCATCTTTGTCCCTCCTCCCCCAGGATACCCTGACCACATGGTGTTTTCTGAGTTCAGGCGGAGGTTTGATGTGCTGGCTCCACATCTGACCAAGAAACATGGACGTAACTACATTGTGACGGATGAGAAGAGGGTGAGTGTCTTGACGATGACTGTGGGGGGCTTGGGTATCGACAACTAAGTTATAACAAGTTCCAACTTAAGTAATAGATATATTTTTTTGTGCTTAATGATTCCCTTACCAATACCGTCCTCTTAGTTCTGTTTGCCTTGTATTTCAATGATGCCATACTCTCATGAGAGGTAATCAACACCGACAACAATGAAAATAGACTAGAGACAGAAACTAAAGTGTAATGACAAAATAACACCAGCAGTGATATGGATAATGTCTGTGTGTATGAGATTTCAGACAGGGGTGGACACACCAGACTTTACAAAGGTGCTGGTTTCTCCACGTTCCATGTTTCTCATCAGGCAAATCCATCTTGCAAGCTTAAACGATGGTTTCAGGCCAGAAAATGACTGGGCTTATCAGTGTCTTTTTAAGGACAGAGAGGACATGACTGATACCCTGTTCACACACGTTTTTAACCAAAAACACTGAACTATTGTGTTTCTTTGGAAGTTTGTTTGCTCTGCAGTAAAGTTTTGAGTGCCTGAAAATGGATTTTAAAAAGCAAACTTTGAAATTGGCAGTGTTTTGAAAACAGGGACTCTGCTGCAGTGCACTCTGGTCTCAGACAGTAGCACAAATAGGCTTCCAGGTCACTTCAAGTATAACTGACTGGAGACACATAGTGGATCAACAAACTTTGTTTGTACTGCTCACTTTCTGAATTTCGCATCGCTTCCCCACCAGAATATGAATTCCCTTTTGAAGGGTCAAAACAGCCACCTTCTTGTTGTGAGGCAGGAGAATTACCTGCCACACCACCGTGCAGCTGAAATCTTAGTATTGAGTCAAAGATCTTCAGGATGTAGAGACTGCAAAGTCCTGCTATTTCT
>JBAMNC010000206.1:215000-244452 GCA_037902135.1 Cetoscarus ocellatus
GATAAATTATTTTCCATTTTGAACCACCCTCTTCCATCCTTTACTTCTCCCGGCAGGTATTTGTTCCATTAATCGGAAGTATAGCTTGATTTTCTCTTTGGACAGAGGCAATTATTTTCATATTCAAAATCTACCTGACAACCAAAAATAAGCAGCTTTTATATTCTCAAATATATAATTTTTTTCTATGAACAAACCTGATCCCTGAGCTGCTGATAACCATGAAGTAGAGATGTTTTGTTCCTCTTCCCCCCTCATAAAAGCTCATCACACCTCAATGCAGAGAAGCTGCACACCAGCCAAACTACACGTAGAGGAGACATTAATCATATGCTGAGGGATGTTCAAAACTGTACAGCCTCCGATACAAAAGGAATGGAGAGATAATGAGACAGAAGAAAGGTGGGAAGAGACGAGAGAATGAGAGGAGAGAAAGAAAAGAGAGAGAGAGAGATGGTGGTAGAGTCTGTAATTAATCAGTACAGTAGCCGTATGCTGCCAGCCTGCACAATCATAATTAATTAAACAGAAGAGCGCTCTTGGAAGAGGAAGAGGACGGCAAAGAGACGAGAGAGGGGGAATAAAAAGATGCTGTTCACAACGAGATATTAGAAAGAGGAGGCTAAAGGGAGAAATAGCAGGACTTTGCAGTCTCTACATCCTGAAGATCTTTGACTCAATACTAAGATTTCAGCTGCACGGTGGTGTGGCAGGTAATTCTCCTGCCTCACAACAAGAAGGTGGCTGTTTTGACCCTTCAAAAGGGGAATTCATATTCTGGTGGGGAAGCGATGCGAAATTCAGAAAGTGAGCAGTACAAACAAAGTTTGTTGATCCACTATGTGTCTCCAGTCAGTTATACTTGAAGTGACCTGGAAGCCTATTTGTGCTACTGTCTGAGACCAGAGTGCACTGCAGCAGAGTCCCTGTTTTCAAAACACTGCCAATTTCAAAGTTTGCTTTTTAAAATCCATTTTCAGGCACTCAAAACTTTACTGCAGAGCAAACAAACTTCCAAAGAAACACAATAGTTCAGTGTTTTTGGTTAAAAACGTGTGTGAACAGGGTATCAGTCATGTCCTCTCTGTCCTTAAAAAGACACTGATAAGCCCAGTCATTTTCTGGCCTGAAACCATCGTTTAAGCTTGCAAGATGGATTTGCCTGATGAGAAACATGGAACGTGGAGAAACCAGCACCTTTGTAAAGTCTGGTGTGTCCACCCCTGTCTGAAATCTCATACACACAGACATTATCCATATCACTGCTGGTGTTATTTTGTCATTACACTTTAGTTTCTGTCTCTAGTCTATTTTCATTGTCGTCGGTGTTGATTACCTCTCATGAGAGTATGGCATCATTGAAATACAAGGCAAACAGAACTAAGAGGACGGTATTGGTAAGGGAATCATTAAGCACAAAAAAATATATCTATTACTTAAGTTGGAACTTGTTATAACTTAGTTGTCGATACCCAAGCCCCCCACAGTCATCGTCAAGACACTCACCCTCTTCTCATCCGTCACAATGTAGTTACGTCCATGTTTCTTGGTCAGATGTGGAGCCAGCACATCAAACCTCCGCCTGAACTCAGAAAACACCATGTGGTCAGGGTATCCTGGGGGAGGAGGGACAAAGATGACAAATATAGAGGTCAGGCGAGCTCCTTCATCAAGCACAGACCCAACAGTGTGTCAACTGTCAACTTCAAGTGTCTAAAGCAAGAACAAAGCTGCTGAAACTTTACTAAAGTAAACAGAGAAATCTGTGAGGGCAAAAAACACATTTTTTATTTATTTCCTTGTTTAGTTTTCTCATACTCACCCATGAGGTTGAGAGTGACAAAGTTTTCGTAGTTTGAACAATAATCACCAGGTGAGTGTTGGCTTAGACTAAGCAATAACCAAACACTCCCGGAAAAAAGTAACAAGGTGAGAGTTGATGCAAACAGGTTTTTGACCATGATGGTGGGTTAGCATGTTAAGTGTTACCACCAGTTTACTTTAAAACTTTTGTCTTGTTATGTTTTGTGCTGGTTATTCGAGCCTAGCTATCAGACCTAAAATGTGTCAAGCTTCAGATCAATGCTTAAACGTATTTAAATTGTGAAACTGTTTAGGAGTTCTATGGCTTCAGCGAAAACACAAGTCCAAACTAGCTCACCAATCTTGAGGGGTATTCATGTTTGTTAAAAATGTTATTTGTGCACTATGACAACATTTGTTTAAACAGTAAAGAGAGACTGGCATCGGACAAATACAAATTCAAGAGGTTTTGCATGTACTTTGAGCTTTAAGACTAGCAAGACCAAGTTTATGAGCAAAACTTAATACACAGTCCTTAAAGAAAGCTTAGAAGCATTCCAAGTTGTGAAAAATTTCTTATCCCCATCATCAGAACTTAACAGGACAAGCAAAATAACTGGCTTATGTTTTTTTGTATATTTTAAGTCAGTTCAACAGAATATTTTTGTGGTTTTTTTTTTTATTTATAACCATTAATGCTCAAAACTAACCCACGATTGATATGTTTATCATAATTCCAGCAGAAGCTATAAAGATAAAACCCAGTCTAAGTCTTCCTTACCTTGTCTGTAGATTCGAAGAGCATCTAGCAGTTTGGACCCTCTGATCTGAGCTCTCAGAAGACCACGTCCAGCGTCATGAGGCCTGAGTCAGAGTTCTCTCCGTGGGTCACTCTGGGCTCCCCTCCTCCGCACCACCGGCTCAGCTTTAGGCAGCAGACAGTGGACGAAGTGAACCCTGGAGCGACGCACCATGTCAATCAGAGCATCCTGAAAAGACAGAGCTGAGAATCAGCCTCATATATCAGCCTTTTGATAGGTGGACCAAACAGTCACTGCATGACATAAGAAAGGTGAGTTAAAACTAGGGCTGCACAAAAAGGTTAAATTTGATGTTTGGCAATGAATAAGGTAGAGCATGGAAAACATTTAAAATTAAGTTAGAAACAACTGTAGTTAGTAGTTGTTGATTTTCCAAGAATAAAAGTTATGTTTTTGATAAACATGCACTCACCACTTGTAGTTTGACTTGAATACACAAACTCCTCTTCTTGACGGCAGCAACACCCGTGGTGAATGTTTTCCTCATGCTGGTGGCTCGTCTCAAGGCGAGCTGGGAGCTTCCCTCCAGACCAGCGATGGAGCCCGACAGCACGGTGGCCCCACTGGCCCGGCCCATGAACAGGCCGCTGATGTTCTTCCTGTAAAAAAATGAAAAATTTTGTGTGAGCCAGTTGTTAATTCGGTACAAAAATAGCTAATGTGACTCAAATCAATTCACTGCTGTGAGGAGACTGACAATTATTGGCTGATTTGATTGTTCAATTGTTAAAGACATTTTGCATCAAAACTCAGTCCAAAGATCAACACATAGACACAACGTTTCAGTTTTCCGTACTTCTGGGAGTCCTGCAGCAGTGTGGCGGCGTTCTGGGCGGCGGGGTTGTTCTTGGCGTGGCTCAGCCAGCCCTGAGTGTTGTACTCCACCCAGTCCGTCCCATGACTGTGACCCAAGAGGAAGAGGAGCGGCTTCTCTCCACGCATCAGCAGATTGGCTCCTGGGAGGTAAAAATTAATAAAACATACAGTATAAATGTCTCAATCTCTAACTGTCTTTTGATTGTTTCAGCAGAAAGAAGATAACCTTTATTTATTTATCAATGTATTTATTTATCATATCAGTTGGAATCACACCACAATAAAGATTGGCGTCATATGTATAAAGATTCTCACAGAGATCAAACTTTTCAGTTTCTTTTTTGTTTAGTAGCCATATCAAACATACTGTAAAAAAACGAATAAATCACTGTGTAAATACTGAGTAATTTTTAATAAATATATATTTAATAATTAAGTTACTTTTTCTGATTAAATAAACAGAATATCAACTAATTAATAAAAGTATTTTTTTTATTAATTTACCAACTTGTCACAAAATAGTTCACCAAACATGGCTATTACACATACTTAATAAAATATCATTCATATTTATACTTTTTAATAAAAGTAAAAAACCTAGACCATAAAAATATAGGGCATCAGGGCATCCCTCAAAAATGAACCACAGGTGGTCTGTTGTCATCTTCAGGTCTAGATCAAAAACACAATTAGTCGTCAGTAGGTGTTAGTTCCTGTTTTTCTTTACCCTTGTTGTCTCCCTGTGCAGATCCGTAATAGCTGAAGAGTCGTTCCAACATCGTCTCCTCTGATCCTCCGGGCTGAACCGCCTCCTCCTCCATCAGCCACAGGAGACCCCGCGCCTCGTCCGTACGCGCCAAGGTACGTACCTTAAACAGAAAGAAACAAACACAAAAGTAGTCTCAAACAGATGACTTTTCTTAGATTATCAACATTACAGCAGTGTTCGAAACAGTACAAAAATACTTATGATTTCAACTTGTACAATTACAGACTCAAAATCATCAGAATCTGAGAAACTTCATGGCTTAAATGTGGCTTTAAAGTTGCTCTTATATGGAAAAAGCAGGAATGAAATTTAAAATAAATGAAGGAAAAGGCAAACGTGATTTATAAACACTGACATATACAAAGCAAAATATATGTATAACAGATATTTAAAAAGTAAATTAACAAACAGAATTTACACGCTATTTCATTTATTTTTAGCTAAAAATAAACTGTTGTCGAGCAATAAATGACAGTACTGCACAGCCAAAAAATTAAAAATAAAATAAACGGTAGGGATGTGTGGTATTACATTTTCTGTCAATGTCAGACATGCCAATATTTCCTATCTCTTTCTACTGATACTGATGTTTTTTGTAAAGATAAATTGACCTGTCCCTGTCATGGGGACAGTATTTTTGTGTTAGACACAGACGGACATCAAGAACAACAGCATTTTCTTCTATAATATTGATACTTTTGATTTATAAAAATGGAAACTCAGTGATGATGAGGTACAACATTATGGTACATTTGTACATTCTGACAATATTACAGCTAATGTATAGGATATATCTGACTAAACTGTATGACTATAATATTGATGGTAAATAACAGCAAAAAATCCATGCCTGCTGATACCAATGATCATTTTTAAGGCAATTATCTGCAGACACCAGTATTTTTCTGATAATATTGTGCATCCCTACTAAGAAGCTAATAAAACAGAACTTTTTGTCGATGATGGAAGTTAAAAGAAACAAAAATGAGCAAAAATCAAATTATTATGAAAGATTCAAAACTATTTGGTTGGAGTTTTGTCCTTTTTCTTTCAAAATTCAACCATTTTCTTTGAATCCTGCATGGGTTTACAATTTTGTGATACCTGTTAGGCCTTCCTTGTAATTTTTGCATTACTTTAGTATAATTTTAAGATTAAAATCTTGGTAACTTAGTGTTTTCTATGATATTAATGATTGAATTGACAAGAATATGATGTATTTTAAAAGAATGTGATCCAATTAAAAATGTCTAAAAGCTCTGAAATTCTGAAATGTTGAGCCTTGAGAATAAACAACTTCATCAAAACCTCATCACTGTAACAAAAACAAGCTCTTCATGTCAGTCAAATCATTTTGATCTCTGCCTTTCTTAACTTTAATTAGTCTCTCCAAAGAGCTCAGATGGGATTTTTACTCTTGTGTGTTTGTTTAGCAGGGATTAGATCCTCTAAATAAAGAGACGGACATCTGTACCAAAGTGCTTTTGGTTATGTAATGAGGTTAACTGACTCAAAGAGCAGAAATATCAAAGAGGGGGTGCTAAATTGTGCTGCTGAATGTTAATTAGCATTTTTAAGTGAATTTAAGATGCTGGTTTATGTTTTAAGTATGTCTTGTTGAACATGGTGTTCGTTGCGTTTGCATGTTTTTGAAATGAAGAACTAATTAAGTCCACTTTCATACTCACAGATATGCTGCTTCAGGTCAGGGTTGTGTTTAAAACATCTTTTTAACTAGCAGCCACTAAGATTAAAGAGTTCAATTCCATGAACCGACATGAAAAAATCAAATCACAAACTTGATGCCAGTGAATATTTTTCTGATGTGGGATCAAATCCAAAAGGAAATGGGGAAATTATACAAAAATTAGCCAAACTCATGTCGAGCCAAATGATCAGGATGGAGCCAGAAAGAGCTGGCAGAGCAAAGAAATGATCATTTAATGATTATTTTAGTCTTTGTTAGAATCAGAAGTTCATTTAGATACATGATGGGAGTTTAAAACAGCAAACAGCTGAAAATATAACAATAAAATACTTTTGGTCAAGCATGTCTTGTCACTTAAGAAGTTTGATAATCTGTTCATAAGCTCTAAGTTGGTCTTCATTAACAGATTGCCTGCAGTACATGGCTAATTCTTAATGGACATGTTAATGAAAATATTGCATTGGTCTTGCTAAACCAAAGCATTGCCCTGTATTAATTACAGAGGCAGATTTAATCATTAGTCAAAGGTAGTTGATTGCCTTGGGTCCAAACTGCAAGGGAGAGGTATCCCACGACCCCATGTAACATTTTAGTGTTAACTGAGCACACTTGGATGATACCAAAATTATCAGGCACAATCCCCAAGGGAAACATTTTGGCCACCTCAGGAATCCTGATAGCCTTAAATGGATGAAGCTCAGAATGTATACACTGTTTTATTATGTTTGAGGCAACCACTTTACCCGTGTAAATTTCTTTGCTTCCCATTAACTCAAACAAAACTTAAAGAAGACACAAAGACATGAAATGCAGACCTGTACAGACATGAAATTCAGAGTGTGTGTTTTCTTACCAGAGCTTGTGTGGAGGCTTGGTCAATAGCTGCTACAGACAGAGAGTGACTGGACTCTATGTCATCTAAAGCAAGCTCTATGTTTTCCTACACAGGAGGGATAAAGGCCCACGTTAGTAATCTACATGACAAAATTAATACATTATGTATCATTAATCAATCACAGGGGGAGCAAATGAACTATTCATTAAAAAAACAATCAGAGCTGCAGCTAGAAAATTATTAATCAACATACGGAAAAAAATCACAAATGCAGCTAGAAAATCATTCATTAACCCTCATGTCCCATTGAAAAAGTGACACATAGCCCTTTGGGGCCAAAAAGTGGACACACTAGAAAAGCATCATAAATAATACATTTAAATTGTTGTATTATGTCTCACTTTCTCTATATCAAATATTTTCACCAATTTTACTCCTGTTCATTAATAAAGAAAAAAATATGTACTTCCCAAATGTTTAAGCCTTCATTTATCACACTGAATACATGATGCGCTGTTGTTTGTATAAAAAAGCACAAATAATAATCATCCCCGTTTACAAAATGCAAGGAGGATTTTAATTTCATGCTAATAACAATAATAATAATAATACATTTTATTTTTATTGCCCTTTACATCAGAAGATCTCAAAGGGCTAATGCAGTCTAGGACATATGAGTCACAATTTTCATGACCAATTTCAGTGCATTTTCTTTTTTTATGCTGAGTAACTTCCAGGGAAGTACTCACACTTTGCAAAGTAAGTCCCAAAACAGCATTAATCCTTTATGTTCTATTTTGTTGTATATTACGCCCCTTGTTTAGATATTCAATTATTTTTTCAATTTATTATTGCCCATGTCAAATAGCTGAAAGGAAAATTTTTTATTTTAATCTAAAAGGAATGTACATTTGGTACATTTCATTTATTTATTTATTTTTGTTGTGTCAGTTTAAATAAAAAAGTCACACTTTGCACATTAAGTCCCATAAGTGGACTCCCCAGGAATTTGACATTTGATTATTTTATATTCATTTTTTTCTGCTTGCACTTCATTAAATATTTTAGCAACTTAATTTTAGTTCAATTCATAATTTAAAAAAAAGACAATTGTTTTCAAAATTTTAACCTTTTATATCCTGGTTTGTACATGTTATGTCCATGGTATTTATTCATTCAAAAAATCAAAACAGAGATTGTGAGCATACAAATAGCTGGAGGGTATAACTATTACCTAATTACTAACAAACAGAAAAGCATTCTCAAACACAATATGCTATTTTTTCACTACAATAAGCTATTTTTTGCAGCAGGGACCACCTGATCAAAACTTACAGTTAAATGTGTCAGTTTTTGGCCATAATGAGCGAAGTGTGATTACTACGATAATATAGAGCACCTTTCTATAACAGCAGCTAGAGTTAGAATTAAAAAAAATGTGGGAAAAACAGATCATTTCTGCCAAAATACATGATATATGGATTATTTCTGAGAAAAATGACCATAAAAACTAAATCACCAAAAAGGATCAGTGGGACCTGAGGGTTAATACATCAAATGATCAGACATAAAAACCACACTGTTGATTGGGTTGATCTGATTAGGTTGTAATTAGCACAATGTCTCAATTGAAATATTTCTACATTTTACAATTGAGTTATTTTACAGTGAATTAAATATCTTAAAGGCTGTGATCAGCAAAAAGAAGGATTCATTTGTTCAGCGTTAACAGATGAAAAGAGAACTATAAAGTGAGATTCTGTGTTTATGCTAATAATTATTGTGCAGAAGAGTGTGTCAGGCGTGAAGACAAAACAAAAGGAGGAAGGTTTACTTTTGTTATCAACTTTAAGACAAAGGTACAAAATTAAAGTCAAAGTGTAATACAAATGTGTTGAAATTCAGAGAATACAATTAAACTAGGCCAAAAACATTTGCAATAAAGTGGTTAGGTTCAGAAACATGGCCAGTTTAGTGTTATTTCAGATTTATTCTTGACATTTCTACTTCCTCAAAAATGCAAGTCTGTTTCATTGCAAGAATTGTTGTTCACAGAGTTTGAACTTCTTGCTGAAGTATATATAAGGAAAATATATATATATTAAATTAAATTTTTTTCTCATAGGGAAATCTAGCCCTCTTCTTTGTTTTTCCCATTTGCCCTTGGTGGAATCTATTCATTCCCAGGGATTTATTATTTTATTTTCTAACAATATTTCCCGTGATACTCAACTAAATGGATGAGCTTAAATTCCAAAATACCCAGAATTAACATTTTCTGCATGAACTTTTAGCAAAATCCTAAAAAGAACTAGATAAATGCTTCTATATGTGTCCTGTTTTAATACTTGGAGCAAAAGTTCATTCCCATTTACCTCTGCTAATTTCAAGTGAAAGCTAAAAATAATGAATTCCATTTAAAAACAGTTCAGTAATAAAATCTATCATTTAAATGTAATTTTATTACAATTTCCCTAAATGAAGGAGCATCATTGTTTAGTGCACTATTTGTTTCACACTTACATCCATTGATTTGTTGTAGATGTAAGTAAAAGTAAGACTGTATGGATGGAAGCAGCAGGAGATGAAAAACTAAAACAGAATGTACATGCATGGTTGTCCAAAATTTAGAAGAATAAGTATCATAAAAAAGTCATGATGTATATGTAAATGTATATGTATCTAAAGCATAACCCTGACCCTTAATTGAAAAAAGTGCTTTGCTATTATATGTCGTGGTTTTTTGGGGGCCCTTGAAGCACCTCCTTGTATCGGTCGAGCTCTGGACGAAGGTGCGTTCGTGGAACAGCGTCTGCAGCCTCTCCTGGGTGTAGTTGTGACAGAGCTCCTCGAAGGTGGCTCCTCGCTGCTGCTGAGCCAGACGAGGGTTCTGGAAACCTGGTGTGTCAACGATGAGGAGCGAGCAGAGGGAGTGCTGACTCGACTTCAGAGCCCTGAGGGACAAAAAGACACAAGGACAAGATGAAGATTTAATGAAGACTTTAATGATGCTCGGAAGATGACAATTACACAAATATGGTGGTGTTAGGCATTAAACCAAGACTCAGTTTCAGTCACAAATAAAGCTTTACATGATTATAAAAACAAGATAAACAATCACAATCAAATAACAACTGTGTTTTTATTTTTCCAAAAAACAAGTAATATCTGCATTAATGTATGTGTTTCAATTACAAATCTTTAAATTGAAATAAAACACAAAAAATGATTTGCAAATCATTTTTTATCTATATTCAACTGAATACACAACAAAGACAAGACATTTCATGTTTAATGTGATAAACTTTTTGTACATTTTCACTCATTATGAATTTGATCCCCGCAGCAGTTCTTAAAAAAGCTGGGACAGGCAACAAAACACTGGGATAATTGGAAATGCCAATAAACACCTGCCAAAAGGCTCAGTTGTTCCCATTAATGATGGTTCACCATTTTGTGAACAACGGCATGATCAAATAGTCCGACTGTTTAAGAACAGCTGCTTCTCAACATACAATTGCAAGGAATTTGGTGATTTCATCATTTACAGTCCATGACATCATTAAAAGATTCAGTGAATCAGGAGAAATCTCTGTATCATCCTTGCTTGCAAACAACTGAGCCTTTCAGGGATGCTCCTTTACTCCGATCACAAAACTCGCCTGTTTACAATTTAAGTGTCCACCTGTGGAGTGGTCACTTAAATGGTCTTTTGTTGCTCCTGTCCCAGCTTTTTTGGGACATGTTGCAGGCGCCAGATTAAAAGAATTAAGTTTATTAGTTTGAGCAATAAATATCATTACTTTGTAGCGTAGTCGTTTGGGTAAAGGTAGAAAAGGGTTTGAAAATGTATTCTGTTTATATTTATGTTTTGCACAAGGTCCCAACGTTATTGGAATTGGGGTTTGTACTTTCAGCGGTCAATGTTTATTTTTTATTTTCTTCTTTTTTTCCTTATTTTTGTTTTCTTTTATGTTATTGACAGAATTTTGTTACAAATCTCTCAGCATAAATGTGTGTTTCTGTCTGACAAAATCAAAGAACTGTGGGTAATGCTGTGAGTGTGGGAACAGCAAAAACCTCCAGCCAAGTGTATGAAACAAAGGCACAAAAAATGTGTTCGGTAAGAAATGAAGAGCCGAAAAATAAAACAACACATTTACTTCAATCACAAGGGCCACTGTGCCAACAATAATTGTATGTTGTGAACAACCCGCCAAAATAAAAGCTTCTCTAGAGAAGGAGATCCAAACAATAGAGGGCTGCAGAATGTGTGAAAACCAAATGCAATACAGGACAAAGAAATCCTAACATGCTGTGCTATTTTAAAGGTTTTGTCAAAAGAGGAAACTTAAAGTAGCAAGAACTTTTGAATTCTTTCCAGCAGAATGAGCCAACAAACAGAACAAAACTCCTATAACAACCACTGCACTTCTCCCAAACATTAACACAGCGAGCTCAGCATCTGAACTGCAGTCTGTAGTTTTTACAAGCTTTCGCTCACATGTAAAGTCCATCCAATATTCACTCAAGTCTGCCTTCTTGCTTGCTCACCCTCTTTTTCCTCTCCTGACTTCATTCTCCATCATTGTCTTATGTCTAACAGCCCCAGCCATTTAAGAACACAGCACAGAGACAGGCAAGCGACCTCTCTTCTTAGTTATCTGGCTTCCTGTAGCTGTAGACAGCTTCTTGCAGCGCTTGCTGCATAACTTGCAGAGTGCTATATGTAGCATGTAGGACTCTGAGGGAGTGGGATCGATGCCATTCATTCTGTTGAAAGTCCTACTGCCATTGGAGGGACTTTGAAGCTATTATTTGAGGGTCAGGAAATTACAAATTGTTGCTTTAAGATTAAGAATTAAAAAAATGGAAATGCAAAATAAGAGGGGATGAACAAAGATTCAAGATGACACTAAATAGCACTGTGGATGGAGTGATGGTTTGGTGGAGTGGGAAGTAATCAGGCACATGTCATGTATTCCTCTACCAGCCTGGGTTCAAGCCCGGCCCAAGGCCCAACGAGGCCCATTTGCAGAATGCTCCCCCAACACATACACACACACTTCTTCTCATCCCTTTTCATGGGCTCACTGTCTCTCTCTATAAATAAAGGCAGAAAACGTCTAAAAAACATCCTTACAAAAAACAAAAAGATCTTTTAAGGTTTGCTAATGAATGCTTAATCCGCCTGTATCCTTACCTTATACAGTGCTCCATAATAGTAATTTTCAAAAGTGAAGCTTTTAGCACTGTTGCCATTAGTATTAGTAGTAGTAGAAGTAATTGTAGAAGAGTAGTAGATGTTGTCATCATAGTAGTAGAGGCAGTTGTGTTACCTGTTGATGAGGGAGATGACCAGGGTGAAAAGCTCAGAATACAGTCCTGACGCCATCGCCTCCAAACACTCCAGAGCGGTGACCTTAGAGCCTGAGAGATGATGAGAACAAAACCAAAAAAAGGATGTCAATATATTACTTATATCAGTCATTTAAGGCTACAGGAAGTATTTCAATTGTATTTAATTGAAACAAAAAAGATTACTGCAAAATCTCTTTGACGGACAAGCGATATTGCTAGTAGCTAGTTGATTTGCAGAACCTTTCCACCCTAAAACCAATATCATAGATGATATACACCCAATTACCTGTTTAGCAAAAAGAGACAACTAATATTTTGTTTGTCTGAGCTGCAAAGCTAAGGATTCAAGGTTCATAATAAACAGGACACATTGAACGTTTTATCAATCCATAGGCCGCTGAAATAGAACAGCTTGTTTCTGAGAAGATGCCAATGTAATACATGCAGCACAAGAAACAAAGAAATATTTGACCTTTTCTTCTCTAAATGTGTTAAACAGTTAATGGAGTGGTGCAAGCCGCCTAAACAGTCACTAACTTTGCTGACAGTTGAATCAATGTGTGTTGTAAAGGAGAGAGTATGATCAATCCAGAGGCCAGGATACTTGAAGGAGCATAATGCTCAAGGGATATGGATACCTTTGGAGACTCTCATCCACACACTCACATTTTGTTCATAAATATACAGCACCACTTTCTGGTATTTTGAGGGGATCTAGCCAAAAAAAAAAAAAAAGCTCATTTTGTAGATCTGTAGATCTTTCAACAGTTGATTTATGATGACAATTGGCAAGATGACTGTATCATCTGCATATAAATAAATGTGTTACTCCCAAACATGTGCCCAATTCAGAATATTTCTTTGTTTCCTATTTTGTTTTTTTTCTTTCTCACATTCTGGTTTTATACATCTCTGTTTTATTAAAAAAAAAAGAAAAAGAAAAAAAAGAAGAGTATTGAGGTTTTGCTGTATTGAAGATGGGTTGACATTGTGGAAACTGTTCGGCAACCTAGATCAACATCAAACAGACATCTGAATGGATGTATGTATCTATGTATGTACTGCAATACTCTGAAGATAAATAAAAAAAAAAAAAAGTCTGTCACTCAGTGGAAATATTTGGGGGGTCATGGAAAGAAGGCGGCGGCCAAGAAATGACACTGGTGTTCAGGGTTGGAAACTAGCACTCGCTGCCTGTCAAACAGGTATTTTGTTCAGTCTTGGGTGAATTTGCCCAACATAGCAGCCACGGTGGCAGGTCAATAAAGTAGTATAGCAAAGAGACCTATGACAGCAAACAGAAAGTTAAATCCATGGCTGCAACAAGGGGCAGATTTTAAGGGAATGAGGGCAAAAAGTGGCCAAAAGGAATTAAAGTTTTTAAAACCAAAAACCTGCTGCTAAAACAGAAAGTCATTATTAAGCCTGAATTAGCTCTTATAGAATGATTTAGGTGGATAAACTTGTCCAAATATGAACACAGCCCTTCAGTTTTTACCTGCGCTGTCACCTTGTCCCGCCTCATCCGAGCCTCCCCTGAAGGAGGTGGAATGCTGCAGTCCTTTGGCCTGGTGTTTAAAAATGGACGAGGACAGCTCCTCCAACGTGCAGCCCAGCAGGTAAGCTGCCTTCTGAGCCCATTCGTGACGCGCAAACTGACGACGACCCGCTGTGGAAAGAAATAAAAATGTGTTAAAGATGTAAAAAGGCACAGGAAATTTGAAACATGGCGATAAACAAGATGACAGATAGTACATGTGGAAAGAGGTTAAGATGCTAAAATTTGATTATAAGAACATTTTTGTTTGCTGTGAACTAAATAAAGCAGAGAGAGGTTTATTTCATGGCAAATTTGAAGATTTATTCTGATTTGTGGACCACAGTCAGAACAGTAGGAGGTGTGTGAGAACTGACAGCTAAGGTGTAAAGATTTATTTGAGAGTGTTGTTTTTCCATCAAGAGAAATTCAAGTAATGCTGTGTATTTCCATCGACTTTATTATCAAATAAAATCATATCTCTATACAGAAGATGAATACAGGATTTGATTCATTGTGCAAATTCAAACCCTGTTAAGGGACCAAAAACCGTATCTCAATATGTTACGGCTTAAAAAAAAAACCCACAACCTATATTTTGGTTTTATTTTTTTTTTTTAAATAAAGAAAAAAATCTAACGATTGCCAGTACCAGTATCATAAACTTTGATATGATTCTAATAAATAATCAATAATATTGATACCCATTTGACACCACTAAAACCATAATTGAAGTTCTTGACACTCAATATGGGGCAATTA
This sequence comes from Cetoscarus ocellatus, assembly GCA_037902135.1. Classification (NCBI taxonomy): domain Eukaryota; kingdom Metazoa; phylum Chordata; class Actinopteri; order Labriformes; family Labridae; genus Cetoscarus; species Cetoscarus ocellatus. Next base: position 229,413 of record JBAMNC010000206.1, read on the forward strand.
TTGGGCATACAACAACACACTGGCCTTAACGGTCCAAAAATGGCTAACTTTCAGCAATTTGAGATTGTCAGAATATTCTACATATTTACTCTTTAAGACTATCAGTTTCAAAATGATAAAATCTCCATCGTTCTTATGATCAGCAGTTCAAAAAAGTACAGAAACTTTATGATCTTTTGTCAAATTTCTGACCAAAACAGAGCAAGCATTGTCTCAACTGCATTTTTCATTTTCTCTTACGTCATTCTGTTTAACCAGTAAAATCTCATTGAGATAATGAATCTTATTAAGGGGGTTTTCACACCCACAGCTTGGCTGATTTATTCTAATTCAGAAGGAAAAATACAAACATAATACAAATGTTCATATTTCCTTTGGATCGTTTCATGTTCACATGGCAGTATTTTGAAGTGGGCCAAATCACATATAAAGGCAGGGCTGGGTTTATGGAGTTACACCACAGCCGGCGTTGCTATGACTACGAGTCATGTTCTGTATTATAGGAAGGAAGTTAGCAGATGACCTACAAAATGAGTGGTTTAATAGATGATGTCAAATGTCTCATTATCAATTATACAGATGGGCATATTAATCAAAGTTTGACACGCCTTACATGTAAACAAATTCAGGGAAGAGGGGCTTTTTTCTACAGTGGACCATAGAGGACACCAGATATCATGGTTACGCATCACACTATAACACTGTAGAAGTGTCCATCGGTGATGCGGAAAAGTAAGGAGCAGCTTTGAAAAAAATAAATTCTCCTGATTGAACAAGCAGGACAAGATTCTGGAAAGTAAGCAAGTTTTTGAATCAGTCCATGTTTTCATGTCCTGTAATGATCTCATAGAGACAGTGGGTAATGTTAACCATCAGTATGTTCTGCCTTTTCACCCAAAGCCACTCTGTGGGATCCACAGATACTTTGTTATCAGTCTGGTTTCCTGGCATCTATAATTCAGGTATTATTACTACTACTACTACATCACCCTGTTTGTGCATTTTGCTGGGCCAATTTTGTCTTTGCTGACAGTTGCTAAGGTTCATATTTAATAAGAGAAATCAATTCTTGTAAGTGAGTACGCAAGAACAGGTCAGCAAATGCCTCTGCAAATAACTCTGCATATAGCTGCTCAGATGAGATACTACTTTTACTACTCCAACAAGTAATAATCCTAAATCGGCAGAGTGTTTGAGGGCTGTGTTTCATTAACCCAATGCACCAAATGGACTGCTCTATATATATTTCAATAGTCCATCTGAAAACAGCCCAGAGAAAGTGTTTGGGATTGGGCAGAACCTTTCAATAGCGTATCTGGCAGGTGACTGGATGATCTTTCCGTCAATCACATTCATTATGGATCAATCAGTTAATGTACTAGACAGGCACTACTGCCGCGGTGTAAGGGACAGATCATGAGTCCCCTCATAAAACAAACTCTCGGCAAGACATGTCAAAAATGCTACTAAAAGTGTTAGCATCTATGCTAATCTCTGTCCAAGTAGTCACTTCCTGCTGAAGTCTCACTCGTAGCTCCCACCTCTTCCTGCTCTAAGGGACGCTGATTGGGTCGTTGGGTCGGCTAGGAGTGTGTGTCATGTAAACTGCTAGCGTGACACAATCGTGCTGAAACATGATTTAGGCAGGGACAAATGTGCGGGCCGTCTGGGCATGGATCAATGCTCTAGAGTGAGTGTGCTCTTAGACTCTTTCCATAGTCCTTTTCCCAAACAAAGGCACAAAACACCCTGAAAATAACTTGAAATATAAACTAAATCAAGACAAACAATACTGATTTGCTCTATATCTTGTTTGAAAATATATTAATACATCTGAATAACTCAATTCAGTGACACATTTTCAGCTGTAGTCTAAGGTTCGATAAAGGACAAAAATCACATATTTCAGTTTAGTAGTTGTATCCTTCCTCTCAGTGAGTTTGGATCTATGTGTGTGTGAGAGTTTCTCCGTTTAGTCTGGAGGCAATTCAAAGCCCGAGTATCAGCCAGCCAATGACAGCGCTCCGACACAGAGCCAGAAAACCAACAAGAGCTGCTGCCAAACTGAAAACTTCAGGGAGATACGAGCTCTGTGGATGGAAGTCACAACTCCAACACGAGGAGGGAGAGCTGCACTTTGCTTTCACAGAGTGTGCGTTTGTGTGTTTTTGGTGTTTGTGTTGATGGAGGCGAGTGTGGCAGACATAGGGAAGAATCAGAGGGGGTGCTTTAAAAAGAACAGCAACGGTCTGATCCATGCGATTTTCATCTCAGGAAACAGAACGGGGTGAGAGGGAGAACAAGAGGAGGAAAACTAGACGAGGTGAAGAAGAAGAAAAAGAGGGAAAGAAACAATAAAAATGCTAATGAGTAAACGCCTGGGAGGAATGATAAAGGCATTAAAATAAAAATACAGAAGAAGCTCTGAAGTTTTTAAGGTGAAAAACAGTCAACAAGTTTGTGTTTCCATTACCTTCATCTCCGTCTGCGTTTGATAGGAGCAGCATGCAAACATGCAGGTAAAGAGAGGAGGTTAGAGAGAGAAATTCAGTTATTCATCAGGAAACATCAACATTAAAAAAACACCAACAGACAGACAGACTGACAACCCAGCAGCATAATGAGGAGCTTCAACCAACAGCCTGTTATTTTAAGAAGGTGCATGGTTAAATACACGTGAGGAAGGATTCATCAAAAGAAACAACAGACTCCTCTGAGTAAGTAAAAGCTTTGTTCGCTCTGAGGTTGTTAAAACTGTATTTAAATTTGGGTTTGAATCTCTTGATTAAAAAGTAAACCCACAAAGCAGTTAACAGAAGAGGCTTTTTGGTAAGACTAAGTGTGAAGTTTTTCATATTTTCATGCTAAAAACATCAAAATTTCAACAATAAAGTGGCTTTATTGTGTTTGTCCTGTGGGGGGCTCTTTATCTTACTTAGATTAAGTTGAGGGGCATGAGGACAAACAGAAGCAAAGGTTGTGAACCAGTGTTAATGGCAAAACCCATGTGAAAAGACAGCTTCCTGAAAGTAAAGCCAAAACAATTCAAGCTTGACTGATTGCAGTTCAGGAAAAGCACAAGAAAAACAATGAATAAATTTAAGTTATTGGCAGCCAAGTCCTGAAGAAAGTTGAGGAAGTTATGTGTGGGTTTTAATTTTAAGTTATCGTGCAAAGTCCTCACTAAACCCAACGTCCAAACTAGTAAAGTTGGATGGTTTGTTTTTTTTCAGTGGGGTTGTTCAAGGTCTATGGTTCTAGTAAATACAACTGCCACAGAAGCAACCGGCCAGGGGAGATAACTGAGTATAAACACAATACAACACATAGCAGTCAATGGTGCCATCAGTAAGTTAAAACTACTCAAGAAATAAGTTGGCTTGACAAGAACCTGCAGTAAGACTTTTTTTTTTTTTACATGTTTTGTTCTGCGGGAGGAAGCCGGAGTGCCCAGACAGAACCTACGGACACCCGGGGAGAACATGCAAACTCCACACAGAAGGGCCCTGACTGACAAACCTGGGGGATCAAACCTGCAACCTTCTTATTGTGAGGCACATGCACTACCTGCTGTGCCACCGTGTCACCCTCAGCTCTTTAACATACAAAGGTATTTCACCGTGAGAGTAGGTCAGACCTCACAGATGCTTCTGTTCTTGGATGAAAGCAAAATTATGCAATAAAGTTCTAGAATTTAGTAAAAATCAATCTTCAAAACCAGAAATAAACATTTCATGACCTGAATATTAAAACTAGAATTTGAATGTTTTTATTGCCTCACAATTACTGAAGTTAATGGGCAAACTGCAACTTTGAAAGGATGAAACTCATTCACTTTCTTGTTGCAGCCAATATTGTGCCTTTTAAAAAATGTGCAGAGCCTGACATCTAGTGGCACGTTGGAGAACTACAAGAGGATTTGTGTGTCTTCCTGTTGAGGGTCATGGTATTCTGAGCTGGTCCTTAAAAAGGGCAGAATAAATGGTTGGATAATTTTTGTTGGTTGTGTTTTCTTTGTTTTTAGGAGGAAAACATGCATGTACTTCTTTAGTTACTTGCATTTTCAAACTGAGATGATAAAGAGGTTAGTCCTGGGTATTTGCTGAATAAATCAAACAACTACTACAAGTCTAACAACAAAACCAGACGTGATTCATGACCTCTTACCTTTTGTGGCCCCTGCGGCCCCCAGGTGATAAACAGCCCCCAGGATTAGCCACAGGGCCTTCTGCTCGTCTGTAGAGATCCCTAGAACCTTCATGGCCGCCTGCAGCTTTGTGAACTGCTGAGAGGAGCGCTGCTTATCCTCAGGCTACAGGAGAAGAGAAACAATACAAATGCTATGTCATTTAATACTGTATCACTGAGCCATATCAAAATGAGAGTTATGGGAACTGATTCATTTGGTCTAGTTACTGTAACCTTTAGGTCCCACTGGTCCTTTTGGGGAATCACATTTCAGGCTCTCCCCATATTACACAGAGCTGATTTTTGATCATCTTGGCTCTGATGCATTAAAGCATATAATGTCTTATAATTTGCTTGTTTGTTGTAGACCGAGCTTCAAATACGTAGTTTCAGGTTTTTTGTTTTTTTTTTTAGTATATGGCCTGAATCAGAGATAGGGCCCCAGGACAAATAAGTGCAATGTTATTGGAGATCGCTGAGGGATTTAAACTGGGAATTTTTTAACTTCCCATAATCCCTCGAATATGGAAATAGGAGGCTTTTTTTCTGGAGGCATTACTTTGTATTAAGGTCCTTTTGACTCAGTGGTAATTTTGTGTTCATTCAAAACAAGTGCTCTGATCATAAAATTTCAGGAAAGCAAAATGTTTCATGCACTGAAGGCTATTAAATATGCTGAACTAAATTATTTTTAACAATGACATTTTAACTGATGAATACAATGTCCTTGTTTCATGTAAAAGATGACTGCATGTAAAACTAAACATATTCAGAGTTTAAAAACAATACATAAAATCAAGATTGGATATCTCAAACGATAGATTTTTTTTAGTCCTTTTTCATAAAAACATGCCCCATCATGCACTTAAACTACTTTTTAACAAGTTCAACTTCTGAAAATAAATACTTTCAAATAAATAGGAATGAAGTTGTTGGAAATGTTTGATGCAATCAAAGTAGATAACTTTACTGATACTTTTCTCTTGTACCCTTTATTGGGATGCAATGTACTGTGTTTAACTTTTCTTTAATGAGACATGGGAGCTATGTCACTTGTCTGCCTCCTGTATCTGTTTGGTTAAAATTACTTATAGTACAAATGCAAACAAATCTAAATGATGGAAACGATTAGTTGATACTACCTTTGACTGTGGGAGGATCCCAAAAGCGCTGTTCTCAGCAAAGTGGTTGAAATGAAGCTCAGTCCTGCAGGGAGGAAGAAGAAGACAGAAGGAGAGTTGATCAGTTGGTCAGTTTCAGTGTTCCAGAAAAACATTTCCAGGTTAAAACAGATGGCAAAATATAATCCACCTGACTACATTTTAAGTTTTTAAATTGGCTTTTATGCCTATACTGACAGGGAGACACTGTGAATAGAGTCAGAAATTGAGGTGAGAGATTAGGGGAAGACGCAGCAGCCTGTTATCAAACCCAGCCGCCGCACCAAGGTAAGAGGTATTATACCTGGGGTACGTGGACTTAACCCATCAGGCTATCAGCATCCAAATACCAGCAGTTTTTTCAATTCTCAACTGTTCAATTGAGAAGGATGGACTGGGAGTGCCTGCAGCCATGTGGGTTACATCTGCACACCTACCATGTGCTGTATATTAAGGCTCTTGCCTTCAGCAGGCAGCCCAGGTGTCTATTCCAGCCCGCCAACCATTTTTCACGCCTTCTCCTAACACGCCCCCTTTTTGACTCTATTCATGGCCTTTCGCGACCATTAATAAAAAAGCAAAACAAAGTAATAAAACTTATCTTAGAAAAAAGATGAAATGTAAAAATGGATTGCCCTGCTTGGATACCAATCTTTTATCTAAAACGACCAAAAACTCTAAATAATTCAATCACATGCATGTTATGCTCTCTGTAATGATGATGATTCTGAGACAGGGCTGTCACTCTCATTATTCAAACATCCGTTCGAATGTGGAGGTAAAATTCATGTTCGAACTGCAGGGAACCTTTCAAATTGAAAATATACAGTGCAGCAGCGCATAAGGGCACCTGGAGCAGTGGTAAAACCATTTGATAAAACACAGTGCGTTCTCAGCTCAGATAAGACAAATCTGCTCCCTCATTGGTCGTCTTTTCACCCAAGTGTGGCAGTGGAGGCAAATGCACTGCAGTTAGGGAGGTCTTGTATCTTGTGCAATATCAACATGTATGTTCGAAAACTGTACAAAGTTCATTTTTTGGAAAAGTGACATCCTTTCCTGAGACTACTCTTCTTGCAAAGGGTGTGAATTGTATGGCAGTGTTATGATGTTACTCACGTACGCTGCACCATGATACCAGCCAATCAGGCCTTGTGCAAGTTTTCTTTTAGCACAAACTTAGTCACTTTTGTTGTTTTTCTCAAATTACAATAAAAATAACCTAAAAAAACAGTTCTTAACCTTTCAGAGTTTAAAGGGGATATCTTGGGGGTCTTACTTTAGGCTGCTGTCAGCTCCAGCCATCATGTAGTAGAAGACGTTGAAGGTACTCTCAGCCTCAGGTCGTCTGCTCACCCTCAGCTTTTCCAGCAGCATCGTCTGAAGAATCCAAAGACAAGATGAGTGTTTTCAGCTAACATTCATATCCCTGAATTAATACTGAAGCTGACAGTTTGTGTTACCTGGATGGAGGCGGAAGCCACCTGCCCGGCCTGGTCAAAGTCGAGGGAGACGACGTGGGAGAAGCGGCTGGCGTTGGTGTTCATGGACGTGGAGCTGTTTCCAAAAGCCTCCAGGATGGTGTACACCGCTTGCCACTTCTCAGCTGGGGGACAGAGGAGAAAATGTACAAGGGCTTGGAGGTAGGAACTTGAAATCATACCACTACATTTTTTAGCTAAATGGCAATGTTATAACAAATAACCATGGATTTATCATGTTAGAAAAATGAATCAGAACATTAATAATCATCATAAAAAATGTTCAAATAAGAGAGAAAGAGGGAACGGGAGAGCTGTTGAAGCTGCTCAAATATGTTAGCAACCCCTTGTTCATCACTAGTTCTCTCAAATAGTGTGCAGGAGGATGTCTCAAATGGTATAATCATGGCAAAACTGATAAATTACATTTATGACACTTAATAAAGCAACAATCAAGTTTTTTTCACTTTTTCAAAGACTTTTTGAGACCTTTCAAAGAAATCCAACCTTTTTTCTTATTAAATTCATCAATAAAAAAATCCAAAGATCTAATAAATTTAAATGTTTTTGTTATTTGTTCTACAGGGTATGTCTGATTTCACTCTACCAGAGAAGATTTTTCCCGTGCTCCCAGCAATGGAGACCAGGTACTGGACCAGGTGCTGACAGTTTGTGGTCTTCCCACTGCCAGACTTTCCCAGCAGCACGATGGACTGATCCTGCCGCGTGGTGAGCAGATTTCTGTACGCTGACTGGGCCACCGAGTAGATGTGAGGAGCCGAGTCTTCACGTCGACAGCCTTTAAACATGTGCATGACCTGAAGAGAGCGGCAGAGCAGGAGGCGAGGAAAAATGTGAGAAAGGAAAACAAAAACAGAACAGAGTTAAAATAAAATATATCACAAATGTAATAATTCATCATTTCTAACCATTTTAATTACAAAAAGAGTTATTAAAACTGTTTTGTGAGGTAAAATATTGGTACATATTTTCTGCACACCCTGATTACTTATGAAAATTTAAAGTGTTTTAAAAAAAATGTAAAACCTAAAGAATAATGTAGACACTCACCTGCTTCTTAATCCTAATTATTTTATCTGTCTACCTCAACAGTCAAGGCCAATGAACATGTTATTTTAATATCTGTTAAGACAGAAAAATTGTCCCTTGTACAGACGTAGCTGATCATCCCTGATCTATGGTCATTATGTGGGCTTGTCACTTGGCAGTTACTTTAGTATTCAATTAGTGAGCGACAAGAGTGGCAAAAAATGTATCTCATATTTCTTCAATAAACCACCAGCCTCCAAGAAGAGTGTAATCAAGGACAAGCATCTCCAGGAAAATATCTCGCTTCAATGCCATCAAGTATCAGTTTTGCTGAGGATCAGTGATAAGACTGCGACATAATGCCTAAGGACCTTGTGGCACGCCTCTGCAATGTTGCTGGCACTAGTGGAGCATTTAGCACCCTAGCTGATTTCAAGGAGACCTTAAAGCACTGGGGTATAGCCAGCCACCCTCACTTACATATGCTCAGATCAGCCACTCCAAAATTTGAGGAGCTCATGTATTCAGATCTTTACAGTTGATGCTCTGAACTCCAGAGCAAACAGGATATACAGATCGAGTGTCAACTGTTTCATGTTACAATTTGCGATTTTCTGACAAAAGTACAAAATACCACAGTCTCATAATAACACTGGCTATGAGGTGTAGCTGTTTGCAAGGAAAATGCAGATGCAGCTGCTGCAATTTTCCTCTCCCAGCCAAATCCCAGCTGAGTTCCATCCAGTTATCAGCCAACTTCCAGCCACAGGAAGTCTAAGTATAAGTGCTTAGGGTTACATTTTCATCCCACAATTGCATGGGATCTAATTACAGCCATTAAGGTGGGCAGGACCAAGCACTTTCCTGTCATGTCACTTTCCTTTCCTGTCTTTAACCACTAATAAACTGTTAAACTATAAAAGCAAATACTGTATGTTTTATTCCTTATGTGTACTTTTGTGTAAACCACAGTCAAATGTCCTGTGCTAATATGAGTATACAAAATCGCAGACACGTTAAGTACAAAACAGACTTTAACAAAAGGTTTTGTCCTTCAGATAGAGGGAAGATGATGCATTTTTACTGCTTTTTAATTTCCTTTACTTTTTTAACAAACCACTTGAGGGTAAACCATGAAGTGCAATAATCAGACATTTATGCTAAACTTAATGTCCTATATGATATTTTTTTTATTAACACTTTATGAGCTTGACATGAATGACTTTGGATGCTTACTTTTGGGCCTTTTAGCATTTATCGGCAGTTGAAAGAATGGATAAAAAGGGTTCAAGAGAGCAGGAGAGACAAGTAGATAACAGGCCGTGGGTTGGAGCCTAACTCTGGCCGCCCGCAGAAAGCAAGAACTTCAACACGCAAGAGCACTGACACAACCCACTCAGATATCAGCACTCCCATTTCAGAGTTAAAAGTACTTTTTGTTTAACACATTTTGGCTCCTCTAATTTCAAGCTGACCTTCTCGGAGTACATGGAGGGCGTGCTGAGCGGGTTGATGACCACCATGTTGGGTCCGGCGTAGCTGTGGATGAGGTTTCCTCCATAGCGTTGCCTCAGACAGTGCATCACACTCGATTCATTCAGGTAGAGCAGAGAGGCTAGGTCCTCGGAGCGGTCGTATGATGGAGGGTTCGCCTACATGGACACAGAGAGAAAGATGAGAAGAGAAATACTTGTTTCAACATTTAACTTGTATATAGGTATTTTTTCTCAATCTGGCTCCAGATACTGAGACAATACTTCATTATTTCTGTGATAATTAAATACTACATATGTGAACTGTATATACCAACAAATTTATCCAGTGACATTTGACACAGTAAGATGTAGGCTTCATTTCACTACAGTAGTCTATAACTTGCAGTTCAGAAGTTTTAAGACAATTCTCAACAATATCTACACATTTTTTTTACCATAGGAAACACAATGATCCTGAGTCATTGCAGAGATTTATTTTCTATGAAAATTTACTGTAGTTTGTAAAATGAGGCCATTACCCTTGTATTTATATTATTGCATGAATACTGGCAGCTAATAATGAATTATGATGTTAATTCATTATTTGATCTTAGCTGTAAGGAAGGGGCAGGACCAGATAAGCTTTTTGCTACATTCTGTTCCTTCTCAAACTGACTGTTTTGTTGACATACATATGTATGTTCTCACGTGTGTAAATTTATTTGATGGACATGTACAGTTGTTTGGTTTACATATGTATTATTTTGACTTTGTTGCTTTTGTAGTTTTTTTTTAAGTTTGAGATGAAGAAAGAAAGAAAGGAAGAAAGAAAGAAAGAAAGAAAGAATATCCCCATTACATCGTAAGTCTAACCGATTGTTTTTCCTGTTGCTCACATAGATAATGAAGCTTTTATGATGACGCAAGCTCAACAAACAGTGGTTGAATAATATAATGTGGACAGACAAACTCCCCTTAGCTGTCTCATGTAACCTCTCCTCCACCTTTCCCAAGGTTCCTTGCAGCTGCCAGTGTCTCCTGTGACATCTGTGTCAGCCTTAAGGCTCTACACACACCAAGTGGCATGTGGGCTCAGCCGATAACACCAGGTAGCTTCAGACTAACTCCACTTAACACACTTTCTTCACTGTATTTCAAAAATAGCTCTGATATTTAGAGTGGGATTTCAAATATTAATTAGCCAGCCAACTCACTGAAAAAATGTTTTGAGTAATTCTGTCTCCAGTCCAAAAAATATAATAGATATATAATAATAATAAATAATAGGACAGTATAGAAGGTGCATTTGCTGGGGAGAGCTGGGCTGGACTTTTTAGGCCCCATATGAGCTCTAATAGAAAACAAAAACAGATAGAAAATGATAAAGATTGTGATAAAACTTGAATTGATTCGGAATAAAGTCCACTCTTTTTGCACCAAATTTGACCTTTCAATAATCTTACTCACCTTTTCAATGTCATCTTCGTCCACATCCAGTAACGTCCCATCATGCTCCAGTCTGATTTTCACCTTCCCCTCAGGCAGAGCACCAGGGTCTGTCTTAACCACAGTGGCTGCAGGGAAACACAACATTTAAAACATTTAACAAGAGCTGAGAGAGTTTATGATTGAGTGGGTTGTATGGGTGTGAATCACCAGTTTCAGCATGATACGATACAATATCCATTTTAGGAACAACACAATATTTGTTAATATCTAAAAGCCTGCAACCATACATTATTGGTATGTTAGCAGTTTTTACTATTTTGTTGCTTAAGTGCCTCTATTTCAATTAGAAATCAGATCTTTCAAACAAAAATGTAAATTGACTTTACTTATGAGTTCCTTATATTTGAATTTAATTAATGTTTTTATATATTAATCAATGACCCTGATGTAACCTTTCCATTGCATATTTATTTTAAGACAGCATTCTAGGCACCAAACTTGTTTTTATAGGAACTTATCTTTCTCTGCACTTTGATCATTTTTAGGTTTTAATTTGTACCTTTTCTGCAACTTTTAAAATCATACGTCCATGTTTTCCTCTATTTCTAAATTTCTGTTGAATTAATTTACACAGAGTGCTTAAAAAATGTGTTGCTCACCTGTCTTAAAAACGAGAACACCATACGGTATCATGACGTGCTTTAAGGTGGACTGTTTCTTATTCTGTGAGCTCTCAACATTTTATTATTTTGAACAGAAACGGTAAATTCAACTGAATTTACTGTTTCATTCCAAAATGTGAGCCAGCTCACTGAGCCCCTCCTGAAAGTCTGAAATTAATCAAGAATAACATTCAACCAATAAAACTAATTTTTCTGTTCAGGACTGCTAGTAAACAACTAACATTTCACATCTTAATCAAGAAATGATAATGCACTTTATTATTTTTCTGTTTTTTCTGTGAAACGGTAAATTTGAAAATTTCATGAATAACAATAATAATTATATTTTAGCATTATAAATAACAATTTTGAATCAACCAATATAGAAACATAAAATGATTTTGATAATTACCAATAATTTTAATTCATCGTAGCTATAGCATAAACCTTACATTGAGTGGTGTTTTTTTTTTTTTTTTTCATGCAAGAAGGCAAAAAGTTTAGACAGCACTTTGAATGGGACATCTTTAAATACTGATTACACAGTCCAATAAGTGCTATAAGATCTTTCATTTTTTATTTTAATGCATACTGTTTTTAGGTAAGACTGAAGCATTTTGGGTAGGGTTAGAGTTAGGGTTACACAGATGCATCCTGTTTACAGCTGACTGATACTGCAAAAAAAAAAAAATAAAATAAAATTTCACATATTATAGACTTAAATTCAAAAAAATCTGACCCAAAACTTTTTATGATTTGCAGAAATCCAATGACAATGATTAACATTTCCAAAAAGTTTTCTTGACATGTTGCTGTCAGGCTGAAATCTCACATCATCACTTTTCAGTAAATGAAAAAATTGTTGTATTTTTCAGTTAAAAAATACTGTATTATCATTATTGGCAATAAGTTGTGATACTTTTGATTGGTAAATAATGAGGATAACCGAAAGCTCTGACCAGTGGAAAAAGAAAAAAAAAAAAAACATGAAAAATTAAGTTACGAGGTTTGTGCTTAAAAGCTCTCTTGAAGTTCACATGCAGGGCAAAACTGTGCATAAAAAAGGTACATCTTTGTTCATCTTCATTTCTTGAAGTAGAAGTAGAAGAAAATGCTGGCTTATGTGGGAAAGTCTCTCTCCTTACCCAGGGAGAATCCATCTTTGTGAATGAGCCAGACCTTCTCTGATCCATACCAGGCTTGCTCGGCTGCTATCTGCTCCTCGGTCTTGACCTGCAGGACACACAGAGGACAAAGAAGGGATGTGAGAGGGACAGCAGACACAAGAGACACAGTATAGGAGTGTTCAACATCAGACTGAATCTTAACTGTGACTCCAGGGATCTCAGGCTGATTTAAAGACATGCTGGATGACAGGATGATGACATGCAGCAGAGTTCGAAGGGTTCACCTGATATCACATGCTTCTGTGTGTTTGTGTCAGGGGTGACCCCATACAGTCTGATGATATTTGAGGGTTAACGAAGGAGATATCACATAGAAACAACTGTATATGAATCAAAAATCACCTTGTTCTAGCTGTATGGGAATTTCTCAAGTCTGATATTACATAAAATGCCCCAATTTTCCCAAATAAATCACATCTCACAGCCTCTTGGTAAAGAGTGTATGCACAGACAGAGGAAAGTAACATGTCTTTCATTTGGCCAATTATTGATATTATTTTTATCACGAAATAAGTTTTTGCAACCAGTTTGGGTGTCTCATTAAAACTAAATGACAGGCAATCACACAGACACAGAGTTAAAGTCACTACGAGGCCTAATCTTATGGTATATGCCAATCATTGCTGCATTATAAATGTTACTTTACGGTTCAAAAAGTTTATTTTGTCATTTCTTCAACATAAATCAGACTAGAATCTACATTTTCCACAATGAACATCATCAAAAATAATTAGGTCCTTCTGGCATTTTTTTTGGTGAATTAAAGTGATTCACATTCTTATGACAATATTAATGACTAAACATTGCAGTCTGCCACTCAGCACAAGGTACTGCTGGTCTGGTGCACAGATTGTGACATTAATGCATACCCTCTATAGATAACAAACTTCTTAATACTTTTATTACAGTTCTAAAAACTCACGTACTTTTGATCAATCTCATTTTAATATCAGAGATGGACTATATCTTCAAGTTTTAAACTCTTAAAACTAGGGTTGTCAAAAGTATCGATACTTTGAACAGTATCAATACTCAAACGCTGTATCCGGATACAATACTAATTTGCCATGGTATCGATACTACCTCAGACAAGTGTTTGCATATTTTTGCTACTGATTTTTGGATTATTTGCACCAAGTTAAAAAGAAAAATATTTGAGACAACCTTAAAACATTGTCAACTTGTTTGGGTTATTTATTTTGCATTTATTTGCACTAAGTAAAAACAACGTGAATGTCTTGTATTTTAGAGGGTTTTTTTAAATTTTCTGATTATTTAACTAGCATCTGTGGTTCTGTTGAGAAAGTATGTTCCATGTTGACATTGAAAAAAGTGTTTTTTTGCAATTTTCATGTTAATAAAAACATTTTTTATGCCATTTTAAGTATTTTTCATTTTAGCACTATTGAAAATGGTATCAAGTATCGTATATTTTCCTGGGTATTGATATCAAGTTTGAAATTTTAGTATCATGACAACCCTACTTAAAGTCATAATGTCTTACTGCACTTGCTTTTTGTTATAGTTAAAGGGTATTCCTACTTTTGTGTTTCAAAATACAAAATTACTTTCAAATGTGTTTCTGCAGGGTACAACTCTATGAGTGCGTGTGTATGTAAGAAAACACTCAAACAAGACAGACGTCAAAATAACAAGCATCATGAGAATGTGTGGGGCTTCAACAGCAACCACAATATCTGGGATAACTTCACTTCTCTTACACAAAAAGGAACAATAACAACAAAAGTAAAACACAACACTGTAACATTCAAAAAACAAACAAAAAAAGAATTTAAAGGGAAAAATCAGAACAGTAATGAATCAGAACCAAAAACTTTTGATTAAATATCACATTTTCCTGATGTAAAATGTGAACAAACACTGCACACTGCAAGCAAAGTGTAAATGACACATCACAGCACGACACTCCACAGTGCAGGGTGGTGAGGGGTGGGGGGGTGGGGGAGTTCACGGGGCAATGGAGGGGTGAACCACACTCAGGCACAGAGCCGATCAGACCTTTGACTGTTTATCTGCAGCGTGAGACGCCTGAAGGAGCGTCACAGGGTCCTCCTCAACAGATCCCTGATATTTGTCAGCATGAAGAGGTGAAAGGTCACAGTTATATATGAGAAACAAATAATTCACACATAAAACACAATAAGCACAAATAAAGTTCTCTGCACCCTGTCAAAGAGAATCAAGTTTATGAAAGAAACACTGAGAAAGGATCCACTTTGATCAACTCCAGATCAGAGAAACCAAGAGGTAAAAACGAAATAAAAAAAAAACATGATTTTCATTTTCTGAGTCTGATGTGATGTTTCTTGTGGCTTAAAGCAGGTGGAAAAATGATGTTTTAGTGGAAAAAAGTTTCTCCAACCCTCT
>JBAMNC010000207.1:0-126187 GCA_037902135.1 Cetoscarus ocellatus
TTTTAAAGCACCTATTAAAAGTGTGTGTCTGTGTTTGTGTAGAGATTAGACTTTGGATCCTCTTCCTCCTTTCATTACCATGTCACTTTATATTTTCCTCCCTCAGTGTGCTCCATCCTACCAGCTCAGATTACTTTTCAAGGACATTTTAGTTTGTTTCACTCGTCTGAACAACTCGATTTGAGCTCCTTCTTCTCTCAGGCTGAAAAGTAATCTCGCTTAATTGATTCAGTTTGGAATTAGGTCCATTTTCTTTGTGGCTGTTACGAGCAACTAGGCGCTAATGTGTGTTTTGTTGGGGTTCTTGATGCCTCACACTCACAACAGGAAAAGGGGGAACAGTTGCCTGCAAATTGAAGATTGGATCATTTTTTAATGCAAATTGGGTCATAAATTATGGGTATTCATTAAACTAGTTTATACTCAAATAGGAGGCTTATGGGTAAAAATGTTTTTCTATGATAAATTGTGAGAACAAAAGATTTTTCTCGTCACTGGTTTGAATTGTGAAATGGTTAGATTTGACCGAAACAGCTGGTTAAAAAACTAAAGCTGATTTTAAACTGACTTTATTCTAAACCACTATTTTCCTCTGTGACTAGTTCCTCACTCGGGCGATGTTTTTGTTGACACAACACAAAATCAATTCTTTGCTCCTCCATCGACTGTTTCCTGTTCTGGGGAGCTTCCCCCCATTTCCTTCCAGCTTCTTTCCCAACCTGCCCGCATGCCAGGGGGGAGTGTGGCCTACAAAGAGCTCCGGAGACGAAGAGACAGAGAGAGAGATTGAGAGAGCGGAGGAGAGGACAAACAGAAAAGATCCCCTGAAAGCTTTGAAGCTGATCTGTCTGTCTGTGTCTGTATGACATTCAGCAGAGAGAGGGGGATCATGGGAGCTTCTCCTCACAGACAAACTGCCCTGAGTCTAATTAAATAGTAGCTTTGAGATGGAACCCCTCTCCAAACAAGGAGGGTGATGTGGACCAAAGTCATATCTCAAATCTCTCATATCTTTGCTTAACAGTGATACAGGATATATACGTATATCTGGATTTTTTCATCTAGAAGAAAAAAAGATTATTGTTGTACTAGAATGTCAAATTTTGGTTTGAGACACCCAGCAGTCAAAGTACTGTTAAACCCTTTAGAGCCTGAAAGCACAAATTATAGCCAGAAAATTCAATTTTTTTGGAGCTGAAATGTTTATTTCACTCTCTACTGAAATCCAAAGAAATCCAAATTTCCATAAAATTTAATATATATATATTTTGTATCTCATTTGATACATTAGGTGTTTTTGGCAGCTGATAATCTACTTGAGGACATTTTTATCATTTATCTGATTGTATTCAAAAATTGCCTTTAGTAATTTGTTGATCATATTGATTAGACAGAGGTATCATAAAAGTATGTATCAGATATGATACAACAGGCTTTAAGGGGTTGAAACATTATGTCCAGCGCTGCAACAGTGAATTGATAAAATAAAAGATAACAACTTTCATTTATAAGAATAGCTTTATTTATATAATACCTTTAAAACAGGAATTAAAACAGTGCCTCACAGAGAAAACAAAGACAGAACAATAAAATGAGCATAAACAGTCAGGTCAAACAGAGAAATAAAGTCAAACAAGAGGGCAGGAGAAAACAATGCAAACTCAGAGGCTCAAGGAAAATAAAGCAAATAAAATGAATGAAAGTGGTCAACTGGAAACATTGAAGTACTATATTAATATTCTACATGTAAGTATGATTAAAATACCAGCATACGAGTAACATTAATAAAGAAGATATGGAAAATGATAATAATAATGACAAGAAGAGGACTATAACAATAAGTAGTTGAATAGATGACGACATCACATCAGGAAGATTGGGAGATAAGAGTAAATAAGGCAAGAAATGAGTGAATTAAAACATGAGAAGATGGTAAAAACTGGACTAAGAATAATAATTGATAGTTTTATGAGTTCAGGACAGATTACGTGTTGCACAGTTATGGTGTCCCTTGCCCTAGCACAGAGCTGTTCGCATCACTCATAGACCATTGTGTGTTGATCATCATTTGGTTAGCTATAGGGCTTTTGTGTGCGACATCACATTTATGCTCTGCCTCTAGCTGGATGGCATCTCTTCTGCTGTCACAAAACTTATTGGAAGACTAAACCAAATGAACATATCATCCTCACTGTAAACTTAAATCTCCATATTAAATCATGGTTAGCCCTCTGTGTGTTGTGGAGTATTCTAACAAAGCTTAAGATGTCAGCATTACATACCCTCTTATCATTTTATGAAGCATTTTACACTGCATAGTCAGATTCTCAACAGAGTCATTAAATGAGCCAACACTAGTGCTGGCATCTGCCAGTGAGATCTTTTAAACCATATAAGCTGCTACAAACATTAAGAGGATTTGTGTTTGCCTCTGTGAGTAGCTTTTCATTAAATAGATGCCTAAAAAGCATGTTAAAGTTCAAACACATTACTTTTCAAATGGTGTTAGTAAAGACCGCTATCAATGTTTTTCTTGTATAAAGCAACCTTTAAAAACTTTATTGTATGCCTGTTTTATTGTATGTCAGTGACAGAAAAATAACAATTAAAGTAACAGAGAGACAGAGATTTACTGGTTGCTGCCAACAAGGCAGGAGGCTGAACTACAAAAAAAAAGAATATCTTGAGTAAACTTTTAACTATGACACAATAAAAAAAAAAAGTTTAATTTTATGTCATTCACATCATCACCAGCTTAATGCTCTAGAATGTCCTTTTTCTTGTTTTGGCAAAAAGGGTTCCAACTTTTTTTCTCACTTAATAAATACATAAATAAATCCGTTGATGAACTGAAAATTGTAAATATATTTTTTAAATGGCAGCCCTTCTGTTGTCTACACTTTGATTGTCGTTGAGGTGTAATGAGGGGTCCTCCCCAAAGGTGTGATGACGGTTTAGTTTTTGAGTTTTAATGTTGCACAGAAATGCACTGTGGATGGGGCTGTTGTTATTTTCCTTGGATGGTCAAGCATGAGGAACAGCATTTTTGAGTTTTTACCAAAGATAAAGTGAAGAGTACAGTTTATGACTAGATTCCTTTATTAGAAAGAGTAATTATGCTGTTCCTTCATGTCTATTATCACTCAGAGAGCTTTAATTATTATTTTGTCCTTTTTTTAACCATCCAGAAACATCCACTGAGTTCCTCTCAGACTGTTCACATTCAATCTTAGACTCCTGCCGATAAATGTTTGAGCTCAATAAGGAGCTTTCTGAGCAGATTCTTCCAGAGTGTTGTGAATACGGACTTTGGTTTCCAGTAACCATGTTACCACAGTACATGTCAACAGGTTCTCCTCTTACCTATGTTACCTGACTGTTCAGGTAAACACTAAGTCTCACTGCTGCATCCATAGATCAGACAGAAACTTCATTAGATGATTTACAGAGTAAGTAAATTTCAGATTTGTGCTGAAGTAAGAAAAAGATTGTGATTAAGATATGTGTGTCATTTTTCTTTATACTTGAGCAGCAGTCAGTCCTAGAGGAGTTGTAGCAGGATTTTAAACTGAATAATTCTGTTCTTGTTAAATACCATTGCAGAAACATATTTGTTAATAAGTACAAGAATCTTTTCCATCCATTTGGCCTTAAAAATCTTGCTTCTCCTTTCTGATTTTTCCTGTCATATCTTGAAAGGTGTCTTAAATAAGCTTTTTCCTCTGATTCACATGTTCTACCATCCTGAGGAAAGCTGAATTGAATGAGCCAAAAATAAGAGACTAGGATCCCTCCTCGAGCTGAGTGGAGGCTCAAACGTTGAGTGTTTTCTGTGCAAGTCAGAGGAGTGTGGGAACCTGACATGAAGTGTGTTTAAAGTGTTCAGACAAAGATTACAGAGAGAAGGTCCAGATTAGAGCTTCTCAACCTGCAGATTTTTGTGTTCATCCTGGCTGTGTACTCTTGGTGTTGCTCCGTTAAGGTCAAGTTAGTTGTCCAATGCCTTGATATGAATCTGTTATCTCCCTACCTGGAAAGTTAGGGGACTTTAGGGCACCGATAACTTGCAAGCTGGCAAATGGTATAAAATATCAAAACTCTCCTTGACATCCAGGATACATCGGCATATAAAGAAATACTCCAGTCTCTTTGGTTACAGATGACAGATGCAGTTTTTACACTTCTTTTGTGTCTGTATTTTTGTGTTTGACAGATCCAGGATCTGGCCATCCGCTGCATCCAGAAGAACATCAAGAAGAACCGTGGCGTCAAAGACTGGCCGTGGTGGAAGCTGTTCACCACCGTCAGACCGCTGATAGAAGTGCAGCTTACTGAGGAGCAGATCCGCGGCAAGGATGTGAGTGTTCTTTTTACATATTTATTGTTTTATTTTTATTAAGGTCATCATGAGTAGTTAAAAAAAAGAAAAGAGTCAAGCCACGCACAGAAAGGTTTGAGCAGGGCATGGCTTCATACATGTTTAAAATGTCTTTGAAATGTTTGTTTTAGGGTTGTCCTTAAACCAGAATTTGAAATTTGATCTGATTATTGTAACAATATTGCACAATTGATACGTGCTTGATGCTACCACAACAAAAATTAAAGTCTTAGACACCCAGTATAGAGTAATTTATTGTTTCGAATATCAAAAATTACAGGCGATCTCTTAAACCTGTCTATATACTACAATTAAATTATTGGCAACATTGCTGTACCGATGTATTGTCAGTGTATTTTGTGAAATTCAGTTTTCAGCAGTCTTTGTGTATTTTCTCAAGACTTCATTTTTTTCCTTTTGCCACTCTTTCGTGCCAATAGTGTTGTTTTTAAATCATGTGTAGTTATTGCTGCTGTTTATTATTACCTCTGCCAAGAAGGTTATGTTTTTGCTGGCATTTGTTTGTTAATGAACAGGATAACTTCAAAAAGTTATGGATGTATTTTGATTAAACTTTCAGGAAATGTTGGTCATGGCACAAGGAAGAAGTAATTTTGTTATAGTGGGATTTGTTAACTGTACAGGATAGGGCAGTTTTCCACATTTTTAACAATAACTCGCTCAGCAGTGTTGGAAATGCCTTGCCAGAGGTTTGTGCTCTCAGAACACTTCAAGTTAAAGCAATAGGTTGTCTGATCTGAAAAATGTGGCATTAAATAGAAAACAAAAACAAGGTTAGTTTTGTATGTGGAATCTGTAGCTGATGGGTAAGCTGGCACACCTCCATGCGTGAAGCTCTGCTGCCAGCTAGCATTTGATTCTAGCTTGTGCTCTCTGTCAGGTGTTGAGAGTTTTAAGTAATGACTTCTGAAACCAGGAATGAAGTCAGTATTTTAGCTCTACTGTTCACTTATCACAAAGTCTATGGCTTTTTGAAAGGGTTTTCCGACAAATGCCTTGTATGAGGTCTGTGTCGAACACATGCATATGAGATTTTAACATGTCCTTTAGCAACATCACAAGCCTCTGGTATCACAGCTGCCACCAAGGCTGATAGTAGCTTTTTACTCCCGCCTATTACATGTCCTCTTCAAAAATCATAAAGTTGTGCTTGTTCCTAAAGGTTATCATGATGAGCAAAACATGTCAATTTACTTTACTTTCCCCCCCATAGACCCAATTATCAGTAATAATCCAAAACCCACAGAATAAATTACAAAAGCTTTAAGTTAAGGAAACCAGCATGATGCTAACTTTCTGGTTGGCCTACAAAAATATGTCATCCCTGCACCACTCCAGTCCCCAACTTTCTAATTTACTTCTCGACTTTATCCCTGGTCCTTCTCCTCTGTTAAATAAAGGCTAGAAAAGAAAAGATGTATTGATTTCCACAAATTGCTGCAATTTCTGTAACTTTGAAATCTCATTACACCTCTAAAAGAACTCCTTTTGCATTTGATATAATCAGTGGATAGCTGGAATGATAATGTTTCAGTCTCTTTTTGATTTATCGGCTCACATATTGTAAAACATTGACCTGTAAAGGTTAAAGCAGCACCATGTAGTTTTTCCACCCTAATATAATATTTCTAGAGTCATTGTGATGGTACATCACCTTACAACAGGTTGAATGACACCTCTGTCATGGTCTGAGGGGCTCTGTATCACCTTCACTGGCACTATGTAACTTCGGAGTGGATGGTAGGAACACTTCCATACTAAAAAAATACAAATTTTTACTGCTTTGACTGCTTTACAGCATACGTCACTTCCCCCGCCTTCCCGATTCATTTAAAAGACGGAAGTCGAGGCAAAAGCTAAATGTATGCGCTGACTAAACAGCGATAAAGTCCTGTGGAGGGCAGCAATACGTCTTAGCTGTGTCTAGTCTGCCGGAAATTAAAAGAAGAAGAAGGTGAAGAAAGCTAAACGTAGAGTTGTTATCATGGCGGAAGCAGCAAAAAAAAACGAAGAAAAGAAAAGTTTTATCGGTGGAGACGAAAAAAAGAAAGCGGGAGAGTAACAAGCTAAATGCCCAGTTAGAGATAAACACTGGCCTGGCGTTCACTCGCTGGCGTGAGCTGAAAGACGAGGAGGGATGTCTGACCGATGCTGATTTGGCCCTGATATTGTTGGACTTGTAAGTACATGTTGCTAACATCTGACAGCTGATGCTTAAAAAGTGATTTATTCGGAAAGAAACATGATCAGACTGTACTTTATCAGTCCACATGGTTTATTTGTCTCTCAGGACGTCCTGTCATCTCGCTTCTCCTCCCTCTGTATGTCAACAAATGCACGTTGGTGTGAGGCGCTCTGTTTTACGACAGTTTACACTCAACGTCCACAGAGGCCACTACAGAGCTGAAAGCCGGAATCTTACGTAGTGTGGCTTTAAATTAATTACTTAATTTTTAAAATCTTGAAAATTGAATAGGTTCCAAATTAATTCTTGAATAATACTGTAAATAAATATTTAATGATTAATATAGTTTAACATTTTTTTTTAGGAACTATAAGATTTAAGTCATAAAAAAACTGAAAAGATAGGCCTTCTGCAGCACTTTAGTAAGACTACTTTGTATGGATATGAATGTGGTGTGCCTTGAGACCTCAGCCAATTTTCAGGTGTGCTTTGGACAAAAATAGTTTGAACACCACTGATATAGACCATTAAAATATCCCTCAAAACTTTTTAACCCAGAAATCTATGCAAATTTTACTTTATCTCTGGTATTTGGACCATTTTTACGCTCTTCTTGAAACAGCAAATACCCATACTGATATTTTCTCATTGAATAGTGCCCTGTCTATTCCAAATAAGCAATGCAAGAGGTAAAACTGAAAGAAAACAGCCAGCAGAGCACCACTGCCATGCAGAATTTAGATTACACGTTGGATGGTTATTAGATTTTTCTGTGGATTGATGTCCTCTGTCTGCTTTGGCCTAAGATTTATGAATCTTTTTGTATTTTCCTCCTCACAGGAGGAGATCCAGCAGCTGAAGCAGAAACTGGAGAAAGTGGAGAAAGAGAGAAACGAGCTGAGACTGAACACGGACCGACTGGAGAGTCGGGTGAGCACCGAGAAACATCAGAGGATTTAAGCCATTTCTCTTAAAAGATTCTGAGTTGAGGGAAAAAAAATCCCTCAAAGGATTAAACACATCTGATGAACCATAAAAACTGGCTTACTGAATCTCAGTTCAAAACACTTATTTGGCATCCTTGACAGTGGAGTGATCAGCGTCTGCAGCAACTGTCCAAAAAGGAGTGTCACTTTGATCAAATATTTCTGCAGAAGAAGAGCTCTTGGTCCACTCTGCTGGGCCTCGAAGTAATCAGAGAATGTAGACGTCCTGTGTGAGGGTAGAACAGGTCGATCTGTAGGTCAGCCGAGGCGTGTGTGTATTAAGTTACTCGACATAAAATAGTAACAACAAAGGTCAAACAGGAGAGTCAGAGTATGGAGGAGGTTTCAGCTTTTTTTAACATTTGTCCTTTTCACTGTGACAGAAACAAAGGATTATTTAACATAAATATTGAATTATGGAACTTTTGTTGGTCAGAAAAGAAAAGCAGCTTTTGAATATATTTATGAAATAGGACCCTCATAAATGGGAGCAGTTATTATTTTTGCATAAATTTTAAATGCAAATGGCCGTACGTAAATGGATGACATGGATTTGGGACAATGTTTTGGAAGGTATTTTTTTATACCTTTACAGCCCGTATGAGTAGTAATGATATTTTCTCTTTGTCTTTTGTTTGCCATGTTTGATGCATGTGTACATGGATGTGAATTGTTTGTTTTTCCATGTGTGTAAATCAGATCACAGAGCTGTCATCAGAGCTGGCCGATGAGAGGAATACTGGAGAGTCGGCATCTCAGCTGCTGGAGACCGAAACCTCAGAGAGACTCAGACTGGAGAAAGACATGAAGGACCTGCAGGTAGAGACACACACACCAACAAGACGACACATGTTTGAGATGAGAAAGCCTCTATGCCCTTTTCCAGCGAGATATAATGTATGACAGTAAAATAAAAGATGGGTTTTTTGTGTTGATAAATGGAGAAAAATGACAGTTTTCTGATCCGCTTTATTTTCACTTTAAGGTTTAAAGCTGAGATTGGTTGGAAAATGTAGTTTAATGTCCCCTAAATTACAGACTTATATATCAGGAACACATCAGCTTGTTCGAAGTGTTAAAATATAAGCAAACTAGTGAACCTGTTTTCTCCCCTTCAGGACATCTGAGGTCTAAATTAATATTTTTGACAAACAGCAAATGTGCTTATAACCTGGATTGTTAAAAGGGGGTCTAGCACATATAAATGTTATTGACCTTTGCTTACGGTCCTGTTTTAAAATACAAATGAAAAAGTGCCTCATAAATAAATATAATAAGCAGGTCATAATAACAGATGTGGGTTGTAAAAAATTGTGTCAGAGTATATCTGTTAGTAAACCCTTGTCATAGTATATACTGTGCCCTGCAGGAGATGTCTCCCTCACTGTTTATAGTTTCTCTTAATTATTTATAGCTTTAAATATTTTTTTCATTTACTTTTATTAAATTTTAACCTCCTTATTGTGCCTTGTTTTTTGTTTAATTTTGTGTATTTTATTGTTGTTATTATTATTTATCAATCAGTTTTTCAAATGCCACTGACTGTTGTGTTTTGTAAAACTGGAAAAATAATAATTTAGTGAATAGTTAAAAAATATTTGAAATGAAATTAATATGTGTTTTATTAAATACCCTATCACCCTATCACAGGATTGGTTATCACACAGGAGTCTTGTTTCAAAGATTATGATAGTGATTCAGAATTAAGATCAGGCCTGTTTTCTGTTGAGGGTAAAAACATGGTTGTAGAAATATTTGAGAATCCTGTGAAGGCTGGGATGTTTTGGTTTTGATAATGCTCAAGTTTCGAGCAAATATTCATTTTTTTTTTACAAATGTATTTGTAATTAGTCCTTTCTTTTAAATAAAGTCTTGGGGAAGGATTTGTCAAAAATAAATAAATAAATAAATAACCAGTTACCTGCAGAAATAAAAGAAGATGACTGCTGAAGAAACATAAAGAAGGATAAATGGTGAATGGAACAGAATGAGTAGAATAAATGAGGGGGAGATAATGAATGCAGATGCTTCCTCACAGGTGCACAGTGAGGTGCAATTACGTAATTAACTTCCAATTATGTAATAATACACCGACAAACCCAGCTGGCTCTGATTTCTGTATGAAGACAGCACAACTAAAATATTGAACCCAGGTTAAGACTTTAAGTATGTAATTAGTTCAGTTCCATTACATTTAATATGTTAAGAATTAAATAAAAAAGGACTTTTTGCTTTCTTAATCACAAAAAGTATGTCTGTAATGTGAAATGTTTCTACAAAAATCTTGATCTAAACAATTCTCTGAACAATCTTAATTAAAGACATGTGGCAAAATGTAAATTACCATAGAAATCAGTGTATAACAAATCTAAGAAATAACAGTTTTTCAGGAGAGCCAGGTTTGACAACCCAACATCATGAGTCTTAAATCAGCCACTCAACTCGTCTCAAATTGGTGTCCCTATTTTTTTTGTGATATGTTCAGTTTTATCAAACTAACTCTTATGACATTAAAACATTCTCTGTCTCCTCTGTCCACCAGACAAAGTTTGACACCACGAAGAAACAGATGGAGTCAATGGAGATGGAGGTGATGGAGGCTCGACTAATCCGGGCATCTGAGCTCAATGGAGAGATGGACGACGATGACACAGGTCAGAAATACACTGCAGACAGAGGGTTTTGATGGAGTGGGGGTTCAAGGATTGTCCCGGCCAGTTACTAGTACATTAATCCTCAAATTTGTGGTATAAATATGTTTTTTTTTTTCTTTATTTATTGGCTATTTCCCTGATGGACTTATGAAATGTATAGGCTGTGAAAATTTGTTTGGGTTGGCTGAATTTGCATTGATTGTTGAGATCATGTAGATCATTTTTTCTTTGGAAATCTTTTATAATCAGTACTATCAAAAAAAAAAAAAGAAGAGGAATTTTATTGATCTTCAGTTTAATTTCAACCAAAGAGAAAAAGCTCCATCTAAATGCGTCAGTGACATCTGAAACCTTTGCTCCAAGTTTTCTGGACATAAAGGTGATATGGATTTGCCCACATTTTGTAAAATACAACCAAATAATGCCCTAAGTAGGGTGTTTAGGATTTTAAGCAGAAGACCTGCCTGACCATGATGCAAACCCAAACTTCTTGCTGTGAGGCAACAATACAAACCCAAAGAGAGGAAGTACTGTATAAATCGCACAAAAAAGTTGGCAACATTTAGAAGAGTGGGTAGACCTGGTGATGAATTAGCATTTTTTCTTTATCACAGAGCATTATGATATTGTAGATTTTAACTTTTAAAAATTCATGACATTTAAAAGAAAATAATATTTTTGGCATTTTCAGTTTAAAGAAATGTTGCCACCTTTTTAATTAAAACAGTGTGAAGGCATTTGTCTGCAATATTTGATCATTTAAGTAATGAAAAACTGAAAATATTGGATTTCTACATTTTCTAAATTTGTTACTTCGACATCAGTCAGTGTTGTTTGATTTTTTTTTTTGTCCACACATGCACTCACACACACTCTCTGTCCTAAACACTGATGTCCGAGCAGTTCTTACTCTCTCTGAAAAGCTCGGTATGATCTCCTCAAAGAGCTGCAGGAGCTCCAGGAGGGTGTGTGCTTGATCGATGCTTTGACAAAAGCGTGGAGAAATCCGATGTGAAGAAGTGCATTAGAAATGGATCAGTAAAAAGTGAAAAATGAAGCGAGGAGTGAGAGTGCGACGCCCTGCAGGCAGGCTGCCAGCTGTCTTTGTGCGGCCGACTCTCTGTGTGAATGTCCCATCGATTTCTCTAAGTGTCTTCATTCATGTTGTATAGACGGGTACACAGGCTGCTGTTTGTACTCGGCAGAGCCTTGACTGAAGGGAAATAACTTCTTTTTATGTCAGGATGGAACTACACGCTGATATTTGATGATTTTTCTATTTAAAGGAACTTCAAAACATTTTAATGACAGAGAAGATCAGAGTTTGTGAAAGTAAGGAAATCTGAAATAACAGACAGAGCTTCAACTTTCTGTTTGTGATGATCTTTGTCACAAATAACACATCAGCAGTTTGGGGTTCATTTAAGGTTTGATCTAATTTAGGCTCCTGCAGATCCTCAAAATGTCCTGGTTTGACCGTTTATATCATGTTTTGGGCGTCTGTTAAGCAAGGTAGGGCTGGGAAATATATGGATTAAATAGATTAATTTGAATTATTATCTAATGAAGGTTTAAAAAATTAAAGATCAAGATTTTTTTTTTCTTGCTTTAGTCCAATTGTTGCAGTTTTTGAAAAAATTCACAGTTTTCATAATGGTAGGTCCTGTCAGGTTTTGCACAAGCACTTTTATAGGCTTGTATTTGTATTTTAAATGAGAGTTAATTTTGAACAGAGAGTTTCATGTGGCTCAAACTTTAGTGTTTATGTAGACAAACCTGCCTGCATTTGAACTACTTAATCAACAGTTTATGACCCACACTTTAACTTTTAGAGGGAAATTATGTTTGGTTTGGGAAAATACTTTGACATCATAAAGGAAAAACTTGACTGATGTCATTTTTGTGTCGCTGAGAGGGTTTTTTTGAGAGGGAAAAAAATCAATTAAAATCGTAAATCAAGTGTTGCGGAAAAAAATAAGGGATTTTATTCTTAGGTCATATTGCCCAGCCCTAAAGCAGGGATTTAGTTTTAGTTGAACAAAAAAAATGAAACATTTAATCTCATTAGAGGATCTAATGCAGCTCTTTTTTCCTCCCCTTTGGAAACGCTTGGATCTGAGGGGGTGAGGAAGCTACGGGAGGCTGTGATATTGATCTCTGCGCTGCTTGGCTGCCCAAATAATGTCTGATGGGAGGGGGAAGATGGGTTACATGTACGAGAGCTGACTTTCAAAACAGTCAGGGTGTCCACCTGTGATGTGCAGGAAACACACATCTAGGTGGAGGCTGTAAAGCTATGACATAATAAACCCAGGGAGTGATAATCAGAACATTTTAAGGGGCATTTTTTTAAAGAGGCATAGGTCATGTCTCTGTGAACCGAGAATTTAGCAAAAGATGTCATATTCTTCTGCTTTTCAAGCCACTTCGAACAACATTAAAAGCAAAGAAAAGTATATTTTGCAGGACATGGGACCTTTAAGACTTCTCTAATTATTATCCTCTTTTGTTCAAGATGATAAGGTGCCTCAAAGTGTGTACTGCAGCTTTAATTGAAATGATATGTATGCATTCAGTGCCTGTTAAAGAGGGAGACAGGGATTAGTAGTCAGGTGTCCTATTTCATACAATATACACTTTTTTAATGATTTATGTTCAGAAATGTGTAGCCATGGCCTGTCTGCAAACCCTCAACATGAGAAAAATCCCTCCTCTCCTTCTTTCATTGCTCCACATTTGCAGAAAGTGTTTGCTCAGACAGTCTGTTTAAAAAACTGTCATTAGGGAATACGCCATATCCCCTCATCCCTCAGATAGAGTACACTCCCTGAGCCAGGGATTTGATCAGACAACAGGTAGCTCAGGTGGAATAAAACATCTCCAAACTTGTCTGTGCAGCCACCGTAAACATTCGAGCATGGAGCTAAAGGGCTGAAGCCACATCTACTTCCTGAGAAGGAGTGGTAAGACACAAGTTATGATGGTCCATACTAAAACAGTCTGTTCTGAGCAGGGCTGAAAAAGAGGGGTTTATAGGCATCACAGAACCAAATATCTAGTGGTTATTAGGCAAGAAACTTTAAAAGTATACTCTGGAGACATCTATGAGCCAGTTTAGACTTGAAAATGAGTTAAATATATGACCTTTAAAGAAATAAAGAAGACAGATGGAAGGCGCCTGATGCAACACATTGCCTTAGTAGTCTTCAATTTGACCAAATAAAATCTGTAGCAACCTGAATTTGCAATGCTTTGTGACTAAATCTGTCCCATTTATTTGAATATATAGATGTACATCTGCAAAATACGACTGTGATTTTGTCATTTTTGGACTTAATCTAGTTGGTTTATTGACTAAGCAAAATGGGAATATCTCAAGTGTTATGGCATTGAAGAAAAGGATGCTTTAAAGTTGAGTGATTTATTTTGGATTACCAAGAAACTTGATGCTTTCAGCTGAAGCAAACACAAATTCTTTAATATAACTCTATGACACCTCATGTAAGCATGCTTTAAAAGAAACCGTATTTCACTTCACATTTTTCAGTGTTGCTGGACTACTACCATAAAAATACATCTAAAGTTGAAAATATTCCGAACTGTAACTTCATTATGCTTTTATAAACAGTTTTCGGTGTTATCGAAGGTAACTGGACCATAAAAAACGTGACATTTGTCAAACTTGATCAATTAGTCATTGACGCCAGTGTTGTTTGTGACAGGAGGAGAGTGGAGGCTGAAATACGAGCGAGCCATCAGAGAGATTGAGTTCACCAAAAAAAGGCTGCAGCAGGAGTTTGACGACAAGCTGGAGGTGGAGCACCAGAACAAACGGCAGCTGGAGAGGAGGGTGAGCAGACGCACTTCACAGTCTCACTGATACATATACTGAAGGTGCCAAGTTAGAATGTCATTAAGTCATGTTCCAGGTTTGATTACGTTTTATGTCCAAGTTTGTATTGTCCCTTAACATAAGTGGATGTTTTGGGGGGGCAAACACTAAAAGAAAACAATAATTCATTAAAATTAAACTTACTGTTTGGTTGAGACATTGTTAAAATGTAAATAAAAACAGAATACAATGATTTACCAATGCTTATCAACCTATTTCCAGTTGAATACACTCCAAAGAGAAGTTTTTCAATATTCAAACTGATAAACTTTATCGTTTTTTTGCAAATATTTCCCCTAATTGAATTTGATGCCAGCAACATGTTCGGAAAAAAGCTGGGACAAAAGACTGGGAAAGTTGAAGAATGAATAAGAAACTCTGTTTGGAATATTCAACAGGTGAAGGGATTCATTGGAAGCAGGTGAGTTTCATGATTGGGTATCAGAAGAGTGTCTTCAAAAGGCTCAGTCATTCACAAGCAAGGATGGGGCGAGATTCACCACTTTGTGAACAACTGAGTGAGAAAATAGTCCAAAAGTTCAGAACAATGTTTCTCAGTTTCTCAGTTCAAGGAATTTAGGGATTTCATTATGCACAGTCCATAATTTCATCTGAAGATTCAAAGAATCCAGAGAAATCTCTGCACAGAAGCTGCAAGGCCGAAAATCAACATTGAATACCCTTGACCTTTGATTGTTCAGGCAGCACTTCATTGAACATGGACGTCATTCTGTGAAGGATGCGTAGGGTCAGGAACACCTCTGAAAACAGTTGTCAGTTCAAACAGTTCATCGCTACATCTACAAGTGAAAGCTAAAAGTCTACCATACAAAGTGTAAGCCATATAGCCTCAGTTTCAAAATGCTTATGGAGTGTTGTAAGAAGGAAAATGATGTAACACTAGTGGTGAACATTCCCCTGTCCCACCTTTTTGGAACATGTAGCAAGCATTACATTTGAAATGGGTGAATATTTGCAAAAACTAAATAAAGTTATCAATAAATTATAGGTTAAAACGTTAAATTTACTTGTCTTAGTGGTGTATCCAATTGGACACACTGTAGGTCGAACAGGATTTTCAAATCAGTGCCCCAGCTTCATTGGAATTGGGGTTTGTAGAAACAACAGAATTGTCCATATCAGATTTCTCATGAGCATCATGTATGTTTTTGCAGATCAGTGACCTGCAGGATGATAATGAGGAGTCCCAGAGAAACATTCAGCAACTGAAGAAGAAAGCACAGCGACTGACAGCGGAACTGCAGGACACTAAACTTCACCTGGAGGGCCAACAGAGCCGCAACCATGACCTGGAGAAGAAGCAGAGGAAGTCAGTGAAAACACACACAACCAGGCACACACATGCGACCTCACATACTTACTATTGGACTGGGAAAGTTGGATTTAAACTAATAATCAATTTTTTTAGCTGAATGGGCATACTCAGTATCAAAAAAATAAAAATAAAAGTCCTAAAGACCAAAGTATTCAGCTTTTATTGTTTCTAAGTATTAAAAATTCCATATGAGTTATGATCCCTCACATATTCTTTTCCTTGTTTAAGTAGCTGTGATTTCTGGTGTAGAATCATTATTAGCCTTATGTTGATCTAATATTACCCAGAAGTCCTCTCACAAAATGTACCATGCTTTGGTAGCAGTGCAAAACAATGTGCGTTGTTTTAAGTTTAGTATTAATTGGAAATTGCCACCCCCTTCCTGTCATTGCCCCACTTGGAAGCCATGGGCCCCTCTTTGGGAACCATTGCTGTAAACACTCCTTTACTGAGTAATTCATCCATTTAATTTTCCAAACAATTCTTTCAACCTTGCACTCGCCAATGAGCATACAAGAAAACACATAATGTTACTATAACTGTATCAATCTAAACAATATTGTCTTACCTAACTTCTCCTTTGAAGAATCATCACTATATCTTAAAACTTGATGTCTTGCCCAGCCCTATCCTGCATGAGCTCATTGTGTGCTGTTTAAGGTCCATCAGTGTTGCTGTAGTAACAAGAAAAGCTGTGAAGAAAAAGGTGTTTTGTGCTCCAGATTGTTTACAGCATCCCGCTGTGCAGAGAGAATAGACAAGTCTCCAGCTCATTTATTCTACTGCTAAACTGTGTGTGTGAAAGACATCTTGTCTTTATGCACTTGTAAGAACAAACCCTTTACAGTGCAATTTTCTTGTGAGGACATCTATGTTTGATAGACCTTACCTAACATCCTTTTTTAATTTCAAAAGATGAGATACGATTATTCAGTTAACTTAAGTGCTTTTACAACCCAATACTGGCAATCCGGTGTCCCATGAGGCCTTGACGTAGAAAATTTGGAGACATAGCAAACTCGTCCAGACAAGTTTGAAAGACAAAGGATTTTTTTTCACCTTGGTTTTTCTGAATTTTCAGGTCATTCTAAATGTCTTCTCCTTTTTGGGATTGCTAAAATGTTTTCATCATTTCAACTTCACTGGAAATGGTGGTCCACTTAAAGGCATGTAAAAAGACCTTGTCCTCTCGAAGTGTCAAAGACATGTATTTATGTGTCTTTTCACTGGAATAACATTTTTGATGTTTAGTCTTTGTAACCAGTTCAGTACTTCAGTAATAACCAGTCCATATTTACATGGGGATAACTGTTCCTTACTGATGCCTTCATTTCTCCCATGTGTATGTTGTGACAAAATTAATCAGCGACGTGTGTGCTTGTGTGTGCAGGTTTGACAGCGAGCTGAGTGCGGCACAGGAGGAAGTGCAGAGGGAGAGGAGCCTGCGGGAGAAACTGGCCCGAGAGAAAGACATGCTGAGCGGAGACGTCTTCAGCCTCCGACAGCAGCTGGAGGTTTGTGTCACAAATCTTTGAGCTATATTTACCTTTTCTTTGAAGGAGCACCGATATTTTTAAGTAATGTTGAGTGGAGGGATATGGATTTGACCATATTGAGTCCACAAATTGGGGCTATTATAAACGGGTTACATACATTAAAAGTTTTTCTGGTTTGCTGTGTCTGTTCACACCCCAGGATTGTGTAATTATGAGTCCAGGTTGTGGAAACATTGTTTAGTGTATGTTCATGTTTGTACACCTTGTAGCTACCTGCTGATAGGAGTAAATACAGCCCTGCCTTTCCCTGTTACATGTGTGTGTTTGTTACTGCTCCACATTCACACCGCCTCCTCCTCCTCCATCTGTTTTCTCCTGCAGGACAAAGACCTGGAGCTCTGTGCGGTCAACCTGAAGGTGGATCAGCTGGAGGCTGAGTTGATGGACCTAAACTCCCAGGAGTCCAAGGATGAAGCATCGCTGGCCAAGGTCCGCTTTTTATGATTTCTCTTTGAAAGTTGTTGTGTTTGGAGCTTTGTTCGTCCTCCTTTCTGTGATTCTTTCTTTTCTTACGCCCATTTTAGTCGTGACCCAGCATGCTGTCCATAATAGAAAATTAGTTTTTTTCTGCCTTTTAGGCTTGATAAATTGTTTATTGCGGTGTACAGCATGTTGAAAATAAGCCCTGCTTTGATTTTGTTGTTGTTGTATTATCATGTTATCCAGGTTAAGAAGCAACTCCGGGACATGGAGGCAAAGGTAAAGGACCAGGAGGAGGAGCTTGATGAGCAGGCTGGAACCATCCAGATGTTGGAGCAGGTAAATCTAAAGCAGAGTTTAAAAATCATAAGGAAATATTCAGCTACATTTTAAAGCTGTTTTTATTTCATTGTTAACCTAAAATCTAATTTAAAAATATCATAAAACTTTCTGTTTATCCCTGCCCTGCTACTTAGTATAAATTAATTAACAGGTATATTAAGGCAGCACATTAAGTGTATTTTAGATGAAACCCTAGGAAAGCAGGACCTTCAGCTGGTCCTGAAACAAGAGTCCAACAGGGATTAAAGTTTTCCATCGCTGTGACAGAGTTCTGTCTTTTCATGCTCAACAGGATTTTGGTGATTGTCAAACGTACATGGGACAGGAAAATCATATAGTAATTTTATTGAGGGGCAGGTATTTTACATTTGTCCAGCAGTACAAATGTAAAATTGTATTGGTTTGGCGTTTCATTGTGCTTATTGTTACTTTTATCACATTTAGTAGATGATGTCCAGTTAATACATCCAACCGTTTCCTCTCAGTAAAGCCTTCCTTATGGCGCTGTGCTAGGCTAGATGCATTGTGTTTGGGTTGTTTTGATAACTAACATTAACATTTACATCCCCTCATCATGTGTGAACATCCTTTTGTATGCTCCAATGCATAAATTTAGTTGTGTACTACTGTAGAAATTAATTGCAGAGTGCAGCTATAGCATGCAACGAACACACAAAAAGAAATACAACACAGCAAGACCTGCTTTACAGCAACACAAAATGAACCAAGTCTAAAACATCTGCATTGATACTCTTTTTAAGTATGTTATGATAGCATGATAAAGTAGCACCAGCTGACTCAAGGCTGAATTGATGAAAATAATTAAGCACTTTGTCAAACTTCAAGAAGCCCACTTTACTGTGCTTTTCCTGCTCTGATTTCAGATTCACGATGATACAATATATGGTTGATACATTTGGATATTATATCAATATAGCATTACTCCATGAAAAGTGATAGTTTGCACTAAAATTAACCTCAGCATATTATCTACAAAAATAGTAATGGGCTTAATACTTCTAAGAAATTAAACTATGTGATTCATACTCAAAATTGGCTGTTGTCTAATGACTGCAGTTGTACCAAAGTCCCTTTTACTGCAGTGCAAAACCTTAAAAAGAGTATATCTTAAAAGGAAGCCTGTTAAAAGTATTTTAGGACACTTCAGTGAAAAATACTCCTTATGTTTTTCAATGAAGTTTCACTTACTTTCTGGAATAGAAAAATGTTTTATTTCCCTGTGGTGTAATCTCAAAATGTTCTAAAACTTTTAATTTCTGTACTGCTATAATCAACAGTTCTGTCCCTCAACTACGTTTTTTTTTTTTTAATATTGTCACATTTCACTTCCTCTTACAAATTTGCCCACTAAAGGAAAATGGAAACAGGTGACAAATGATGTTTTTTGGGTTTTCATACTTTAGTTTAAGATGTCCTCTCAGACATTTATTTGTTTAAAACAAAGGCCACATAATGAATCTGAATCTGTTTCAAATATGTTTTTATCATATTTTTCAGATTGTAAACAGGATTTAAAATCAATACAAGTGAATTTTGGGAGTTTGTCTTACATTTTAAATCAGAATAATTAAGTTAAAACAATATGTATGGCTTTTATCCCTGCAAACATGTTTATTTGCCCCTCTGAGCTTTGATTTTGTGTCAACTGATGTGGGATTTTTTTGTAAGCTTTTGGTTTATAAAACGTTTGTGAGCTGACACAGCAGCCTGAGCTGTTGTGATTCTAACAGACAGGAAAGGAGAAAGCCGTGTAATTCTTTTTTTTATCTACCTCCTTGCTCTCGTTGCACTCGGAGCAGATGTCAGAGCCGATTAGCAGAGTAAAGAAACACCAGCGAGTGGTGCGGACACACACTTGCCCATGAATAATGTATGGGAATAAGGGTGGAAATCAGCGGCATGCCTTTAAACCATGTTGACAGCACAGTGTAACATGTTTTTATTTTGCTTTCAGGCCAAGCTGCGTCTAGAGATGGAGATGGAGCGTCTGCGTCAAACTCACTCCAAAGAGATCGAGAGCAAAGACGACGAGGTGGAGGAGATCCGACAGTCCTGCAGCAAGAAGGTAACTGACTTAATTATGCCCGCACCTACCAGGCTGA
Source organism: Cetoscarus ocellatus (assembly GCA_037902135.1). Taxonomy (NCBI): domain Eukaryota; kingdom Metazoa; phylum Chordata; class Actinopteri; order Labriformes; family Labridae; genus Cetoscarus; species Cetoscarus ocellatus. Next base: position 19,894 of record JBAMNC010000207.1, read on the forward strand.
TATAGCATTATTCTTTACGTTTGGTTTCAATATGAAGTAAAAGGAGGCAAAACTATGGGCCATCACAGAGGACCAACAGAGGGAGAAAAAATGAACTTATTCAAGATACTTTAAGGAGATAAAATAAATGGCAAAAAACAAAAGTCACCAGTCACTTGAAGTTACTTGAAAGAAGCTTTTTGTCTGTGCATTTATGCAAAAGCACTGCAGCAAAGCTCATCATTATATCTGTAACGTTCAGATTAATCTTGTTAGAAGGTGATATCTTTGACAAATTCACTGTGTAATACGACTTAAATACACAGCCATGCTTCACATACACACAGAGGCCACAGAGTGCTTCTGTCTCCTACTGAGCCTGCATGTCCCCCTCTCTCCAATATTATGCCTCTGATACTACCTCTGGAGACGGAGCAAATGGGGCCTCAACTTGTTCCCCCCAGTCTATCTTGTGAGGTTCATAGTAAAGGCAAAGTGTCACAGGAGTGTAGATATTACAGCTTGAAACAGCATTGTGAATGGGACATGAACTGACTTCTTCTGCTTCAAATTGGCCCTACTGCCAAGTTGACGTATTTGCCTCAACTTTGGTTCATATATATGATTTTGATTACTGCTAGAGTACAGAACGTTGCAGGAATGAGTCCAAAAACATGGAAGTGAGTAACCATTTTGGCACTTATGGTAACCACGTCCCATAGTCTGCGGGATTTAAGAGTAGCTTTTCAGGTAATTACCTTAAATAAGGTCTATGGTGAAACATGCATATGAGATGTGAATATTTAATATCCCAACATAAAATGCATCTGATTTTGTCCTGCTTTTGAATTTAAAGCATCATGTATTTTTAAAGGGGTTTTTGCCTATGAACTGCGAACAAGGATAAAAAAAATGCCCGGGGACCCTAATGCAATCATTTGTGATAGTTTTTTTTTAATAAACAATAACACATACATCGTAATCACAGTCATGGACACCAACTTAATCAGCTCATTTGGTTAAGAGGAAATTTGTAAACAGGAAGTTACAATGCGACATTATACAGAAGAAGTATGGTAGCTGCTTTTGAGTTAGGCCGCCATGTTGAAGGTCCATAGTAGCTTGAAAATAGCTTTTCACTCTCCCCTATTGCGTTTAACCTGAAGAGCCGTGAACGATAGGTTCATTTGTGGAGATTATCATGATGAAGAAGTCGTGTCAGTTTCATGATTTTTTTTTTTTGTTTGCCACTGACATCATTATTAGACATTACTTGAGAAAAAAATAAAAAATCCCATCCTGTTTCCTGTTGAGCCTTCTTTAGCTGATGAAAACCTTTTCAGGCCACCATTCCCTCACCAAAAAAATAAATATAGATCAATAAACAGACTGGTGATCACGTATTCCCATATATTTAGGGTCTATATCCATCATTTTTATTCAGATCATACAGAATCGAACTATCAAAGTTGATGCTGCAAACATAAAATTCCCAAGATTTTAAAGAGGTCACCTATTTTTTCTTTATTTTGTTTTTAGTGGTTGTGATCTCTGGAACATGTTGCCCTCACTTAACCTGAACATTATCCTACAAACTTAGCCAATACTTTGCTAATAATGCCTCACAGCATGCATTGTTTTGAATCATGCCCCCACCACCACCACCCCACCCATGAGCTCCACTTTGGGGACCACTGACTTTGTGTAAGTTTGAGGTGTGTTTAAAGCTGAATTTTAACCATAACAAAAGCAAATCAGCCTCCGTGCTTTATCAGCATCTGACCTTAATCTGCATAGCTCCAGTGTTTAGTAGATAATAAATGTGTGTTTTTATGAAGCTCTGTAATAAAAAAATATAATGATTATAATAATAACAATAATAAAAACTTCTAAATAACACGGAATAGACAACAAAAGCAGCCCGCTTTAAATATAAATTATTCAATCCTTTAATTAGTCATATTTGTTTGTTTAGAATCATATGGTCTCTAATTGGTGTCAGATTGTTTAAAATGCAGCTGAGCAGCGGATTGTTGGTGTTTTTTAATGTGTGGGTGTCAGAGTGGGAGTTTTTCTGTTTGTTTTTATCTCTAATGTTAATGCTGTTTTGTTTGTTTAATTGGAGCCAACTGCCTAGACCCCCTTCACCCGTTGTGCCCTCATTAGCCCACACATAATTAAGTCTCTGCTCTTACTCTGGCCTGGAGCTTGTCCTCTGCACTGTGTCCAACATGGACACCTACATACTGGTGTGATGTTTGATTATTTGTTTTCTAATAAATAAATGAAGGAATATGCTCTAAACTTTATGTCTGTGTAAACATATTAAGATAAGATGAATCTTTATTGATCTCTCGAGGGGAAATTTCAGTGTTACAGCAGCACAGGGTAAAAAGCATGCAGACAACACCAGTATGAAGTTGAACACAGTAAGGAAAACCAGATAAAGTTGAATATACTGAAAATAAAACAGCAGTAAAGTACAGTCATTATACGAAGGAGTTAAATTTCGTTACAGAATAATATATATTCTGTGACATTAAAAGACATGTAATAAATATCCAATCAGGTAAAATAAAATGACATATTGTGCATTAAATGGCAATTGACCTGATATAAAGACGTTAGTGATTGTGGCAGTATAAATGACAGGATGTGAGTGATTACACCGAGTCATGCAACAAATGCAGAGAAACAACAAATCAGCTGTATCAATCAGTCAGTCAGTTTTTATTTGTGTAGCCTAAAGTCACAAAAAAATTATCTCAAGACATTATAAGTGAAGCTTTTCACTTGTAGTACACTATAGGCCAGTGCTACCCAGAAAGTCTTAAAGATAAATAAAGAAATATTGATCTGATTATATGAAGTGACATTGAGCTTCTGGAGTAATGAATGTCACCTTTGGAGGAAATAAAAGTAACAATGATAAGAAAAATGATTATATAAGAACATGACAAATTACCGATAGCAAGAATGATTGCTAAATGAAATAAAGTTTGCCCATTTATTTCAGTAATTGCCCTTGACTAGCCGAAGAGCCCACTTTGGTGACGTGTTTGTCTTTTAATCCTTTGAAGCACTCTGGTATGTCACACCCTCTGATAAAGCTTTGGCAGGATGGTTAGATAGCTGTTTTAGGTGCTTCCTTAGCTTGGCCTTTCCTGGCAGCTCATCATTTTTATCATTAAACCGACTTATCTTGCTGTCTTTGTTACTTCTCAGCTATCAAAATCATATTGTTTGATGTTGTCATTAATTAGCTAACATTACCCAGTGCATCATATCGATTTGTTCCACACAGAAATAATACTTGTTTATTATATGTATGTTCATTCTGCGTTAATGATAATGTCTCATTTTAAATATAGGAAACACATTCAGTCAGGGGAGAAGAAGGGATGAAACCTGTCCCCACTGGGGATAAAAAGTTACTATGAGAGAGGGGTAAATCAGAAGCGGACGGGTTGGCTCGCACCTTGTTAATAAATTGTCTAATTTTATTGTGTTTATTTCTGTGTCTGCAGCTTAAGCAAATGGAGGTGCAGCTGGAAGAGGAGTACGATGAGAAGCAGAAGGTGCTGAAGGAGAAGAGAGAGATGGAGACAAAGCTCCTGACGGCACAGGATAAGGTAACTCCACTTTCACAATATGCTCAACTCCAGGTTCTAACTCCACTGTTAAATTGTTTTCAGTGCAGTTTTATTTCATCATAATTTCCTTATTTCATGCAGGATATGAGACAGCTAGAGTATCAAATCACTCCAAAATCATGTGTATGAGACACCCCTCTGATACCTTTTTCTATCAGTAAAAGTTTGATGTATTTTCCAATGCAACAAATGTACCAGCAATATTCAAATATACAATTTAGTGAAATGACTTTATTAACCAGTAGGAATCATTTGTGAGTGTTCAGTCAACACAAATGACAGCAAAGAACAAGAAAAAACACACACTGACATAAAGCAATTTAATAACACAATGTAGGTGGAGGCAGTATAGCTATGACATAATAGACCCCAGAAAGAAAAAGACAGAGCATTTGAAGAGACATTGCCCTTTTCTGTGAGAACTGAAAGTTTAGTTAAAGGTGTCATTTTCCTCTTCCCCTCCTTAGCCCCCCTTTAACAACATTAAAAACAAAGATAATTAATGTACAGGACATGAAACCTTTAATATTTTAAGTAATTGTGTGAACACTTTAGAAGCAGTTCAGTTAATGTTTATTTTAGGTTATTTTGATGAGGAAAATTTCCAAGAGTCTTTTTTTTTTTTAAAGTTACAGAGTGCATTTTCAGCTTTAATACAAAACATGACAGATATACTACCTGTTTAAATGATACAAAACCCCCTGGCTTTTTGTTTATGGCACCTGAGCAATGCTGACTTCAACGTTTTCTACAAAATCAAATTATCCTTGCACTACTTTCTTTCTGTCTATAATGACACTGAAAACGAGTGTTCAAAAGCATATCGAGCCCATCCACCTGTAAAACAACAAGATTAATATACATTTCATCTCACTGATTTATTTATTTTCGTTTTTTTTATTTTAATTCTATCCTGAAAAATTTCACTCTCCTACCTCACACAGCAGGATAGTAACACTTCCGTAATAACAACTTAAACATGAGCTTGTTAGTGCTAACATTCAGCAGTGTTTTACTGCAGCGTCACCCAGATGATGATTTTTAGGAAGTCTCATTTTTAACAAAATCATGTAACGTAACAAATTAAGAGTCATTGATCTGTTATTTTGTGTGTATCATAAATCTGTGGTGTTGAGAGTAAATGAGTGTTGTTCATGTTATTTGGTGTAAAGTTTCAGTTTCATGTGGGAGGATTGTGGGCTTTGAAATGATTAGAGTGACTCATTTATTCTGACTCAATCTGATATAAAAACCTACTGCAAAGATAAAGAGAGCCAAGAGAGTAGATAAAGTTCAAGCTGGGGTCTGACTTTGACTTTCAGACAAGGCTGACTGAAAACAAAGAGTCAGAATACATTAACATAACAAACAGCGCTCTCTATAAACAAATCTTTATCACAACAATGTAAGGTTTCCTCAGTGCAGTCTTATAATTGACAGGATTGCTGTTCTGTATTTTAAGTCTCCTTTAAAATAATGTTTGTATTACACATACCTTTATGTCTGAGAGAGCAGAGCATTAAAGAGGGACCTGTTTACTTGAATTTTCAGTCAGAATTAAGGTAAGAAAAAAAAAGTAAGAACATTTAAATCTAAAGTGTAACTGCAAACTAGATTCATGTTCCTGTGAGTTTAAAAGGGGAGCAAAAGTTAGAGGAAATGTCGAGTAACAAAAAACACTCGTCAACACCAAGAGTGCATGACCCCATATCACTGTTTTTATGTGCCTTTTTGGACATGAAAAACTCCAAAATATCAATTAATATACCTGTGAAACATGTTTTTGTTAATGTAGGAAACAATCATACATAGTGATAAATAAAAAGCTTAATCATACATTTTTTTTGTTTATTTACACATAGTTAAAGGAGAAGTCAAAGAAACACAGTGAATAAAATTAAGTTACATGAGCAGGTGAGGTAGAAACCCAATGTGGGATTATATACAAACCTCACCTAAGAGTAAATACAGATAAAATTAGCAGAAAAAAGGCATTAAATCCTAGTAATCAAAGAAAAGCCAACAAACAAGATCAAATAACATACATTTTACCAAAATGAGAGACTACGCCAACACAGAAACAGAATATAACAAAAGAAAGTGGCACATAAACCATATTTTGTCAGGAAAAATTTAAATTTGATCATTACACAGAGCATCATGAACAGAAGGTCTTTGACGTAAAACATTTTTTAGCCTTTATTTAGACTCTGTCAGTAAATATAAATACTTGTTCCATAATTGAATGCCGTGGTATTTTACTGAGCACTGACCTTGAGATGTATGATACAGTGGTAGGTACAGGTTATTGCTCTGTCTTGTTGAATAAAAGTTCACTCGAGAGTTTGGAATAAAGAACATTTTAAAGCTTTTTGGTAATTCTGTGCTCATGTTTTAGGTGACTTACAATGAACAAATTATCAGAAGACTGGATTATAGATGACTGATTATGCTCCCTCTCTTTGCTGTTTGTCCAGGTGAGAGGAGGCGACGTGGAGACAGAGAAACGTCTGAGGAAGGACCTGAAGAGAACCAAAGCTCTTCTGGCTGACGCTCAGATCATGTTGGACCACATCAAGAACAACGCGCCCAGCAAGAGGGAGATAGCCCAGCTCAAGAACCAGGTACACAAGCTGTTCACTAAATGATCCAAAGAGTGGAAATACCGTATATTATTCAGTATCTCATGCAGACTGGGGTCATTATTGGACTCCTTTTCACTCATGCCATGCAGAGAAGTTTTTGTCACATTGATGTCAAGCTCTGATCAAGCTCTCATGAGAGGCAGACAGCACAAAAGAAACTTGATATAACTTGAGTTTTTCCATAGTCTGATTTAAAAAAAATAACAAACAAAAAAACATGCCAACAGATTCCAAGGCGTCAAATATTGTCCTCATTGCAAAATTTTGCAGAACAAAAAAAAAAAGTATTTGGTGATGTCGAGCAGCAGTTATATCTGTGGCTGTCCACTCCTCACAGAGGGGTCTGATTTTCTTGTGTGCTTTACCTGCTTATTCTGCTAACAACAGAGTTCAGTACTAGAAAAGCACTCAGAGAGCGCAGACCTTCACCAAGCATTGGCATTGCAAGGGAAGCTGGGACATGTAGTGACATAGGCTTGATTTTCAATTCCCATAATGACGTAAAGGGGGCAGAACCCTAAGAGGAGCCGAGGAGAAATGAATGGGATTTGCCATTATAAACTTCACTTTATTGTGACTTGATCGGATTCAGATGAAATTTACCTTGATGATAGAGTTATATTATATATATGTTTTCTTGTAAATCTTGAAGCAAATCCATCAAGTGATGTCAGAGATATGATTTTTTAAAGTACGGGATTGGGATTCTTCGCAAATTTTGGGAATTTTTTGCATCCAGATAAATCCGCGGCTCACCACCAAAATGTAATTGCTTCTTCCTTGGACCAAACCACACCTCTGGTAAAATGTTCACGTAAATCTGTCCGGAAGTTTTTACGTGATCTTGCTCACAGACAAACAAACAGACAAACAAACAAACACACAGACAGACCCTGGCGAAAACAAACCTCCTTGGCGGAAGTAAAAAAGATTGCACATTTGAGCCGTTTCCTCTTTCTCTGCAGCATCATGGGTCTTTGTCTTTGTTTTGGGGTGGTTCAACTTGTCCAGTGACTTTTAAGTGATAATTGCTGGTAATCACCAACCCTGGCATCAATAAAATCCTGGTTATTCTTATCCCTGAACCTGGCACTGTGTTTTCCATTAGAGAACATAGTACTTTAATTGTACCTCTTCAGTAAAGGCAGTGTCAAACAGAAGGATAATGAAGGACATGGAGGTGGTTGCACATTGTTCTTTGTCTGTTCCTTTTTCACTGTAAGAAGACGGGCTTTGTTTCACAGACAGTTACAAGCAGAGAGACAAAATGTTATCTAATGTACATGAGGGATTGAGAGCTTATATAGCAGTATGAAGCTGACCATTAGAAGGGTTTGAATCCTGTGTTGGACATGATACTCCTGGAAAATGGTACTCCCTGACCAAGAAGTGGTATCAGCTCAGCTGAGTCGAGCTGATACAATATAGCGGTAATCGTTATTTTCTCTCATGCTGACACATTATACCTGCAAATTGGGATCTTATTAGGATATGTTGCTGAATGATGTTTTGAATAAACCAAGATCAACATGAAATCTTGAACAATTTTGCATTTTCGTGGGAATGGGGGAATTTTACATGATATTAACTTTGAAATAACATCAGCTGCCTCAGCAGATGTCTGTTTTTTAACAGCTCCAGTTTGTTAATTAAAAAGTAAAAAGCCTGAGCATTTTTGAGTTCCAGTTTGTCCAAGATGGTGAGTATTTTACCCGCAACTTTAAGTGATTGACTTAAAAAAGTCTACTTTTAGGGGTGCGGGTTTGGTGGAGTGGTAAGCAGCCAGGCATCTCCCATCTATGTTTCTGCTTGCCTGGATTTGAGTCCCACCTGATGCCCATTTGCAGATTGTTCTTCCCTGCTCTCTCTCACCCCCTTTCACAAGTCTATCAGCTGTGTCTCTATCAATAGAGGCAAAAAATATACTTTAAAAAGCTTATTTTGAGCCACACTGAGCTAAATAAACAGTAATGTCTTTGTGTGTTCTAGTTGGAGGAGTCAGAGTTCACCTGTGCAGCTGCGGTCAAAGCTCGGAAATCGATGGAGGTGGAGATTGAAGATCTGCACGTTCAGATGGAGGACATCTCCAAAACCAAGCAGGCGGTCAGTAAAATCCACCTCCTCTCTCTTTAAAATCTTTGTTTTTAAAGTTTCCTTCTGTAACTTGACGTCAGGTGGTATCTGATTGACTTTATGATGAACTGCAGTTTGTTGGAAAGGAGGAAGAAGCTAAAGCTGTCACATCATTTGGGAGTGATCATCAGCTGTGACCACGCAGGTTGTGTTTTTGAGCCTTTTTTTATAGGTCCGCACCATCTGTGGCGGTAGCAGAGCGGCGGTAGAAATGTCAAATCATCGCCTTCAGCCGGAAATAAGGGGTTAGAGGACACATCTGTTCCCTGCTAGCTTGTCCTCCGTTCCTTCTTTAACTCCTCAGTTCTTCATTTTCTGCTTCTATTATCACATTTTTTAGCTTCTCCAGGGTCTGATCTTTCTTATTTTTCTGTGAAAACACAGCCAGGGTACTTTATATTCTGTCCACACCTCCATCTTTATCTGCTTTCTTTTCTTTTTCCCTCCTATATATTCCTAAAAATAAAGTGTCTCTATCTGGAGGATCTTCTAATCTTTTCTGACCTTTATATTTTTCTGTCCTTTTGGCTCGGCTTTTCTGACTCACAGCCCCGTTCCCATAGCAATCTTCTACCACATGTCGCTCAAACACTCCTTTTTTCTGTGCCTCTCTTACATATTTCTCCTGCTGTTAATTTACCCTCCGTCTTCCTTTACCCTCTGTGTGTCAGAGAGCTTTCATCTCCTCTCTCTCTCCCTCTCCTGTCTATTAGAGAGAAATCACTGGATGTTCAAACCTGTTTTAGCAATTTGCTGAAGCTAATTTAAACAAGACAGCTTGTCACCTTGAGAGGTGCACATGTGTGTTTTAGGAAGGTGAATACAGTTTTCACAGCAAAGTGAGAGGTGAAGATCATGGAATCGATGGAGCTCAAGTTAGGGGTCAAGACATGAGGAAGAGGGACAGAGCGTTTGCAGATATTCAGATTACTTTTGCAGGTTTCTGCTCCAACTACAGATACAGCTCATATGCAAATATGTAATCTAATGTTCTAATGCCGCCTGCAGACACAATTGCAAACAAGGACAAACAGCATGTGTACCTTAGGCCTTAGCTTTCATGGCAGTGAGTGCTGAAAAAGTTGGATTTTATTTGGTTAATAGAAGATAATTACTGTCAGAATAAAAGCTGCTGTTGTAGAAACTGGCCACAACGCAAGATTACTAAGTTACAAGAGGCCATGGAAATGATTTTTATTGAACTACAACTACAGGAAAGAAAGAGATCATCTAAATTGTTTTTATTTTACTCTAGTTTTCGAAATCGCCAAGGTCATTTTTTGTTTAACTCTACTGTATCCATAATGTCCATATCCATAGTATTTGCCATTGTAGATGTAACCCATGGATTCTGCGCTGAACTTAGGACTAATTTGGCCTAATGTAGCTCGGTGAAGCTGACGTTGTGACATCACTCAACTTATGCCATATATATAAAGTAGACCTATATGCCATTTTCCCACGTGTAGCTGCAACTGGTCTCAGTATTTGGACACCATGCATAGAGGACAAAAGACAACTATCCCCAAAAGGGCGCCTTTAAGTAACAACAGGGCCTATGGGTGAGCAGGCCCTTACATTCACCAGAAGGCATGAACGCAGCTGTAACTAAGGGTAGCAAAGTTAAGCGTTGCTGGCATTTATAAGCGTTTTGGATCAAATGTTGGAAATTTTTAAGAATGCATGGAATTTGATGAAGTTTCCATGAACATAAGCGCTGCCCTACTGATGTTAACGACATTGGCAAAAGTTGGCCAAAACGAATAGCTTTAGGAAAAGAGGAAAGTTTTAGTTTTGGTTTCCATCAAATGTTATACAAATGACAGCATGATGTAAAATGATATAATGTGCAGACTTCACAGCCTTCCAGGAACTAAAATGCATCCAGTCTGAAACAGCCATTAAGCAGTTTTTCCACACTTTTTATCAGACAGGTGACAAAACTTGATACTGGCATGAGTAGGTTTGATACTTTACAAACCAATTCACAGCACAGCTTCAGTTCATGTCTGTATCTTTCATTGAGAACCAGAGCCAAAGATGCTGAACCTACTATGCTTTCTCTGCTCAGTGATTTGGATGGTATTACTCCCCAACCATTGAAATCAAACCAACCGAGGCATTATCACACGTATACTAACAAAAGTAAACATTATTATTGCTCCTTTTTTCTCTTAAAAGTGTCAATTTAACAGCAGTATTAAGAAAAAAACTTAACCGATACCCATCCCTGTACTCAGATGTCACATAAAATGAAACAAAACCCTACAAGAATGCTCGAAATTGAGTGCTGACTTTGACATGTAAATGTGCTGGGACACCTTGGAAGTAAATGCATCTTATTTGTTAATTGTGAGGTTGAAAAAGGAGGAATGAAGCCGAGAGGAGATGGATGTGTCAGCAGCTGTTCCTTCTGCGACGTGCCTTTGAGGACGACCTCTGCAGCTCCATCAGCAGAAGCCTGCGTGCCGTGATGACAGGAACGGTTATTGCATAAATGGAGGGTTTTTTGAAGCAGCCTCGGTCACATCACGCTCTGCAATTCAACACAGATAAAATCATGCAAATAACATTTCTCTCAGATGGTCGGCCGTTTTCTCCCCCATTCCCCTGCCGTTCTATCGCCGTAATTGCAGTGTTTTGAGAAAATTGTCCCGCGTGTTTTAGACAGCTTTATTTTCCTGTTGAGAGCCATGACAATGTGAGGCAAGAGAGAAAAAAGGCAAAAAAAAAAAAAAAAAAAGGAAAAGAGTAAGCCAGGACACGTAATTGGGTTGAGATTGCTCTGACAGCCTATTGTTAAATGTTCTAAATGAAAGTTTGATGCAGCCAACTGTCAAACATTTTCCTGAGCTGCAGAGACGGCACTGCGTTCAAAGCTTGTTTCAGTGCGGTGAGGCCAGTGGTGGATCCAGAAAAGAAAAGAGTGATATGTAAATGAATACGCCCCAGATTCCACTTGGATATTTTTAGATACTCAAGAACACCTTGGTGCGTCTCATCAGGGGGGAGTTAGTAAAAATAGGTAAGGATAAATAAACCCTGCAGCTTTCTTTTGATTGTTTGATTTGGGTTTACTTCCGCATGCAGGAGTCTCACCTCACCTCTTCCAGACTCTCTTACCCACCCGCCAAGTGCAAATATATTCATTAACCTTTTCACACAGTGGCATTAGTCATCATTTAATAATGTGTCGCCCTTCACCAGAACCCCCCGACCGCTCTTTTGTGCATCATCTGAGTCATTACAGAAACAGGATTACTTCAGCACCGACCCTCCTTTCAGCTCGAGGTGCGATGCAGTCACCGTTAGCTTTTAGCTGCTAATTGGATGTGCTGGATGTGATGACTCGGGCCTGAAAATAAATGCTGCTGGGTCCTGTGATCAGAGCGGGGGCCGTGGAGGAGTTAATAAGGGCTCTCCTCTGCTCTGCATAGAGCTGCACAGCTGAAAAAGTCGGAGCACGGATCTGTTTTGACCATTTGCTCTTATTTTACAGAGATTTTTGGAGGGAATGCATGGGAAATACACAAGGGTGGATGGTGTGTTTCATCTGTCACAGTCCTTATTGCTTGATTTTGAAAAAAGTACATGATTGGTTGTGTCCTTTATACATAGGCTTTTGTCCTTGATGCAGGAAAACTAGGTTCAAATCCAGAATGTTAGTCTTCTCATACATGTCACTCTCCATTCTCTTTGGCTATGTCTACATATCAATGGGTTCATTTTGAAAAGAGGTTTGTCCTCATATATATATCAAAATCCTATCCAAATGTAGGGATGGTAATCAAAAACCAGTTCCAGCTGAAAATTGATAACAGGTAGCTCAAGGAATCAATGTTATCTGCCTTTGTGCATAACAGCTTTCCTATCATTTCTTACCTTTTTGTTCTCCAGCCTTTCAGCTCAAGGATTTCAAATGACAACAGAGAAGTCCAAATGAAACCAGTGTGACGTTTCAAGCCCAAAAGCTGTAATGTCTACAACACCCAGAATCACATGTCAACTTTGGTTAATCCTCTGTTGTCTGCACAAGTAAATTAAATTCAGGTTGTGATGAGAAACTTAAGTAAATCAAGAGCCAAGTCACCTGTTAGCCTTAAGTGCACCTGTTGCTGTATGCTTATTCATTAGTTATAATTGCTTGAAATGCATCTTTATTCACATCCATGGATGTGCAAGATTAGCGTCTTATCTATTTAAGTAAAAATATCAGCTGCGTCCATTTTAAAATCTGCTCTAAGTTTGTGTTTCAAAGAACATCTTTCTTGAACTTTCTTGCTGCACAGATCCTGTTTGTTGGATTTTTCCTCTTTGTAAATAACAAAATATATTTCTAGTTTAACAGGAGAAGCAGCTGCCTCCTAGTGTCTAAATTAGATGGACATGTTGCAAACACAGCTGGTTTATGTATTAAAAATCTCTCTGTGTCTCTTGTCAGCTGGAGGAGCAGCTGAGCCGTCTGCAGAGGGAGAAGAACGACCTTCAGTCGAGGATGGAGGAGGACCAGGAGGACCTGAACGAGCTGATGAAGAAGCACAAGGCTGCTGTGGCCCAGGTCAGATTAATACTTCTGTTTCTACATCGTACACATCAGTCATAAAACAAATATACAAACTTGAGTCACATACCTGCTCAGTGAGGTGTTGCTAAAGCCTGTCAGTGTTTGGATTTCCTTAAACTTCCCTCTATTCATCGGACTTTAAGAATTTGAGGTCTTCTGTATGACAGACTTGGCAGAGCTTTACTTTTCACCTTAACAAATCTGCATCATGATGTTGTTGTTTCATAACTCTTTATTCCCCTAACTGTAAGAAAATATTAAAATCTGTTTATCATTAGGTCTAAACCAATGAACTGAGAGTCAGTAAAGTCTGGGTAACAAACGGTTGAACTGAGACTCATCACATGAGTGGGAAATATAAATAGAGGTGCTACAGTGAACATCTTGCTGCTGTAAATGTGACACCGAAAAGGAAATCTTGCAAATAATTTTTTATAGTCATTATGTGTTTCTAGAAATATTGCTACTCTGATGTGTATTTCTAAAGATTTTAGCCAGATGTATAAAGTTTGGTAGCTAAACAATTACTGCCGTACCTTTCATAAAGAGGTCACTGCATACACGAGAATTTTTTTAATCCATGTCCATTACTGTTTCCTTGAGAGTTTTTTTTTTTTTGTTTAGAGTTTTCATCTTTATCTTCCACTACTTTGGGGTCTTGAAAGCATCTCTTTTTTCCTTCCAAATTTGACCAGTAAACACAAAACAGCACAAACGATTGGCATTTTGACAGCCATGTAAAATCTTATACTGATTTTTAAATTTTATTATCTCTTTGAAATGAACTACACAGATTTTCTCAAACAGCTTGCAGCCAGGCAACGAGTGATACTGAGCAAGAGACATAAAATCAGAAATGAAAATCAGTGATACTACACAACAGATAGAGTGGGAACTGACCTCACTAACCTATGATTTGTAGTCCCATTGCTAAAGGACAACTATTTTGCCTTTTTAAGACATACTTTTTTTAAGCCATGAAATGTTGTCCCAGGGTCTCAGGATAATTGTCTCCTCCTAAGTGTTGTGGCCATGACAGAAAAACTTGTGGCTCCCAGTTCACAACCTCATCCTCATGTCTTACTATCTTGTGACCATGGCAGATATTCTTGTGTTCACAAGATAATAGTTTCATCTTCAAGGTATATTATCTCGTAGCCATGATATATTTTCTTCGTCCAAAAAATGATCACCTCTTCCCCAAGTCTTTTTTCCTTAGGCCACCCATCCTAAATGCTTAATATCTGGTTGTTGTGACATATCATCACATTGCCACAAGATAATGATAATGCTTAAAACAACAAAAACACATACAGCTCATATATACATTGTATGAGTTAAAAGTCTACAAAAAAAAAAAAAAAATGTAACCTCTGTCTTCAATTCAGTGGCATTCAGGAATCATGCAAATCAACTTCATGTAGGTCAAACAGCATTATACATATCTAGTTCCCCCAACCCCCTGACTAGACCCACCAGTGTGACATCACACCATGGTTGTGTCATCAGTTCAAGCGTATTGGCTCAAGATAGCATGTCCATTGCAAAGCATAGACGTTGGAATGAATGCAGAGATGTTGACAACATGGCACTGTGCAAAGCTGTCGAGCAATTACTGCAGAGCTGACCTGCAAACCAATCAGACCGCACTGGTCATAGAAGAGACGGTGGCTCTAACAGAATCTCTCATAGAGAGAAAGAATAAGGGATATTCTGTTGAGTTAAATATGGTCTTTAATGTTCACTAAAAAAAGAATACAACTGTTGTTAATAATTTATGTTCACTCCTCCCAAAGTATGGGACACAACTCCCTGGTTGGCCCTTCAGTAACCAGTAACTGCAGATATGCTGCCAAAGGTGAAAATTACAAGAATTAAACATAAATTCAGTTTTGTAAAGCTGATATGTTATTTAATTGATCGCAGAGAAGCTGATGTCATGTTCATATATAACAAAACACAGACTAAAGATTGAGATGCATATTTACTTTCTGTTATCAAGGAATATTCATTTCGAGGAAATACTTGTTGACAGGTTGAAATCTTTGTTTTTAAATAAATTGATGTATAGAGGTAAATGATGAAGGAGTTTTGGTGGGCCTAAGATGACTCTCGGGCTTAACATATTTACTTTAACCACAGATGAAGAGATGTGCTTTCAGCTTTGGTCAGAATATTGGTCAAGCTGGATTTAGATTGGCCTGACTCATAGAAAGATTATATACTAAAACATTAGTGAGCATGTAGAGTCTCAAACACAACTAGTGCATTGTTGATGAACTTTATAGATTATGTGGTTTTGTATCAATAAATGTGAATAATCCATCATGCAACAGATAAATGATATCAGCCTGCTGGAGTGTCAGTTTTATTTAAAAGCTGAATTCCCCTTACATATATCATCTGTCTTTTCCAGTCTAACTTTGTCCTAGAATCATTTTAAAGAGTAATCAGAGGTGCATCAAGCTTTACATCAGATTGTTTTAACGCCATCCATCCCCACCGATTGAGTCGTTTTAGAGCAGCGGGGTGTATTTGTGGAGCTGGGAGCATTAGTATTAATGTAGCTGTACAGGCAGATGAGCAGCAAGTGGAAATGAAAGTGGAGTAAAAACGTTTTTCCTTTCCAGCGCTGATGGAATGATGAGTGATCTGCCTCCGCCGGCTCCAAATGAATCCATCCTTCTCGTTTTAAATTGAAGCGGCTGAATTCCCGGTGGGACTCTCTGCTGCACAGAGCTTCATCTGCTGTGAATAAAAAAAAAAATCACTCGTCTCAAACGTTTCACACAGGTCACATTGAAATGAGATTTATTGATGTGCTCTCATCGCTTTAAAAAAACTGCTGTGGTAAATTTATTTGTGGAGGTTATGTTGCTGTGATGTCATCATGTTTTACTGGATCTGCTTCTGTTTTTATCGCTTTGTTTCTAATGGATTTAGATTTATCTTTTCAGGCTTTTACAGCTTAGGCTCATGCTGTCTGTATACTTTTAATGAGGCTTTTCTTCTAAAAAACGACTCTCCTTTTGCTGTTTTTTTGGTCTTTTAGTCTGCTCAGAACCTGGCTCAGATCAGCGACCTGCAGGCTCAGCTGGAGGAGGCCCTCAAGGAGAAGCAGGAGATTCAGGAGAAGGTAGGCGTTGGAATATTTTTAACTTACTTAACCATACATCTTACAATGACATTATCATTTACAGTAAGAAAAGTAAAAGATTCCAGTTATCTGGGGATTAATTCAGACTAAAAGCCTCCCTGCAAAATAATGTTTTGTCCTTCGTCACCTCCCAGTGAATGAAGAAAGGACATGTTAGGAGTTCCAGCTGTGCAGTTAAACAAAAGCAGCATTTGTTTGTGGACTTAGTAGATGGTAAAAGAACTTTTCATGCCACAGGTCACATATATCAACATGCTGATAGTAAGAGCAGCTATGTAAATTATCTGGTAGTATTTACTAATCACATTTAGTCACATGTTTTTGACAATGATGTGGCATTGAGAGCAGTTACAGGCTAAGGGTGAATCCCAACTGTACCCCTTAGCCCTTCTCCCTCGTCTTACCCCTTCGTCTACCCCTTCCCCTTAGCCCTCTGTTTTGAGGGCCAAGGGGAAGGGGTGAAAACACACTCCTGAGAAACGAAACGCCACTTGACCCCCGCTGTGTCATCACCCAGAGCTGCTCGCTGGATGTGTCGTAGGCAGATGCGACAATAGCCGTAGCTACAGCTGCGAAAGCTAGCTTGTTGTAACGAGAAATTTTAAAATACGACCAACAATTCATAACATGATCAATATTTACTTGATGATTTAATAAGTACTGATAATTAAGCGCTTCCTTCAGTCTCCGCTCTGCCTCGTGTCGGCGGGTGCAGTGTATTATGGGAAATTCTCATAACCCTTCGTTTCAAGTGAGGTCCCGGTCTGTCTTCGTTTCAAGGGCTGTGTAGCCCTTCGTCTTAGCCCTTCCCCTTAGCCCTTCGGAGAATCGGGACACCCCTTCACTAGAACGCGCAAAACCAAGCGGTAAGGGTAAGACAAGGGCTAAGGGGTAGAATTGGGACGGACCCTAAGTGTCTTTCCCAAGAGAACATCAACGTGAATGCAGAAGCTGGAGCAGCCAACTCTATCATAGATCCACAGCTGCCCAAAGCTGGCAAAGTTTACAATATGTTGGTGGTGAACTTGAATAAATCCTGCCATCAGGATGATCTCTGCTGCAGAAGGGATTTTTGAAATACTGCTTCCCAAGTTTGAAGTGCACAAACAAGATGAAATCAATGCCCCGAATAGTGCAACATGATAACTGCCTCAAGATAATGCTTTTCCATATTTTAGGCCACCCAGATGTCATCAAAAGGGGACCTTTATATCTTTAATAGCCTGCCCAGTGAATGCAAGCCAGACATGAGTTGCTTTTTTAACTATTGCAGGTGAAGGGAAGTATTGCTTTTTGGTCACCCTTTTAGTTAGGTTGATTTTTAAAATTGTGACCTGCCAGGTTAGATAAATGTTGCTGAATTTATCAGAATAAATGTTATTTTTCACAAGTGATACAGTTGTTCCACGAGTTGTAAAAGACTAGTAGATAAACTTAAATACACACTGGCTGATGAGTTAATTAAACGTGTTGAAGAGGTGTGGATGTAAGGTGGTCTGCCATGAGATTTTGACCTGGAATAATCTGAACAAAGAAACAAATAAAGCCCCATCAAATTTTATCTTCAAAAATAGTGTCAAAGCCAGCGTGTTGAGTAAATACTGGGAAATGTGTTAATCTAAGTCTTGCTACGTTTGTTTTGTGGAAAAGTGTGAATAAACATGTGGTCCCTTTTGTTTGTTTGTTTTGTTGGTTGTTTTTGATAATAAGAAATAATGAACGGTAAAAAGGCGTGTTGGCCTGCAGCTCTTGTTTATTTGTATTATGTGTTTAGTTAATTAATATGTTGTGAGAAAGGGGCAGACTTTGTAAGATTTTTCTTCGTTCTGCTCCTTTTCAATCACACGTTTTAGATTTTTCTTTTTTTGTGTTGAGTGTTTTATACACTAACAGAATGAAATAAAGTCTAAACCTATAACCTGCTCTTAGTCCAAAACAGTCTGTGTACCATCACATCACAGCCTTGTTTTAGTGAAAAAAGGGGGCAAAGTGATGGAATATACATTAAATGCATGATCACCTTTAATTTTATTGTAGAAATACCTTAAAAAGAAACACTGATTGCAAAAAGCCTTCCCTTGATATGCCCTTCAGGTCTTATCACCCAACTCTACTTCTTGCCATCAGATCTTGAAACTCCTTTTTATGTCTTAAAGAACCAGATTCATAGCTGTTTTTCATTGTAAAGCAAGAATCACAGGTTTTAAAGTGTTCTTTTGAGTTTTGATTATAATAGTTACAAAACGAATAAGTCCTCTCGTTATGGCACATTTAAGGTTTTATTCATGAGACCTTGTTGCTTCAGAAATAGTGAAAAGAAAGAATACCCTGGGAAAGTTTAGCTTAATAATACATCCTCCTCGTTCCCACCTGCAGAAGTTTCCAGAGCTCTTTCTGCTGCAGAGTCCAGTTTGCATTTCCATGCCACTCTGCCTCAGCCTATTTTCTTTGCCTCTGCTCTGCTCTCTTGACAAATACAACCCTTGATGTAATTGATGTGTCATTCAGGCAGGATTTGTGTTGGCAATATGTGACACAGATGGCCGACTTGGTTTCCCAAACCAGCCGAGCAATAACGCTGAACATGCTTGTGCTGTCATCCCCGTAATGACTGCTGCTGCATGAATCTGTTCCTCCATCACAAACAGCTGTATCTGACAAATTAAAGGAAGCCGAGGAAGAGGAGGAGGAGGAGGCGGAATTATTTCTGCATCCCGCATTCATTCTGAACATGAGGGGGTTGATATTCTGCTCTGAATCAAGTCCAGCAAAGAGATGAAACATCTGCGAACTTTTAAAATGTCAGGAAAACTTGATGCTGCCCTTTGTTTAATGGTCTGATTTTGTCTGGTCAGATACATACAGATGAAATATTTGGTTTGTGTTACCTCTTTAACTTTCCAAGAAATGCTTATTCAAGGCATTTTAAAACATATTTGTTGAGCTCTTGCTTCCACTTTATTGTGAGGTTCAACGTTTTGGAAAAGGGCAAAACACAAATGAGGGAACAAGAATTTTACAACATATGGCTATCTTAAACTTCCCCAAATTTTAACTAAATGATTATTTAATATGACAATAGAGATATGTTGTAGGATAACAGACAGTGCATCAGTGAAATGACCATACAAAACAGTAAGAAAAAAAGCACATGAACATTAAAAAAATTAGCAAATTGGATGGATTTTTGTAGCAAATTGTTCCCTGGCCAAAGGCTCTTGCACAAAAATTGATAGAAAAAAAGCTGGTGGACCCTGGACCTGTGATTTTATGAATTACTACAGAGAATAGCCCCTTGTTTTTTGACTAAATAAAATATCAATTGTGTTCTTGGTCTTGCAAAATAATGGCTGAGGGTTTTTGTAGCCAAAATCAAACAGTTTTATTTACTTTTTTAAAGCCTGTGTACATGCTGCAGTACCTGGAAATTCTCAGTCTTATACATGCGGTTTGATGGTTTAAGAATGATAGACATGGTTAGAAAACCATGCACAAGGATTTAAAAGGTGAAAAAAAGACTTTCAGCCCTTTTCTTTTTTATTTTAAAATGTGTTTACGATAGCTTAAAAGACTGCACATACCTTTCTAAAAGAGATCAAATAAATAGCTGAACGTGCAGGATCCTTGCTTTGGCTGAGCCCTCAGTTTCTGCCCCCTCTAGCTTCATCTGTGGTCGTGGTTTCATGTGTGAAAAGGGCCACAGAGGTAGAGTAAAGGGTAGATGACCTTGAACTGTACTCTGTGGTACTCCACATGTTACATAATGCTTTTGACTCTAAAAAATTGGATTAAGACCAGAAAGAGCTTTGAGTAGCATCAAAAAGCTGTAGTGGTGCAAACACATGTATGTTTCTTTCTCAGCTTCAAGGACTTCAGAGCCAGCTGGATTTCCAGGAGCAGTCCATGGTGGAGAAATCCCTTGTGAGCCGGCAGGAGGCTAAGAACCGAGAGCTGGAGACCAAGCTGGAGTTTGAGAAGACACAGGTCAAACGCCTGGAGGTGAGAACTGAAGACTTATGGAGAGAGTTTGGTGGGGGTATGCTTACTAACGGGGTCAAAGGTCAAGCGCTGAAGTAGAAAAGTCACGCATATACTTGAACATATTCTGTTGAGTCGTAGAACTTCCCACCACTGCCAGTTTTATATATACAGCACCATTCTTCGTCCTCCAGCTTGTACAACTCACACTTGACAATACCATTTGTTATTCTGTCATTTTCAAAATTACTTTCAGATTTTGCCTGAGACAAAAAGAAGAAGTGAGGGATAAAGGTTACCATCTGCACGCTCCCCGGGACAAATTGAAATCCTTGCCTGCCCACAGATAAAATGACCCTGCACTCCATTTTTTTTGCAGGTTCAGTTTGGTAATTACTAGCCGTGCAGTGTGCTCACCGCCAGGCAGACTCCCTCTGCTCCCTGCCCTCCAAAGCCAAAATAAATTTAATTATTTATTTCAAAGAGAGCTGGACCTCCAGCCTGTAGTGAAATGAGCAAAGTTTGGAGAGCAGACGTGAGGGTTAGACGGATTCTGCCTTTCGGTGGAGTTGTTACGGCTCCTCAGCAGTGTTAAAAAGCGCAGTTGCCTGAGAAGTGTAACTCATCAAAGCTGGAGGTAGCAGAGCTCAATCAATACAGATATGAGGAGGCACAGAACAACTCCCACTCACTGAGAGGAATATGGATGGAGCCAGTGGCTAATGTAACAGCTCTCACTGATAAAATGAGCTGCTGGCGCTCATGCGCATGCTGCAGATTCAAAACACTCACACATCGTTCACCTGCTGAAACTAAATTTAGAACCAACATATGTGAAGGAATGCAGTTGTACCATGCTGATATATTATTGATACATGTAGATATATATGCTCATTAATAGTTTATGCTTATTTGGACTGTGGAGAAGTTTGAGTGCTTGTTTCTGCAAAACAAAAACTATAAAAAGTCCATTTTTACTTTTTAATGTTTTTTTTACAGGAGCTCTGCATATTTTTGATGGTCAAGGTGTTGAAAATAGTGTGTATTTCAGTTTTTATTTCATTATTATGAAAAATGCGCTGGACTAGGGAAGACAGTAAAAAAGATATGTAGCAAATAAACAAAGTTATTCATCCCACTTTGGAAACACATTACCTTTACAAGTGATTTATGAAGTATGAAACACTTGACGTGTGCGTGTTGGAGCTCAAAGTTGCACACCTCAGTTTTGTTGTGTAAAAATTTGTTTAAAAATCACAGCAAAGGCTCCGTATTTTACTCCTTTTCAACAAGTTGTCCCTGGTCTCAGATGTCTGGAGAACATATTTTATCAGACATGACATTTAGACTTTTAAACCGCTCTGTTTCAGCCCTGATCAGGACAGATTATTTCAGTCTAAATTGCATGGCTGATCAAGAGGGGCTATGCTCTGATAGGACCATCAGCTTATACTCAATACCCATTTGAAATAAAATCTGTATTTGAACTGTAAATACAAATTCAAATCGAAAATATACGGTTCTGCAACTCATTAGAGCACCTGGAGCTGTGATTTGCACTGTGAATTGGGCTAGAGACTGCAGAAAAAAATGAACGAAGCCATGTGACATCAGCCATTTGATTATAAGAGGAACCTGTGCATCACTTTTGTCGCCAGTCGGTGGAGGTGTCCATTTTGTAAATGCCCTTTCAGCCTAACTTTATAATAAGCCACTGACAAACAAAGATGCCAAGTATAAGTTGGACTAAAGGATGTCCAGTAGTGTCAGCGAGTTAATGCTCAATAAAATAAAAACTGTCATGATATTGACAATATATCTCACCTGTCGAGAGAGCCTTAAGATTTTTAAGATATTTGACCTTAAGCTATTTATTAAACCAGGCTATGAAGATCTGTATTCAGGCTGCAAAATCCGCCATGCCCTGCACACAATCAACTGACTTCAAGGTTTTCTGCAGCCAGCAACTGTGGTCACTAGTGACAGGCAGCTGTGTTATACTTAGACAAAGCATTTAAGCAGGATTTTTGCCTGAATTTGTAACATAAAGATTTTTTTAAATGACTTTTTTAAGATGGTGCTGTCTAGTTTCGTATCTGAATTTAACTGCTTAGCACTCTATCCATGCCCTTCCCCAATGAAATGTTAGAACTGCATGAATTCATAAAGAGTTGACTATATTTTTGTGCATTTTAACTTTCTATCTGTGTTCTGATTTGCAGAGTCTCGTCGCTCGTCTGAAGGAGAACCTGGAGAAGCTGACGGAGGAGCGGGATCAGCGCTCCAGTAGTGAGAACCGAGAGAAGGAGCAGAACAAACGTCTGCAGAGACAAATCCGAGACATCAAGGAGGAGTCGAGTGAGCTGGCCAAAAAAGAGGCCGAGGCCAGCCGTAAGAAACACGAGCTGGTAAGGACCAGACGGAAAATACGTTACTGATGAGGTTGTCTTTATCAGATTTATTGAAATGCTTCAAACATCTAAACAATACAGATACATATTTGATACAACAGCAACAAAAACAAAACCCTGAATCCATTCCGATATCAACTCTCACCACCTGAACTTTGCCGTCTTTAACAGGAAATGGATATTGAGAGTTTAGAAGCCGCTAACCAGAGCCTTCAGGCAGACCTCAAATTGGCCTTCAAGAGGATTGGAGACCTTCAGGCAGCCATTGAGGATGAGATGGAGAGCGACGACAATGAAGACCTCATTAACAGGTAAGGAAACATGAACTCATATATTTGGAGCTTTTTGCAGTTTTCAAAAGATGAGTTTGTCTTCGTTATTTTCAAGAAACTTGAACCAATTTTCCAAGAAATCACTGATAAAAACGTTTTGCACACCATTTGAATTATTAATATTATTGTTTTAAAAGAAACAAGTAGAAAATGATGATAAAAAGGCATTGGACTTTTGCAAAACATATGAACTTAAAGCCCTGCCAACAAAAATGCATTGAAATTTGTGGTATCTATTTTTTTTAGTTAATTCTTATCGTCACATTTGACTAAATATGACTAAAGTGCAGAATGTAACACAGCTCTTGCTTTACTGGTGTTTTTGTCAGAATTGTTTTAATGCAGAATAACATATTTTCTGTTTGTTAACATCTTGCATTGGATGCAGACTTTTTTGGAAAAGGGGTTGCAGACAACGAAAGGTTATCATTGTGAGAAAAAGAACAAACTGTCTGCTTATGAAGACCACAAAATGAATCTGGAAGTTTTGGAAGAAAATATCAAGTAGATTTAAATTTGAAAAGAGGAATTTCCACCCCTCCTGCTATAATTGTTATTGAATATTTTTTGGGGATATTTTACCCTAAATTTCATAGTTGCTCATCATAGAGATGCTTAACCTCCTTTCTCTTCAGGTTTCGTGATCCGTGCTGGTAAAAGTTCAAAAGTTACTGAAAATTTTGTTCATTTTTACCTCTCATCTCATCTCTCATCAAGAATTTGTTCCTATTTCAGGTCCTTAACTTTTTGCATACTTTCAGAAGAAGCAGGAACATTTCTTTAGATCTGGGTTTTACAGAATTGAACTTCATCCAGTGGAGGAGCTACATCTTTTGTTTAATTTTCCGCATGAATCAGCACAGCTCAAATCTTCTCAAATTTAATACCAGGAACTTCGTCTTCATTACTGGAATATGCTATTGTACTATAGTTCCTTCTCAACATAGGCATGGCTGTCATAGCCCAGCTGTGACAAACTACTGTGATGTCTTACACAACAACAATGGAGGACAAAGAGTTGATAGTGTACCTGGTTCTTGGTCTGTGACAGCAAGGAGGCAGGTTTTGTACAGGAGATGGTTACAAGCAGAGACTAAATCTTGTTGAGCGATACAAGAGAGTTCTGGAAGTCACACTCAAGTAGGAAACCAAAGATGTGTAGAGTTTCATTTCTGTGTCAGACATCCAACTGGTGATGCGCTCAGTGACAATCCTCTCTGACCAATTAATAGTTGGCAGTGTCTTTGTATTACATGATTAAATCCTAATCAAGGGAGGCACCAAAAAACAGTGTCAGGTACAATCTCTGGAAAATTGGAAGGACCAAGAGTTGACAGGATGCAGGTTTCTGAGGTTCAAAAAAGAACTCAAGTGCAGAGTGTCAAAAAATCAAGAAGCAAGGTTTATTACAGACCAGAGTTTGGTACATGTGATGACAGTCAGACTAGGCAAAAGTATCCAAAACCAGCAAGCAAAAGGCAGAGTCCAAACTAAAGAGGTCAAAAACTATAACTGTCAGGATAATGCTGGAAAGAGACATAAGGTACTACAATCTGGCAACAGGAAAGGGAAGACAGGAGGGTTAAATACATGAGGTGATTGGGGGTGATGAGAAACAGCCGGGGAAGCACAATCAGGGATCAGGTGTGACAACGCCAGACAGGAAGCAAAACCTACAGAGACAAGGAGAGACAGGTTAATTTTCAAAGTAAAACAAGAAACACGAGACAAAACATAAAACACAAAGACAAAACGGAGAACTTAACTAAATCAGGAGCAGGATCATCACAAGAGTAGGGTCAAGTCCAGAGTCAGACACAAGCCAGAAGCACATGTGGTACATACCCCGACATTACTACAGTCGCTGCTGCCACAGATGGTGCCAACTTGTAGAAAAGGTTTAAAAGCACAACCTCCGTGGTCACAGCTGATGATCACTCACAGATGATGTGACAGCTTTAGATTCTCCCACCTTCTTGACGATGTGCAGTTGACTTCTTCAAAAAGTCGATCAGGTACCACCTGTGGTCGAGTTACTTGAGGAAACTTTAAGACACAAAGATTTAAAAGAGAGATGGAGGTTATTACTGAGCATCTGCTTGATTTTGTTGATGTCCTCCATCTGAATGTGCAGATTTTCAATTTCCAACTCCATTGATTTCCAAGCTTTGCCAGAAGCGGCACTTGTGAACTCTGACTCCTGCAGCTGGAACACTAATATGGAAGTAAACAGGTTAATTATCTTCTGTATAACTTTATACAAAACAGAACTTTTTTTGTTTATGTTCATTAATCATAGTTGCCAGTAAAAAAATTACCCTCCTTGACAAATTGGAACTCAAAAACACTCATTTTTGCATTTTGCTTTTTAATTAGCAAACTAGAGCAATTAAAAGCAGACATCTGTTGTGGCAGCTGATCTTATTTAGAGGTTAATACTGTGTAAAATTGCCCTGCTCACACAAAACTACAAAAGAGAGATTTTTTTTTTGGAGATTTGGGGATTTTTTTGAAGATTTCCTTTATCATTTGGTATCACCTCAGCCTCTCTTGTCTTATACTCCCCCCCTTTTATTTTTCTAAATAGCTTTTGCATCTGGCACTTTCTGTGTTACCAGCTCTTGTGAGGTTTCAAGTGAGCTGAGCTACAACTAAAATGTGATCTTAAGACATTGTCAGCTACAGATTGTCAGAGAGTATCATCACTTGAGTAGGATGTCTGACATGGGAATCAAACCCCTCTGGTCTTCAGCTCCATTCTGCTGTATGACCTCCTAAACTCTCCAGTAGCCTATTGCACCAGCTATGCTTAAGATCTGGTGCAAAGTCCACAACTACCCTACATTAAAACTAATCATGGTCTAATTTAGATTGTGCCTTAGTTTGGTTGCACCACAGAGAGGTAGGATTCGTCTTAATTGCAACATTCAAACAAAGCAAAATATTTTCAGTTATGACTTTTTAACTTAATTTGTCTATTCATTAAAAAGCATTTTTTGATTTTTTATACAGTGCAGTTTCAGAATTCTTACACTGTGTCCTAACTGAATCCGTCTCTTGCAAGCGTAAGCAACAAAATCAGGCTTATCACTCTGAATCACAGGTGAGTGTCCTCACCAACCACGAGCGACGCACCGCAACATTTTTGCCTCGAAGCCCTGTCTCTATTTTTTCCTCTGTCACACCAACGTGGACAAGGAGGGTTTTTGTGGTTTTCTTTTGCCTTTCCCACTCAACAGAGTTTATCTGTTTAACATGGCAGCGTTAGCATTTATCTATTTCGATAAGTAAAAAGATTTACTTTCACTTTGAAATGAAGGGAGAAACTTTGTTTAGCTAACAGAGAGCTCTCTATTCATGAGCCTTTGACGTCACCCCTCGTCAGCCCAAAGCTTTTGACGTTCTTTCCTCCAGCTGTGCAGTAAAAGTACTTGATGTACTGTTTACAAGGGAAAACACAGGACATGAAAATACGTTTTTAATGCATACAGTGTGGATCACAGGCGTACGATGGAGCTTGATGTGATGTGACATCAGATGCTCGCGTTCACTTAGGACGCAGTGTGAGGCAAATGGCATGCATTATATCTCTGTACAAACCAACAACTGAAAATAACTATGCGTTACTGCTGGTAGTAGATACATAACAACAAAATGTGTGTGCGTTAAAAATGTTGAAGCAGTATGATGAGGAGGAAACAGAAGGCTACAGCCATCGGCCACAAACAGAATAAAGACATTTACACACCAAGGGCGATGCAAATAGTGGCATAAAACTGTAAATATTTTGAGGCAGTTTTTGAAATCCCTTTCCATTCAATGTAAAAGCAATGTGTTTTCACATATATGTTGTGTACAGTCTAAAAAGTTATGCCACAAAGTCAAAACGTACATTATATTTCTGATGGAAAAGCAACTAAATGGTTCCGTCTGATTCTGTAAAGGAGAGGAGAACTTTGAGAGCATCACCATTTCATTCATTAGCTACTACTGGCTAAGCTATTTTGAATTTTGAACCCACAGTAGTGCACTCAGTAGTATTTTGTCTCTCTGCTTGTTACCATCCCTGGAAAAAAACTTGTCTCCTCACTGTGAAAAAAGCCAAGCTAACACTATGAAGACCCTACCATCATTAAGAAGTTGATAGAAAAGTATACATTGGAATGGAAAGCAAAGTTCCTGGTACCAAGACTGAGGAGGATGAAGCTGAGTTGAGCCCCTGACACAAAGTGGAGATGCACTTTCTATCTCTTTACTCACAGGATCATCCACAGTTACCCCTCCCTCCTCATTTCATGTCGTCACCATGTCCCGATGCTTTTTCCAGGGTGAAATGGTCTCCTCTGTGCCCTAGCTTCTCCACAGAAGATGTTTGTTTTTATTCCCAGAGTGAGAGGAGAAGATCAGTGTCAGTCGTGCCTCTGTGTTCAGAGCAGAGCTGTGATGAGAAACAGCCGTGCACACCGAGTTCCTGCAGCATTCACAGGGAGGCTTTATGCTCTGTGCTGCAAAAACACAGAAATAACAACAGGAACAGCCTTATCTGACAACCAGTTTGGACCTTGCCAGACTACTTTTATACAGTTGTTTTCAGTCTTTATGTCACAGTAGGCTATGAACAAGTAGAGCAGGGCAAAATATTGAGGCGCAAAGATATGTATATTAGTTTTGAATGAGATAAAGGGTAAGAAGATGCCATTTAAACTTCTTTAATTATAGCTGTAGGGTGATATTTTTTTCTATTTAAGGAGCATTTTAATTATTAGTAAACATCATATTCGTTGATTCCATTCATTTAATCTTGATTTATATTTGAGAGAACATTAAGGGGCAAGCCTCATTTACTGTAACATAGAGTCAGTGGTATTAGCAACTGTTTGCTACCAGAGCAAATAGAAAAAAAAACAAACTTATATGTCCACTTTTTTTGTAATTTATATTTTTAAACTGTCACAAATGCTGGCCATTTCCTGTAAACTCCTTAAAGAAGGACAAATAACAACTCTCAACAAGAGAGCCACATTTAGTTTGATTGTTTAATTTGAGCAATTTAGACAGTGTGAATGAGTTTGCCTGCATCTTTATATATTTGAAACAAGTTACAAAGAATTGGGTGTGAAGGTCGTTCATTTAAGTTGCCCTGGTATCAAACAGGTACAGTTGTCATTTGATTTTACCCGTGATAATAATGCTTCTCAAAGTAATAAATATAAACATAAATAAACGTACAAGTCCCCTTTTAGAATAAACATTTCAAGTGATTATCCTATGGCCAACAGTGCACATCTGTTAGTGGTTCTTATTGTAATCAGGTTTTAACTGAGCATTGGGGGGACATGTATTTTGTATTTGTACTCAGTTCATTCAACGTTGCACATACCATTAGCCAGATTAAGTCAGATGACAGCCTTGAAAGTTATTGTAACACAAAATAAACTGTAATGGTACAAAGATAATCTCTGACTGCATATGTTGTGTAAAAATAAAATTGAAGACTTGATATATTTTCAAGCCTTACAGCTATTTCAGCAACATTTGGTTCAACTCCGCTAAGACATCATGTTGATAGAGCAAAATACCGAGGGTGTTAGTAAGCCCAGTCTAAAAGTAGTTCTTTTTTCAGACTCCGAGTTTATTTTTCACACTCTGTAAAGCCTCCTGCGTTTCCTCCAGAGCTCGGTGTAAGAAGATGTTCACACTTTTTGAGTGGCCCGCTGAGCTTTACGAGTTTTTCAGTCAATGAGATCTTCTCCCTGCAGCAGCAGAAAACAGCGTGTGAGTCACTGAAACTCACTCTGTCAGGATTTCTTCTTCTTCTTTCTGTATTCAAGACGCACGCACAGGCCAAAGCAGCATGCTGAGTCAACGCCCCAACTAACACGACCTTACAGCACAGTACGCTCACCACTGGGAGACAAAACTGGGTCACCACAGCGACCTCCACTACCTCTGCTTTATGGCAATATGTCCAAGCATCATCATGTTTTAAGGATTATTTTTGACTCTCCTTTCATGTTTCTTTTTTTGTTTCTTTGTCCGTCCATCTCTTCATCTTCATCTCCGTCTTCATCATGACCAGTTTGCAAGACATGGTGACAAAGTATCAGAAAAGACAGAACAGAACGTGAGGATTTGTCTGTGTTTTATTTTAAGTTTGCAGCACTGAAAATGATGCAGAATTTTTCAGCCCTTACACATCAAATGGAGAGTTTAAGTCACAGCTTTTCTCTAGATTTAGTCTTGCTCCAATTGGTGCAACACTTCTGGCTGTTTCTGCAGAAAAGAGACGACTTTTTACTGAAAAAAATCCCTCCAGTTTAATAAAAGAACAGGAAAGATATTTGACATTCTGCACATGTTTGTTTTGTGTTGAGAGTTTTCAGTAATCCTGGGATAATTTCCAGCTATTTTGAGACTTCAGCTGTTGGTGTCAGGCCCTCAGAATCAAAGAGCGAGGGCTCAGCTCCAGATCCAAACATGCTCAACAATTCAAACGGAGAGAAACCCTTAATGAAAGAGGCAGAGATACATGAAATCCGAGGGGGATGTTTCGTTTGATGTGTGAAGGTTCAGGGATGATGCATCATTGCCAGTGCACAGATTTTCCCCATAACCTGGTTTACTCCGCTCTTCATTGCATGCCCTCACATGCTGAGATGCATGAATATCTCTGACAGTGTGTCCCTGCAGCATGAAACAGCCGTCTGCCTTAGACTTCCTGTATGGTAAAACCCACAGTTGGGAGCTCTCAGTCAAAACAATAGCAGTAACAATAGCAGCAACTTCCAGGGTTAAAAACTGAGGCTAACGTGGAGCTGTAGGAAAACTGCAGTTCCTTGAGTGTCCACTTGAGGCTGTCTGCAGAAGCACCATATGTCACATACACACTCCAGGTTGAAAGATTTTTTATGAAGATGTGGATGTTTCCAGCAGAAATGACATGTTTATAGCATGGTTTATTTCATGGTTTTGTAAGCTCATTGTACTGAGGGTTCAATTGTTCCATAGTTTCCTTTCATTGCATCTACTAAGGATTCTACAATGCTTATTTGGCTCAAGTTTTATGCTTTACACCGCAGCAGCAGCGCCGGCCTACTACTACATCTGATTGGCCTTTAATGAATATGACTGACAACGATTTTCCAGTCATCCTCCAGATATTTTTTTAAAGGTTCTGCCCTCCCCAGACACTATCTATGGGTTGTTGCCCAGAAGGACTAGTAAAATATATTCTGCATAGTATATATTGAAATGTCTATCTGGCATGCCAAATTAACCAGTTTTCAAGACAAATACAGCCCTAAGGGGGTGCGAGACAGCATGACAAGGCACTTCTTTAACATAAACACTCAGTAGAACACACAATCACAACACTGAGCTCCCCTACTGGCTATTCGTGCTCCTTTCTCACCAATATTACGCCACTGATCCTATCTCAAGGTACAAAGCGGAGGGGTTCAACTTGTTCTACTGCACAAAATTCATTTTTTTGTTTTCATCCCAAATTGGGATTGGTCTTTTTTAATGATTATGCTAAAAATCAAGTGATTATTCTTACTTGAATGTTTGCCCAACTGATAAAACATACAGTTTTAAGTGCAGAACAAAACAATCTGCGTACTGTGCCTTTAAACACATGCCCAGCTCTCCTCGGTTGTCTCCCTGGAGGCTGGTATCTTCCTCACCTGAAGCCCCGGGGCGACATCCTGCATCATTTACCCCCTTGTGTCACTCCGAGGTTGTCATGTTGGACCCACTGTGTCGTGTTTGAACAGACGAGTTGGCCTCTTGCTCTTCAGGTCTTCTGAATATTTCATCATCTCGCTGCAGGGCGAGATGTGACCGCAGCTCAGCGGTGATTCTCCCCTCTGACAGCAGTTAAAAAAAAGGGTGTGTTCCTCATCAATCTTTGACTCCGTCCTGTTAAATAATGCAGGAATCTCAAATGTCTTACAAAAAGCGATCTTGTTCACAGAACAGGGAGCATGGTTGCATCTTTAACCTCTGAATCACAGTGATTCTGTCCCTGTCAGTGTTTGATTTCAGATCATTTTGATGGATTTTTATCCAAGCTAAGACTAGACAACCGGATTTAAAGAGTTTAGAAGAAAGACACTATAACTTAAAGATCATTTAAGACACTCAACTGACCAAAAGTATGATATTAAATGTTAAAGAATTGTTACATAAGGCCAGAAGAAATGGACAAAATTGGAGTTAAACACAAATAATCAAACTCAATTTAACTTCAAAATGAGCTGACCTCTCTTAGTGTTTGAACAAGGCATTTTAAATTACACATTAATCCATTTTAATGTAGATATATAAAGTTTTACTAAAATCCACAAATCCTAAAGGCATACCTACTTTTGAAATACTCTTTTAATTTGATATCATATTGAGGTTACATCTGCTCTAACAGAATATCTCAAAGCAGG
Organism: Cetoscarus ocellatus; assembly: GCA_037902135.1. Lineage (NCBI taxonomy): Eukaryota > Metazoa > Chordata > Actinopteri > Labriformes > Labridae > Cetoscarus > Cetoscarus ocellatus. The sequence goes on from JBAMNC010000207.1 coordinate 51,184, forward strand.
GGAACCGACCCTCTTTGGAGTCACCAGGGAGCTTTTGAGCATTTTACAGCTTTGAAGATAAAGTAACAAAAACAAAAACAACAAAATCCATTATTGATAAAATACATTTTAACTACGTGTCTCCTTAGATCCAATCCAAATCATTTTATATTGCACATTTAAAGCTACCAGGAGTTGGCTTTAAGTGTGCTGTACAACCAAACCTTTAAAAACAGTCAAAGCCAGTAAAACACAGTTAGACAAATGAGGGGGACCCTGATTGAACGCTGGTCATTACCTGAAGATAATTATTTAAAATACTGTATTTGCTGATCAAAAACAATGACAATGCCTTTAGCCATAGGATCACCTGTCGTTAAAACTCTATGCTGTATCTCAGGTGGTACACAGACCCGCTCACTCGCCTGTTGTTGCTTAAGTTCTGTCATCCCTCAAAGAGTCGGTTAAACCCCTGAAAGTTTATTTGCAGTCCCGTAAATGGAAGTACCTATACAATGTTGAGACCTGATATGATATCAGCAGAATAAAAAGGTAGTCAGAGAACTAAACAAGCTACAAAACTACGTAATTTTGTGTCCAGCTGGTGACATTATTGTACCTTTATATTAGCTCAGTATAAAGGCTATTTGTAGAAAGTTGTATTATGATGCGTTCATAGACATTTCAACAGAAGGAAATTTAAGTTTCAGGCTGGAGCTTGAATAAATTCAGTTATTTACTGGATTTTTGAATCATTACCATTATAATACTTCTAATTTATATCATTACAATTGGCTGTTTTCCCTTTTCTTCATTTTTTTTTCTTTTTTCTTTTGTAATGAATTGCTTTGGCAATGGCACCCTACAACATTCATAAACAAAAGAGCTCTTTGAATTGAATAAAACTGAACTGAATAGACAAATGCAGACTAATAAAAAAGTTTAAACATGCATTTACCCCTGTAAAAGGCTTTAAGCTCATTTTTTTCAAAAAAAAAAAAAAAAATTGTTGACTTAACCTCCGAGAGTTCCTCTCTGTTCTTCATATTTTGATAACTAATAAAAGGCTCCTCTGCAACAAAACATCCAGATAGGCAATGTGCCTTTTTAGCACAGTAAACAGCTCAGAACATTCCTCTAAATGCCAGTAATGGCTGCATTAATGCACTAATTGTGATGGCCTTTATTCCCCAACGCTTCTGCAAACAGCAGTCTGAAAATCCTGGACATGCACACTCTGTACAGAGGGGAAATGTGTTTAATTTGTGTCTCCTACTGCCGGATGGGCTAAAGCATCACTGAGTCAGCCACTCTTTGGCTAATCCTAACATTTCCAATTATTGATGCGGACTGTCCAAATTTTAGGAGAAACACTCTAAGGAATCATAAAAACATTTTTCTTTTTGGAAATTTAGACGCATCCCTGCATTTTTTACCACATGTTCCCTGAAAATAAAAGGCTAAAGTCTTCTTTATCTGCGACAAGGGGAAGATAAACTGTCTGTGACTAAAACCCTCCAAAAATTGTCAAAACCAGTCTCAAGAGCAGAATAAATTTACCTCTCTGTCTGTCAAATATTCCCCCAGGCTGCACACTCGAGTTTTTCGAGGACAAGTTCATATTTCTGATGACTTGCTGTCACACATTCACGTCGTAAAAGTCATTTCAGCCCTGACATGAGACGACAAACAGCCCTGGATGTAGAGAGTTAAGTCTCTTCTTTGCACAGTTAATAAATGACTGTTTGAATACGTGTAAGTTCAGACCCCAGTTCACTGCGGGGGGAGATTAGCAGTGTTACCTTTTCATGTGACACTGTGAATGAGCGGCGTTTTCAAAGTGCGAGCTGGCTGATGTTCTCTGAGAGGGTGCATATGTCTGCAGAGCCACAGGGACTTCAGCCGCTCCGCAGCTCTCTATCATGGGGCAGAGGCAGGGCATCCATAAGACCCAGGGCTCACGGAGGAGCAGAGGACGATCCATACAAGCTAATGATGAATGTAATAGTGTGTAACAGAGATGTACAACCAATGGCGGCACAGTGTCACAGACAATTAATGTCTCCTCAGCACTGTGTTTGTTTGCCTCCCTTAGGCTTTCAGCAGGCCTTAACTAATGGTGTGGTGGTCAAGGACATAAATTGTGGTTGACACGGTGTGTGAAGCGCTCAATTACATGGTGCCCACCACTGTGGTGTGTATGTGTGGACCAGGGAGGACTCTATGTGCTGTGGATAGATCAGAAAGTGTCCAGAGATAGGAGAGGCTGAGAATAATGATGGTCAGAAGTTTGCTGTGCTGCAGAATGAGAGAAACTTTTACAAAGAAACATTATTTCTCTTAAATTAGGAACATATAGGAGCAATTTAAAGAGAGAGTTACTGTCAGATGGGTCAGAAAACTTGTTAACCGTAGTGGAAAGTGTCACTCTTTGGCCAGAGATGTGCAAAAAGACCAAAAAGAACTTGGAAATCTGGATTCCAAGTTTGGCACTAATGCTGTGTTTCCAACAAGCAGTCTGGTGCAGTGCAATTACAATTACAGCTGTTCCCACTGTCACTTGAGGAGAAAAGGTACCCAAAGAACTAACTCATGCTATTCCACTTTCTGACCCCAAAAACGCTAGTCTATTGATTGGTCACAAAAATGGTCAGTTCCAATGCAACCGCAGCTAAAACTAAAATACATGCTATCGATTTAGGATGATTTGTTCATTCCTGTTGCTGTAAAGAATGTCCACACAAAATAATGCTCTGGAGAGTACTGGGGAGCTTGAAGTCCTCCATTATTGCTCTTTTTTTGCAGTCACCCTCTTCTTCAGAATGCTGCACTGTTTCGCACTGCAATTACTAACTGGCGTGACCCTCTCTTACCAGCTCACATCCTTGCCTTCAATTGAAGATACAGCTGGTGATAGAAACGCAAGGAAGATTAAGGTTTACCACTCTAAACTGTGCCAAACTGTACCAAACCAATCCAGACCACTTGTTGGAAACGCAGCTGAAGGTTGTTGCTAAGAGGGGACAGAGAATGTAGATGCTAGAGCTGTACAGTGTGTCCTTTTAATGTTGCAGTTGCATTGTATGCATGCTTTATAGTCACATCTCAGGCAACGCCAGTCGTGACTCAAAGCACGTCATGCTGCTGTTTGCCTGTCGTTTGGTGGATATAAAACTGCCACTTTTTGTGATTACTTGACATTTATTATCAAACTTTCTGCCCTAAAAAACGGTCATAACTGTGACAACCACAGATGCTCAGCAGCACGACATGATGGACCAACTGGCCTTGACCTTTTTTCATTGAAGCTCCCCTAGTCGTACCTGAGAAGAGTCCCTTGGATCTACACAAAAGTACTGCATTGCTGTACAAATAGACACCAGCTTTAATTCTTGTCATGGATAGAATCAAGATAACTGGGCATGCACGTTTTCTTGTGTGGAAACCGCTACAGAAAGTATGCCTAGTGTGATATCATTTTCATAGATAATATACAGTTATGAACTAAATTTTGTCAACCTCAAAGTGAACAGGGCATGGCCTCCTGCAGACCCTTTGGCCCAGGTTGGAACCAAGGTTTTAGAAATTAAAACTTTGGTCTACTCATCAAAAATTCCCTTTAAACATTGTCAGAAGTGGTTAATAATGTAAGCTACAAGTTCAGAGTTGCTACACTCCTCCTCTTCTGCATGTATGTGTGCAAATCACAGTCACTGTCAGAGGGATGCAGTGTGCAATGGAAGAACAAGTGAGTTCAATATATAACTGAGTTTAAGATTAAAATTGTTACACATGAAACAATGTAGCATGTTTTTCCCCCATTATGTCAGCCCTGGGAGATCCAAGTGTTGAGTGACGTTATTGTCCTGAACCAAGCACTAAAGAATTTTTTTGGCCCTAAGAATAGTGGAATGATTGTTAAGTTTAAGCTGTGCAAGCTGTGGTAAATACCCAGGCTCCCGTGGCTGTTTGCTCGAGGTGATTTGGTTCTGATCAGTGGTAGCCAAAGTTGACCATTACTTCTGCCCTGGCTCAAACAAATAAGTCTCCTTCATGGGGCACTTGCTCCTTTATTTGCACTGAGAGGGTTCAAATATTCTCATAGTTTTCAAGTTATGGGATACAAACAGCACACAGGCAGGACTAATGATTGGATATGATGAGCCTTGTGTTGGGTCACGACCTCTTCCAGTCATTGTGAGGCAAAAAATATCTGAGACTGGGCTGAAAATCTTAAGTAGAGTGGCCCGCCTTACACAGTATTTGACTTTTAACTGCATGCTAAAGTGTTTTCAGTGTTGACAGGTTAAAAATTGATTCAAGAAATCTGTAGAGAAGATTTGACCCCTGACAGCTGGACCATCACACAAATCTTTGTAAATATTTGACTGTGAGATCAAAAAACATGCTTGGATTTTGTCTCCTGCCCCCTGAGGTCAGAGAGTCCTCCCCGCTCTTTAAATGATGTTTTCTCAGACTTTTCTGCTGCTCCATCATCAGAACAGTCAGCAGCAGTAAATCCCCAGATCGTCTAATAGTCAAGGCATGTTCTGCAAAGCTAATTACAGCTTAAGAGCCCGCCGTCGCCCCCGTGCTCCCTCCCATCGCTCCCTCCTCTTCTTCCGCCACCATCCGTGGATATTGTATTGTATAAAAGCCGTGCATTGAAATCTCCCTGGTCAGAATCTCCCTTTGAAATCCAGCCAGCCTTTGTCTCTACCCGCTAATGATTTTAATTATAGGTGGTTCTCAGTGAGCCAGCGAGCAGAACATTTCTCTCAGCTCACGGTGGAAATCTCTTTGAATTGGATGCAGAGATGTCGAGCCGCCCCTGCCATGTCTCTGCACGACTATTAAGCTGTAACAACTTAATTTCACAGCGCCACACACACTGGGCTCTGACGGCACTTAATGAGTGTGGCGCTCTTTTCATCCGTGTCAAATTTTATGACAAGCCCTCTATTTTACTCCCGGCTGGCAGCGGTTTGTGAACATGTAATGATAATTGAGAGGAAAAACAGTACAGTGCCCAGCTGTGTACCAAATCGTTCTGTCAGGGGCTGAAATGATGAGATGATGCACATCAGTGTGTGTGTGAAACACTGCTGAGGAAAATAATTATCAAATAACAGAAAATATGAAGTTTTTTCTGCTGTGCGCTTCAGAGGGGAATGATGGTTTTTTAATATTGAGGTTGTTTTTATTGTTTTAGCTCTCTTCATTGATTCATTAAAGAACATCTTTCCTGATTGTTGATCCAAGTGAATCTGTCTGTAGGAGAATAATTTAGGCATCATATTTTTCATGAAATGAATACATTGAAATGCTACAATGTGCTCTGGAGTCTTTTTTTTTTTTTTTTTTTTTTTACATTTGTTTTAACTTAGAAATTAAAGAAAGTCCAACTAGCTGTGATGTAACAAGAGAGTGCACTTCTGAGTTTGTTCAATTTTACATTATAAATATGGGGAATGTTGTTTTTCTATCAGGCTGCCGGCATGAAAACCACCTTAGTCTTCTCTTTAATCATGAAGGATTCCAAATAAATCAAAACATCTTTGTGTCACCTTGAAACATTTTTGTGAAATTTTGCTACATTTTCGTCTGCTTCACTGAAAATTAAACAAAAACAGCCTCAGAAACATTCATACCATTTAAGACCCATTCCAACAGTTTCACTCCAGCACAGTATTTTTTAAAACCTGAACAGAAATATTAAGACATTTTCTTCAGCTCTACTTTGTATGTATTACAGTCTTATAATCATGCATACAATATTTTCTTTATTCTTTTGAAAGTAAACTAATGGCTGATATAGCTTGTAAGTCTTTGTAAATTACAGACAATGGCTCTGGAATATTATCAAGACAAATTAAAAAAAAAAAAGAAACTTTGAAGAGCAGTGGCTGTAGGCATACTTCCTCATTTTTCTCCATACTCAATAACTATTGCCTCTCCTTCTGTATTTAACGAAATTGTACTCAAGATGATCCTCTCATGGTGAAATTTAGCTGAGCCAAACGCTGTTTCCTGTTCCTCCTGGGGAGGCCCACCCCACAGTTTGAAGATTACGTGATTTATGGCCCAAGCAGACACTCAGGAATGAGACTCGTCCCTAGGGTGATTTATCGTTTTCTGATCGAAATTGCGATTTCGGACAACATGATCATGTGATCGCCGTAGCTGCACTTTTTTGAAGCACTCCTGACTGATTAAGGATCTGTTGTGTCAACTATTTGCTAGTGTCAGTGTTGTCACATGTCAGCGCTTATGTCCAAAACCATTAAAGGTTGACATACTGGTTTGGTATGGCTCCTTTTTTCCTTTATTGAAACCGTTGAATTTATTTTTTCTTATTAGTACTTATTTTACGTTGGGTTGTTGTGTTTTTATTTTTATTTATTTTATTTTTTTTGCATTTTATTGAACTTTTTTAGCTTAACACAATCAAGGATTTTTTGCACTACATTTTTTTCAGTTAAGACAGTCACAGATGCTCTTTTAGTTCTTCAGTTGTAATAACTGCCATTGGTTAAGGACTTTAAAGAGTGTACATGCATGTTTTTTTGTTAATAAATACATTTGGAAGCAATTCTTACCTTAAGTTTTCATCCTTGCCTCAGAGTAATAGCTTTTTATTATTTGATGGTATGATGTAATTTTCTGTCATGTTTGTAAATGTTACCGTAAACATAGTGATTTTTGCACTGAAGCTTGATTTGAAGAAAATCGGGAATTGAATTGAAATCGCAACATCTGCCAGAAAAATCGCAATTAGGTCTTTTCCTGAAATCGTTCAGCCCTACCCGTCCTCTACTAAAATATGTTGTTCCGTTTCGTGTAGTTTGTCGTAGTGACGGACAACAAAAGAGCAGTCTGGGATTCCTCACATTAGAAAGTCTAGCATGTTGGATCTCCTGCCTTCTGTGATGTATTTCCCCATGTCAGAGGCATCGACCAATGAAAGCACTGGGTAGTTATGTGATTTCATAGTTGTGGTAATAACAGTCAGTGGTAACTTATTCCCAATGCACTCAAAGGCTTGTCCTCAGTCACAGCAGTATGTCCCACCACACGATTATTATCACTGTTTACATTTATCAGGGTCACAAGGGGGCTGGAGCCCATGCCAGCTGCCATCAGGTTCAAGGGGGGTACTCCTTTGACTAGTTGCTGGTCAATCACAGGGCTGACATTTAGAGTCAAGCATTCACAGTCATGATATACATTCTCCGACAGTTTAGAGCACCAAAGCTGTAAAAACAAGTCTGCTCATTAAACCAAAAACAATCATCAGTTTGTGTTTGGGTTTTTGTTTCTGTCACGGTTACTCTTGAGTTCTGAAGCTGCTCGTGGACGAGAGAAGGTAAAATGTTTGTTGTAGTCAAAACATAAAGTGCTCATCTAACAATGACAACAGAGGGAATGCTGTGTGCTGTTTACAGCTTTCCAACCTCTTGTGGGCATGTTTGTGAGTTTACAGCGGCTCTCTGAGCTGACTGCATGAGCTGCCTTTCATCCTGAATAAACGCCACAATCCCTCATTGCTGCCTCACTAACACTTACAGCCTGCTCTTTATCCTCTGCCTCCACAGCGACAGACTCACAGGAACCATTCTGCCCGGGTTGACCCTGCTCTCACACTAACATGTCTTTACCTTTGCTCTCTTTGAGTGACTCCTTCTTCATGACTGCTTCTTCTGTCTCTGACTCCTCTCCAGTCAGGGTGATTCAGACACAGACTCTGAGCTTGAGGATCGCGTGGACGGGGTGAAGTCCTGGTTGTCCAAAAGCAAAGGTTCGGCAAAGAACCTATCAGACGACGGCAGCCTGAAGAGCTCCAGGTCAGTACTGAGGCTGCTGCTGATTCTGTCACTGCAGCAGATTGCGATTTGTTTTAAAGATACAGCATGAACATCCTGTCACAAGGGGGCTTTCATTTTAAACAGCAGCCTAATGTGATTTTAGAGACATGCTGATAGACATGTTGTTTACCTTAATTTCTCAATTATAACACACATTTTTTTGCTCTTTAATAAGGTCTAATTTTCAGGTGCGTATTATACACAAGTACAAGCAAAACACGTACCATATTTCGTCTCGCCAACATCACAGTAGCAACACATCTGAAACAAAAAGGCGAAATATTCTCTTTCATCGGGGAACATGTTGGTAGCTTCTCTCTGATTGGTCGGTACTCTACGACTGAGCATGCTCAGGCAGAAGTCGGGTAATTGCGCATGTACGAAGCAAAAGGTACATCCGTTTGAGAGAGAAAATCATGTATAGTGTTTGTTGTGGAAATACTGAAGTTTCATTGATTAAACCTTTGAATAAAGGTAATTTTTGAGTTGTCTGAGAGAGTAAAGTTTGGGCAAAATTTGGGTGCGTGTTGCATTGTAGTACAGTGTTTTTCCAGGCAAAAATCGTGAAAATATGGGGTGCGTGTTATAATTGAGAAATTGTGGTACTTTTTGTTTTGAAATGAGAACTCTTGTCGATTAAAACTGCACTTCATATGGAGTTTCAATTAGTTAGTGTAGGGTAAGTGTCACATATTGAGGGAGATAAGCTGTTAAATAGGTGCATCCTGGTTTGCATTGCTGGCGACTTAATTATGTCTAAGGCGTGTTTCATTTTTCTCTACATAAGTACTTTTGAAGTTTTGTCAGTGAATTTGTAAAGGTAAAAAACAGTAGTTTACTTCAATAAATCAACACTTATGAATCAAATCTGTGACTAAATTAGTTAGGGTATCATTCATTCTTCCCTTTTATTCTCCATTTCAATGATTTTTAATGATGTTTTATTTTAGCTTCAGTTGTAGTTCTCTCTCAGATCCAATTTTGAAATGATTTAGGAAGGCCACTTTCAACAGCATTTTACCATCATAATGTGGATTCTATCCATGAAATGAAAACACTGGTTTGATGTTCAGTAAATTCCCCTTTAGGGGTGCATTTTTTCAAAAGGAGCCCTCAGGTGTAACAACAAGCTAATGGGCCGAGCTGAGCGGCAGGTCTCCCCTCGACTCAGAAAATCTGTCATGTTTATCAGTGTAAATGTGGTGGCTCTACCATAGCACTGCAAGGCATGAACTGTACAGCTGTAAAAAATAAGGAAATTGTTGGAAATACTTATGGTTATGCAAGTGATGTAGGAAATAATATTATAGGATTTTAAATCTTAAATTCAGACACTTCAAGATCCAAATATTCTGCAGAAGTAAGGAGCTTGCTTATCCCATTGTACTTTTCTAGCTGTGTTGTCTGTGTTGTCAGCTGCTTGGTGAGGAGGGGGCTTTCTTTCTCCAAAAACAAACCATCTCCCTGGTAGATTTATCGACATGCCCGATGGCCAGCTGGCGTCGTCTACCTGAGCCGAGCGCTGAGATTAATGAATGTGTCTGCGGGCTGACAGCTTCGATTGCCCCAGATTTGTCTCCTTAGTAGAAGATTTAACTCCTCTACCCCTGCTGAGCCACTCCCAACTTTAAAAACTTTTGGAGTTTTTAAATCTCTGTTAGCAGCGTGTCCCCCAAGGCAAACAACAAGATTCATGGACCCTCCAAGAACTTCCTATTTTAGAATCGTCTTCCCAAATCGAGAGACTTACAGACAAAGGGAACTGAGAATAAGTAGAAAGGGGCTGTCGCCAATTTTGTCTGCAACTTTGACAAAGAACAGGCCAGAGAAAAGAGGTGGAAAGGTTGAGATTTAATGTTGAATTGTTGGTTTAAACTGAGTGCTTACAGATGGAAGTATATGTTGGCCTGCACTGTTTGGATAGCCTCATTATTCAAGAAACAGAAGTCAACATAATGCAGAAGTTGGGCTTCAGTATGTATATTAGAATCTCAAATCTTGCATTTATTTAAATAAGAACAAAGGCTAAAGGCATTTAAGACGTGAACCTTAAATAAGCAGATTAATAAGACAAAGGTACTTCATTTAAGACATCAGAACTCATACTTTATCAACTATTTGTCTAGAAAGTTTACACCAAATGAAAAAATCCCTGTGGAGTTCAAGATTAATATAGTTTTATGACAAGAAGAAGTATCAAATGTATAGGAATATATGCAATATATGAGAATATTGTTACAAGTGTTCAGTTAAATGTAAAAGTTGTAAAATTTATGAGAATTAGGTCTGAAGTGAGGAGTTGTACTACATTATGATTAAAGACAGTGTGGTTAATTTATTACTGAAAAGTCCTTTAGTAATTAGTTTGAATTAATCATTAAAACAGTTTAAAGTCTAAATATATATAATCTGTCACAACCCAACTGTTAATTGTCAATATTTGAAGCATTGATGATTCTATGAAAACATAAAGTAAATGATTTTCACATGCAGTTATAAAAGTATTTTGTTTTTTAAGGTGGGTTTATTGTGAAAATCTCAGTCTGTATATGCCAAGTTATTGTCATTCTGACTGATTAACTCAAAATATTGTTGAAAAACATTTTATGCCTCTGAAGTTTTTATAATTCTTAATGAAAATATGAGCACAACTCCTACCCCAAGTCCATAAAGGTAGTAAAGATGACACTGAAAATAGTCAAAAGGCCTTTTCACACTGGATCTGTTTCATTCAAAACTGACTCTTTGTCAAGAACCCTCCAGAAAGTGATCCTCTATCAAGTCCCCCCCTCCTGAGTCACTGTTGCAAGGTTAAATTAAATCTGTCATTGCTGTCTAGCCTAAAGGCTACAACTGAAAATAACTCGCGTTTGTCCAACTTTTATTAATATTGAATCAGTTTGGTTCTTTTTCAGATTTGGACTGAGTGAAAGAAAAAAGAAAAAACTACATTACGGTGTATGAAGAAAATTCAAAATCTTGCTGAATCTGTCTAAAATGAAAAATATTACCAGTGAATTACTCTAGTTAAGTCATCTAACATCGACTGTGTGCATCAACATTTATTATTGCCAGAAAATGTTCATAGAACATAAATATGATCAGTATTAAGATGTTTTCTCTTATCTTATAGTGAAGATACATTTTCTTTGTGGTTTTCAGTGAATAAGTAAGAAACTTAAGATAATAATGCTACACTCAGAGGTAACAGACACGATTTAAGTACTGAAAGGTTCAAGAAGAATTTTGTGGAAAAAGGAAGAGCATTTTGTTTATGCTAACAGGTGATGTTATATGACATTACCGAGGTCATGCATCAGTAATAGATTTACTTGTGTCAGCAGGTTTTGTCAACAGACTGTTTTCAATGGCAATCCAAAGACACCTCCTTATAAAAATGACTTCAAGGTGTCAAAGGCTTGACTGGACAGAGGAAGCTAAAAGGCATATTTGTTGTTATGTAAGGGGGATTTCATTGTCAGGCACAAAATTCAGTTGTAAAAAATTGCTTAATCACTGCTGGTAAACCCAAGACTAAAGAAGTGCATACTACATATGCATTAGTCAATCTCTTATCAATTTCAATTGCAATAAATTTATCATTTTCTTTACTAAAACATTAAAAAGAAAAGAGTAAAGTCAAGGTGCTATTGAGTAAACCTGGCCTCAGTTTACAAATTTTTCTCTTAAAAACTGAAGACTAATTTATTATTCATAAATTTATGACTGTTGCTCTCTGAAATTATTACTGAAGTTATTTAAGCACCGGCTTTAATTTGACATTTTCAGATCTTTTCTTTATCTTTGCCCTCATACTCAACAGCATCACTAAGTGACACAATCACTGAAACGTCACATTTTGTAAAAGTGGCATTTAAGAGCAGGTTTTATTTCCACTGTCATCACGACTCTAGCCTTTGTTTGTCCTTGGTGGACGGTAAAATTATTTTGCTGTTAACATTTCAGAGCAGAAAACAGCTTTCCTATTCCCTGTAGGTCATCTCCATTTGCACTTCTCGTAATCTTCCTCTTTTATGCCATTACTGCTCTCTCTCTTTGTTAAATTCCAGCTCATCACATTTCTGTTTTGATTCATCTGTTTTTCATTCTCCTCCTTCGCTCACCTGCTCCTGACCCTGTATCTCATCTTTGTCATTTTCTCTCCCTTTGTCTCCATTCCTTTGTCCTCTCCGTTGTCGTTTCTTTCTAGATTTGCTGTAAATGTAGACTCAAAAGAAGGGAAAGAGTGGAAAGAGGGTAAGGAATGGAAAGAGGCGAACAAGGAGGGTAAAGAGGTAGAGTCAAACAGATCAGTGTCGGTCATGAGCTCTCTCAGCTACAGGAAAAGAGCCAACAATGATTCCAAAGGAGACGCCCTCTTCAGCGCCCTCAAGGAGAATGCTGATTCAGAAGATACGCTCTCTTTCCTTAAAACAAAGCCAAAAGCAGATGATGACACGTATTCCATCAGCTCAAGGAGGAAGTCTCAAGTAGGTGATGATATAGACGGCAGAGAATCCGTCATCTCTCAGGCGTATTCTGAAGCCAACAGCCGAGCCAGGAAAGGCATGGACAGTCGTTGGGGCGATTTTGACAAAGAATCGACCATTTCGTACGCGGCCCCAAGTCGAGCCTCCACTCGTGTAGGATTGAGCCCAGAAGATGATGCCAAGTCTACCATCAGCTTAGGTTTGTCAAGCCCTCTTGGACGCCGTCGAACCACCTCACGCTTTGACGAAGACAGAGGGCGGTCGCTGTATTCGAGCACTCCCAGCAGCCCCTCCTTTAGCAGACGATCAGGTGGTCGAAGTCCAGGAAGCGTTAGCAGAGCTGATTCTCGCATGTCACTGGCTCGTAGCTGCCGCCTGAGCGAGTTTGACGTTGATATTGATGACAGTCGAACTGTTGCCTTCACAGAGCGCTCTGCGTACAGTCCTCACTCGTCCACCGGCAGAAGCGTCTCCATGCCTCCACCTCAAGCGAGATCATCAACTACAGAAAACGACCCACTGGACACCATGGATATAAAAACAGTCAGCCACAGGAATTATCTGGACCCAGACCTGGAGAAAGCCATCAACGAGGTGCTGAGCTTTAAACCAATCAAGTTCAAGCGCAGGAGTTTGGAAGACTCAGAGAATGATGAAGATAAATCCAAGAAAGATGACGAAGACAGCGCCCGCCCTGTCAGCAGTCTGAAGCGATCAGCGTCCGCCGTGGACTGTCTGAGAACGTCCAGAAGCTCCAGCAGCTGCAGCAGCCGCCATCGCAGCAAGAGCAAAGGAAAGGGGAAGAAGAAGAAGAGGAACCACAGTTCAGAGTCGGACAGCTCAGGAGATAACCGCCGCCACCGGAGCAGCTCCAGGAGGTCAAAGAAGTCCAAGAAAAAATCCAAGAAGAAGGACCAATCATCCTCTTCGTCCTCGTCTTCTTCCTCCTCAGATTCTGAGTCAGACTCTGGATCTGAATCAAGCTCGGGTGCTTCAACTATTTCCTACAGAAGTGCCAACAGCGTGAAGAGGGCGCCATCTCGTAAGCTGTCCAGTCCAGAAGGAGAGGAGGAAGCCAGGCCACAAAGTGAGAGTAGTCCACAGGACAAGAAGGTGGACAAGAAGAGGAAGAAGAAGGTGGACAGCCTGATGATGAAGTATCTGTACCGGCCAGACAGTGACTGAGGCAGACAGGTGGTGCTCGCCTGAAACAAACGTGTGTTTAAAGCATGGAGTGACCTAACCAATCAGTGTGACCGGTTTGATGCTGCCACAGTTTGAATTCTAATGCGGATGATAGATTTTTTGATAAGGCATGCTAACAAACTTTGATATTTCTCTCAAATGTTAAACTCAAAACCACACACTCACGACCAAGAACCTCTCTATCTGTCATTTCACTGTTTCTTTGCACTCTAGGGCTGGGAAATATGTTCAGTTTTTAGGATAAAATGACATATTTTTTGAATAAGATATGAGTAAGACTGTAGTTTATGTTGATATAGTTCATGTTGATTTGTAGAAAAGTTGAAGCCATAAAATAATGTACAAGAAGTGTTACGTGTAAATCAGGGATGGTCATCTGAATTAGTTTTCCCAAGATTTATGGAAGGTTTATCAATAATAATTTGAAAAAATCAAATACTGATACCTGTTTGATATCATGGCACTTAAAAATAAAGTCCTTAATATCCAATATTTAGGAATGAATTAGTTTGATTATTAAGAAATGCTGGAAAAACAGCAGCACATGGTCTAAATTGGACAAAATTGTTGTCAACATATGAAAATGTGGGTGCAACTGGTGAGGTCTGAGGATTTCCTTCCACTCCTCGCCAGCTTCACCCACTTTTCCAAATTCTACAAACACGTGTTCAATTTAGACCTTAAGTCTTTTCGTTTCAGAAACCTTTATTTATAGTGGAATGACTTCATATGGATTTGAAAATCGGGGTAGAAAGCAGGGAAGACGTGACAAATGAGCACTTTGTCGTACAAAATGAGAGTCTCAAAACATTGTAAGTGCGCGGTTGAAACCTCATTGCAAAACCAGCACCCTGGTAGCCCAGGATCATCATAAAGTCATCATAAAGTTAACGTGGTTTGACAAATCAATAATTTAATTTAGATTTTATCACTGTAAACACATGGTATTTGGAAATTAAGAAAAAGTTTACAACCTCAATACAAATTTTTCTTGTAAATATGGCAGTGTGTAGGAGTGTATCTGCAAATGTTGATAGTTTGAAACTAAAAGACTGCTCAGTGTTGGGTGTCTTGGACTTCTGCTTTGTTGCTGTAGAATCAAACAGGCATCAATATTAATCACTAGACTGGTGTTGTAACAACCATGTCTTATGTGGTATTAAAAATAATCAAGATGTAGATCCTGGATCCTCTTCAAATATAAAATACTAAGATAGGACTTTTTGGTCCATATTCCCAGCCCTACTGCTCTCATTAAGGACTCCTTTGGGAGCAGAAAACATCTTGTTTACCCCCACCAGGTAGTGTTTTGGTGAGATGCTGCTCCAACGATGATGTAAACTCGGCCTTTAATTACTCCTGAGATGTCACATTGATTTATGGCCCCAGAAAGGTAAAAATAACAGGAGTCAATTAAAAGAGGGCGTAATCATTTTTTCCCTCCCAGCCCCATCACTGCTGGCATAATTAGACCCAGAGCATTGATTTACAACAACCAGCGAATTCATCTGAGATGCACAGTTGACAGTAATTAACCCCCAGTTTGTGATATTGAAGCAGTTTGAATGTTAAATAATTTGGATGAGCTGAAGTGTGGACTACTGAGTGGAGTGAACGTTTCTCCCATCAGGAAATGATCTGGAATCATCTATGAAAAGATAATAATGCTGATTATTTTTCTTTCCTGTGGATTATTTTTCTTTTTCACTTCACACATTTTCACCGGCAGCTGTTGTGTCATAAGACCATGAAGTGACGTCAGTGACAGAGCTCTGTATTTGTTTTAGAAAGATTCAGATTTAGGACTTTACTGATGATTATTGCATGCTGTTGTTAAACTGAATTGCATGAGATTTTGTGAAAACAATATGCCAATGGAAAGGTCAATCTCACAACATGGATGAATGGACGTCTGCTTTGTGGTGGTAAGAGAGCTCAATGCAATATAAAGAACAAGAAATGATAGGTAGAATTCATTATTACCCTGGTAAAACATTTGTTAACCTAAAAAGAAAACCACATCACAAAATACACTTTAATGGGTACACCTTGCCAATACCAAATAGATGGCAATGTTTGCCTTAATCCTTGGTGGTATATTTTCAACAAGGTGCTGGAAAAACATCAGATTTTGGTCCATAATGAGACGATAGCATCACACAGTTGCTGCAGACATGCTGTGACTGTAGAGGTTTGAGTTGAAATGAACTTTTTGAGATGATGTGCTATCCTGCTGGAAGTAGCCACCAGAAGATGGGTACACTGTGGCCATAAAGGGATGAACATGATCAGCAACAACACTCAGGTAGGCTGTGGGGTTTAAACCTCGATTTGTTGGTACCAAAGGGACTAAAGCGGACCAAGAGAATATCCCCCCACACCATTACGACAAGCTACCAGCCTCACCGTCAAAACAAGGCAGGATGGATTCATGCGTTCATGATGTTTACTCCAAATTCTGACCCTACCATCTGAATATAGTAGCAGAAATCCAGACAGGAAACATTTAAACAATCTTCTGGTGTCCAGTTTTTGGTGAATTGTAGCCCAAAGTTCCTGTCCCAAGCTGACAGAAGTGGTACTGCATGTTATCATCTGCCACTGTAAAAATGGTCTCCTGTAGACTTTGGTTTTAACCAGTGTTTGAGTTACTGTTGCCTTTCTGTCATCTCCAGCCACTCTGTCCTTTCTCCTCTGACCTCTGGCATCAACAAAACAGATTCACCTTGAGAACTGCAGCTCACTGGATACTGTCTCTTTCTTTGAACCATTTTCTGTAAACCCTAGAGATGGTTACTTGTGAAAATCCCAGTTGATCATCGGTTTCTGACAGACCAGCCTGCCTGGCACCAACAATCATGCCACATTCAGAGTCCCTTGGATCACCTTTCTTCTTCATTCTGATGCTCTAGCAAGTTGTCTTGACCATGAGTTGCTGCCATGTGCATGACTAATTAGCTATTATTGTTACTTAAATGCTGAACGGGTGTACCTAATAAAGTGGAAGAGGGTATACAAGTCACGAAAGGACATTAGTTCAAAACAGCTAGAGTATTTACTCTCGTGACCCTCTCCCCTTTTTTCTTCTGCATTTTTGGCAATAACTCTGACATGAACACTGCCTGTCATGATTTCCTCATCAATTTCTAAATCAGAAGTGGAATCAAAGTTGAATGAAGTCATGATTGTTTGGTTCGAGTGGATTGAGCTCTCTTAGCAGCACATTTGTCTCGCTCTCTTATCAGTTAATAAAATGTTTTTCTCTCTCGCTGCAGCCCCACAGGCCGAAAACGTTACTGCTTTGGATCTGATGAAGAAGAGGAAGAAGAAGAAAAAGAGGGCGGGGCGACCCCGGGCTCCCACCACTCCAGATACAAATACAGCAGCCATTTGAAAGATGACGATGGTGAGGACACGCTTCAGGAGAGCACGTCGTAGTCCTCGCCGACCATGACGCACTCATTCATTTGAGACTGTTTGCATGACAAGACGACCTGAAGGTGGGGTCAGTCAGACATTTACAGTCCTGCAGGAAAGATTCAGACACTGTAGATGCTTAAGTCCTCGCAGGGTTTGGTCTTTTTTTTTAACGAACCATCACTGCACACTCAGCAGCTCCGTCTTTGGCGTGGCTGCTGTCATGCATGCAGACATAAACTCCAGTTATCGTGGTCATAACTGAGCCAAAGAACTCGAGGTTGCAGTGCTAGAAGATTCTCTGTTTCTCTTCTTTATATATTATCCTTCACAGTTACATGTATTATTGTACAATGTATTGCCAAAAAGCCTTTGTTTGAATCTGTGTGCACTCTCTCTTACTCATTGCCAATGGAGTCGTGGGAAAAAGTCCCAGCCTTTTGTTTCTCTCTTTGTTTTTGGGGGATAAGTGCCATTTGCTGCACAGCTGGCTCGTCTGCAGCTGTCGTTTTTTTACGCTCTCTCATCTTCATCTGCTTGCCTTTTCTTTGAAGATTTCTGCCTTTTGTCGGCGCATTATCTCCTCGATACAGGGGACGAGGATTGCATCACTGACTGCTGCAAAGCTTTTTCCTCTCCGTATGAATCTTTTGCTTTTTGATGTTTGACACTTTTTGTTTTGCAGAGGACCGCAGTGAGGCTAATTAGCCTCCCTGAGATTTACTTCTGTGAAACGCTTTGTCTTATTTCTATTTGACTAAAAACTCGCCAGATTTCTTCACGATGATGAGCCTCTGTCCTCGTGTTTGTGTCTAACGTGCCGTCTGTGTTTTAAGTGTTTTGATGTGCTTTCCTTCTCTAAAGGGAATGTACCGACGTTATGCACCACTTATTTAATGGTTCCTCACAAACAAAAGAAAAACACAAACCTCAGAGCATATGGGATCCTCAGCCAGCATGTTAAAGGCACAAGATGGTGTTTTTCTACAGATTTTCTTATTGGCATTAAATCACACAGGAAGACTAAAGTGAACAATCTGTTGTCACCGCTTTTAGGGTAAATTTTGGATGTTTTTATCCAAATGCAGAGTTCAGACTGAACTGTCTGCTTGTCCATTTGATAGTCACTGAGACAGATTAGATGAACACAGAGCAAAAAAAAAGTTGAGACACTAGTAGGAAGAGGGGAGTGACTAAAAAATGCCAATAAACAAAAATACTGGACTGGACTCTATTTGTTTGTCAATCCAAACATCATAATGACTGACATTTTAGTTTGATGCTAAAGCTAAGAGCAGCTTTCCAGTGTGTTGCTAAAGCTGCATTCAACTTTTGACACATTTGGGAAACGTTGAGCCTTGTCGGGTTAAGTCACATCTCATAGAACTACGTTAATGTCAGTTGAACAACGCTGATGTTTGCTGGGTAGAGATTTTGCCTATGTTTAAAACTGTGCTACGTTTAATTGCACATGCATGTTAAGGCCTGCTGGAGTTGACCTCCCCTTACCTTTGCTACCCTCAGTTACAGCTGCGTTCATCTCTGTAGGTGAATGTTGCGGCCCACCCCCGTCATTCAACATACGTTGGCTCTACCATGTCCAGCCGCTTCCTCCGCAAACCTGGACTCATGTTGCATAAGGCGACTTTTTATGAACAGCCGTCATCCTCTAGGCACGGCGTCTGAAAACTGAGTCAAGCTGCAGCTGCGTGTGGTGAAATGGCACAGGCGTCCGCCTTATATGGCATTCGCTGAGTGACGAAACAATGCGTCTGTACCATGTTCAGCAGCCCCAAACTACGTTAGGCTAAAGTTCTGCTACATTGTTCATGCTACCCCTGTGTTACATCTATATTGTTTCAAACTGTCAACAATTAGTCAGGGAACGTAGAGTCAGAGAACGCATTCTCACTGAAATTTTGATGATTACTCAACATAGGTCAACATCAGCTGCTATATGATGTGTGATCACCTCTTCAAGTGGGTTCCAGTCTTTATCGCCATTATTTCTCCTTTTTCATTCAGTGGTTGTAGTCCCTCCACATCATGTTATCAAGGCCGTCTTCAGAGCTTCACATGCTTCTCCTTTTTCTCATATTTTGATCTCACAGCAGCATCTACAGTGATTCTTTTGATTTGCTGTTTAGGTTGAATAGGCTGATGACTTCTGCCCGAGCAGAGCCTTCATCTCCTCTGTCAGCTGCTCTCATGATAGAAGGCAGAATAAAAAAAACAAACATGTCAAATCCTCTATCAGGATCAGGCCTGCTTACAGACGTTGTCTTTCATGAAAGGACTCTCTTCAGAGGGATTTAATAATATCAATGCATGGATTTGCCTCACTAAAGCAGACCTGGGTAACATTTGTTTCCAAGGCCAGGCTCAGATCTGCTCTGATGCTATCTGAAAATAATTTGTCAACTAGTTGCTTTTTACTTCGTTCTCCAGTATTCCAGCTTTTGCTGAGGTCCTGGCGTGCATATACACAGTCCAGAATGACTGGCCTAAAGAAAAGGTCGAAGGATTTGCACATCATGTTAACATTTCCATTAAAAAACATCAAAACGAGGGGATATGAAAGAGTCCAAATGTCTGGGCCATAGTTTGGACACCCCTGCCTTATGATGATGCGGCCTTGGTTGTCAATCACTATAGATAACCATAGACCGTTGAAAGAATTGTCCAAAGCCAGAGTCGCATTAGCTGTTTGATCACTGAAGGTGGCTTTTGAGTCCAATCACGGTCGCTGCTAAGATCATGTCTCAAACAAATCACTGTCATTACAGTCAGAGAGGTGGAGTTTCATCGGGCTTGTGGACATGTCAACTGTGTCCCTACTTATGCATAACCTACGCATTACTGTATCCGAAGCAATAAGAGCAAAAGGACTATCAGTGAGTTTGTCTCAGGTTGTCTTGTTCAAGCTATACAGACAGATACGTGAGGATCCGATCATCTTTCAAAATAAAACACCCTGTAGTCTCAGTTATTTTAACCCTTTAACTCCCAGATCAACTGCGTGGTAGACCAAAATTTGAGTGATTGTATCTTACTCAAAAATGCATCAAACTTCATAAACCTGATAAGGCCACCTATATTTTGTAAGGGGTTAAACATAAAGCTAAAAAAAAGCTGTTGTTCCTTTTTCTTCTTTAAAAGTAATATATTTTTTAAATCTCCCTCCATCCATAAGTGCAAAGTCACTCATGCTAACAAATGTTTCGATGTAAGGTGACATATTCAATGTATGATGGTACCAAAGACCTTAATGTTTTGGTTAATGTAATTTACACAATTTAGAAAAAGAAAAAAATCTTGAGGGGCAAGACAAATTATGTAAAAAGAAAATAAAAATAATGCAAAATATGCTCAACCAAACAGTTGAGCTGGGTGTTTATGGCCAACCAACAGAACTAATGTAATTTCAATAAGAGAAAAAAAACGTTATGTTAATGTCTTACTAATTTCTTCTTAAAGATTGGAATTTCTCAGATAGGTAAACCTAGCATTACAATAAAACCAGTCATAAAAACCAAAAATGGCTTATATGAAATTAATATGACATCCATAAGTTAAAAGTGTTACTTGATTTTTGTTTTTCACTTTAACAATGGAATCACTCTGTCGACTCTCCCAGCTCAACCATTTGGTGGAGGTCAATGATTAATACATGTTTAGGGTGTAAAAAATTAGTTAAAGGGTTAAAAAGCATAATTAAATTCATTTGTTTTGTTTCTCTGTAGCTGCTCTGTGGCCCATTGTTTAGGGATCTCTGTTGTGCATATTCTATGATGTAAAGCTCCATTTGTAAAAAGGCGAAAATGCAAATAAAAGCTTCATTTTCAAAAACGCCCTCCTGTATGTGGACATGGCCTCGGATCGACGTCGTCTCCTGGGTTTGATGTGAACTTGAATCATGTCGAAAATCACCATCCTGCTCTCTCAGCGCCTCGTTCGGTACTCTAACATAATCCTCCTGAACTGGAAACACTACAGCCTGTCAGTAATACTGTGAATCCTGCTCTGTGCGAGTGTGACGCCTTTCTGCTCGTCTCTAACTGAACAAAGGAACCTGCAGCTTCATGACATCACTTCCTGTGCTCATGTGTCTGATACTCACTGAGTGGCTTCAGGTCTGTTAGGAAGCCATTTGAAGTCCAGAAGTGCTTTTTGGAGCTGAATATGAAAAAGAAAAGTGGATGTAGTTTGTTGTTGGGGATGTTGGGTGATTCTCTTACTCATGCTTTCTGTAGGCTCTTCATTTTTACTCTCTATGCAGTCGACACGCGTGTGGAAATGTGTTTTTGACCCTTCAAGTGTCCGACTTTAACAAAATAAAAGGAGCAGACATGCTTTTGCTGACTGCACACAGTATTTATATATAAATATGTGTAAGATTCATGCTAGCTCTGAAAATAGTTCATGTTTATTTTCATTATTGAACAAATTGACCACTTGTTATAAATTTTGCATTACAGTTTAATATATTGTAAATAAATGATGGTGACTGTTTTAAAACGCCTTCAGGCCGTGATCTGTCTCACTTTTGTTTTCTCTTCATGTCTTACATTTTAAAGTTAAATGTTTTTTTGTTCACACGTGTCCACGGGGCGTAAGCATGAAACAAAAAGAGCAAATGTTTTTCTGGTGGATCCACTTTGGTGTTTTTATCATCATAGAAAAAAGTCGAGAGCAGTTTTGACCCTGCGGTCCATTAAAGACAGACAAAGCCCACAGTTAGTGTTTTCTTTTTGTCTTTGGTTTTTAATTTGCAGTTAAGTTCTGTATTTTGTGCTCAAAAGCTGAGTTAAGAGCAGAAAAAGATAATTAGCTCTCCAGATATCAACACCAGCTGAATAACCAGAGGCTGCAGCAGGCTCTCTGTCAGAAGAAAATAGAAAATTACATGAAGATTTATTTGTAAGACTTTGAAAAAAAATTATGGTTTCTCCTGTTGCTACATCAATGGATGAAAAGCCAATCAAAAAATATTGATGTAAACTATTTTTCTGAACTTATTACAGAAAATAAAACAAAACATCCCTGAGTTTTGGCCACTTTCTTGAAAAGGCGATATGCAAAATTACTTTTTGTGACTCTCTAATAGTGAGGGGTGGTACCAGAGGCGAAAACGTTGCTTTTTGCTTAATTTTTTTCCGATACTGAAAGTTGTACTGATTATCTCCAGAAATGCAAACATAACTTTTATAAATTTGCAGTTCTTCACAGACCAAAAGGACATAAAGATATCAGGACCATCAGATCTTAAGAGGGAGTTTAATTTGAAGTCTTATCTCAAAGAAAATAAATTGTAGATATATCCCAATATCTAATAGTGTGATACATACTTTTTTGATGAAGTGATAATTATAACATAATCACAGATATGAATACAATGATTCGTAAAACATGGAGGCATATGCTAACCTGACCCCCCAGATGGACTGTTCAGGATATTTCACTAGTTCATCTGGGAAAGAGTCCATAGACAGTGTTTGAGAAAGGGCAAAACACTTAAATAGCATATCCAACAGGTGATTGGATGATTGTTTCATCTATCACATTTATTACAAGCAAATGAGATAATGTAATAAGTGAGCACTACTGCCGTAGCAGATAGGACGAAATGTAAGACACTTCATAAAACAAACTCTGGCCAAGACATGCCGCAAGTGGAGTGAAAATATTATTTCTATTGAGAAGTTTGGAGTGTTGCCGTTTGTTTTTTCATTCATATGAGGCCAAATTCTGTGGAAGTGCTGGTTTGGTTTATTGTCAAGCAACTTAACAGTTTCCATTTTTGCTGTGGCTGGCCAGGGCTCATTTTCTGCCTGAGATCGTCTTTGCTTTGGGTAGTTTTTCTCACAACGAAGAATTATGAGTTGGACACAAAATTCATAAATCTATTGCAGACAGTTACCTTGAAATTTTGAGTTTTTAAAGTTTTTTTAATTATTATTTTTACAGTGTTCAGTAGTCCAGAGTTTTTTTAATTTTCTGAAAAGTAGCTATTTTGGAGATTTGTGCCAGCGAAGAGACTTTATTCCACAGTAGATGAAAGTCAAGAACAAACCCTCACCAAAGTCACAGAATGTCACCAAACCTCAGATATTTATAGTTTTAATCATCACACAAGCACCTCCCGTGTATGTGTGCGCAGATATTATTAAAGCTCAAAGTGTCCTTGAGGAGATGTTATCCTCCATGACTGATCAATATTCAATCTCATTTTTTGATATGAGCTCCTCTGTATTTGTCCTTCATTTGTCATCAGAGAGCGCAAACTCTTCATGTTTAATCAAATGTTATTTATTTTATTGATCAGAAAGACTCCAAAGTTTAACAGAAATTTAAACTACACTCATTAAGAGTATTTTGAAAGTTTCTTGAACTAATCTTCTTTGCCTTGACTTTAACACCAAATGAAGCTGGATTTTATTTTCTGCTCTCCTGTTTTACAAACATTAAACTGTATTTCTGTCGCAGGATGTGAGCCATCGGAGGGTAAGTCCTGTCTGTTGAATTTTAAGTCAGACGTGTCCATGCAGTGAAGCTGTCCATCTTTAACTCTGTTAGATCACCATGGTAACCATCAGTAAACACATTACATAGTCTGGGCCAGTTTTTATTCAGGCTTACAGCAGTGGTCCCTGACCTTTTATCCTCTGAGAATTTTTTGTTCGCTACAGACCTTATTATAAGCAATGATCTAAAACACAACAGCCCTCAGACTTGTAGCCAACAGAACCAGCGTGACGCTAACTTCCACCTTGGCTTACATACCTCATTCCTGCACTGCTCTGTCGGGCTGCTGCTGGGAGTTGTAGAAGAAGTGGGCGAACACATTCGGTACCTCATGGCATCTCATTAGTGGGAAAAAGTCACCGCTGCAGCTATTTAAGTGGTAGAGTGCAGTCCTTATTCATATTTTGAACAATATGTGGAATTTAACTAACTTGGGCTGAAATGTCAAGCTCTACACCAAGACAACAAAACCATTTAAATTTACATTTTCATCTATTTTGATCTGGCAAAAAGACAACTGAAAACTGCAACTTAAAAACATAACAGTGTTATCTGAATTTTCTGAATTTGATATTATGATGGGGATGAATATGAAGCTTCGGGGGACCTGATGTGGCCCCAAGGATGCCACTTGATGATCACAACAACAGGCTTTTTAAAATAAAGAGGGTCTTAAAAATTGTCTTAATAACTGTAGGATTCAACTACAGTTTTTCCACATAAACCATGATAGTGTCAGGCTACATGATGTTTCTTTTTTTAATATTTTTTTCTGATTTTTCTAACTCAACAAAGGGCTGAAACAAATATGATGACAACAGGTCTATGACTGGTCCATCGATCTGTCACTAAGTTCTTGCCTTAGTCTACTTTTCTCCGCTTACCTCCCTTCCTTTGCCCACACACCCAACACAGCATCGTGTGGATTTGCTGTTTATCATGAGACCGGGATCAACATTCAAGATTTCCTGCTGCTTAACAGAAGGTTGTTTTTTTTGCAGCCATGATGAGGGATTCCTGCTTGGCTATTGGATTCATGTTGGGTTTTGGATATATATATTTGTATATATATGTATATGTGTATTTTATATATGTATATATGTATCTATACATATATGTGTATGCATAACATGAAGAGCTTGTCTTCAGCCTGCTCTCTTGTGAAGTGTCTTGCGATAAGACTTGTTATGAATTGGCGCTATACAAATAAAGATTGATTGATTGAATTAATGACATTATACTAAAAAACTGAAGGCATCATATATAAAATGAGTGAACATTTGCTTTATACGATAAAGTTTAGCAGTTTAGACTTTACATATGTTGTCTTTGTAGTGTCTTCAGTTGAATACGGGCCGAGAAGAATTTGCAAATCATTGTTTCGTATTTTTATTTACATTTTATACAATGTCCCAACTTCATTGGGCAGATAATGCATGCACCCCATAGCGAGAAGGTCGCTGGTTCAGTCCCATTGTTGGTCAGGGCCTTTCTATGTAGAGTTTGCATGTTCTCCCTGTGCATGCGTGGGTTCCCTCGGGGCACTCCAGCTTCCTCCCGCAGACTAAAAACATGCTCATTTGGTTGATTGCTAGCTCCAAATTTCCCTTGGGTATGAGTGAGAGCATGAATGGTTGTTTGTCTCCCGGTGTGGCCCTGTGATTGGCTGACGACTGGTTCAGGGTGTCCCCCCCCTACCCACTGTCAGCCCCCACAACTCTGAATGGGATACATGGTGTAGACCAATCCTGAGAAATACTGGAAGTTGACGAGCCGCCATTACTGCGGTGGTAAAAGGCCTGTGACTAGCATACCTCTGAATGAGAGTGATCAGGAGAGTCAACAAAAATTAAAGTGGTTTTTGTTTTATCACTGTAAAAAAAACATCATCTCTCTTTGTGTAACTATCAGGTAGCGATACTCCTTCCTGTTCAGTGCCAAAGTTATTGAAATACGTAAGCAGCACATGGCTAATTGAATATTCATGAGATGAACACGGAGTTGGAGCTGGTGTTAGCATACTCAAGGCTAAAGGCTCACAGCAGTGAAGACGTAAATCTGATGGAGGGATAAACAACAAAAGGACAGCACTTAACCACCAACAAACGGAGCACAACACTGAACTATTACAGAACCAGAGGACCCATTTTTCACGGCTGGATGTTAAAGTTTAAGGTGAACAGCGGTTGCAGCTGAATTCATCAGGTTATGAAGATCAGAGTCGTCAATGGGTGAGCAACATAGTTCATTAAAAATGCAGAGTTTTGTGTTGGTGTTTTGAAGGATATGTGTCTGTGAGCTGCTAATCAGAGCTAATAAGCTGTGGGCTAAGTGGGAGTTTACTGAAGCTACTGGTTGCTTAATGTGTGAAAGCAAGATTGTGAAAGCAGATTGTCCTACTAAATGATCTGTTCTATCCAACTTGCAAGCAAATAGATGGAATTGTGACTTTTTCCAGTCATTTTGGAGTTCTGGTTGGGTTCTGTTTATTGTTCTGAACTCAGGTGAACTTTCGACTGAAATATGTGGCTCCAGCCTTGCTCTTTCTGTCTGTTTTGTTGCTGTTGGACGCTGCTTATGCTCGATAGTTGTTTTTGACTGAATTCTGGAGAGTCTAGCGTGAACTCTTAACCTAATTTCACATTTTTTTACGTTATTTTTTTAAAGATAATTGACGTGAGTAAAACCCTTAATCTGTGAAATATCTAAAGTCAGACACCTGCTAAGACAGCAGGTGGGAGTAGACACGCTGTTCCTCCGCAGTAATGGCGGCGCCTACAAATCAGCCGTAGGATTGGTCTATAGGTAATGGATGGGTGGATAGTCGAACCAGGGTCTGGACTGCACAAAAGGGCTCAGTGAAGAAATGATGCTGAAAGGCATCTGCAGTCTAGAGTGCAGGAGCTTGTCTGCAATTGGATACCAAACATCCCAAATCCCAAATGTGAATCCCAAGTGCAAATAGGAACTGCAATTATCTTAACATGGTATCAATTTGGAATCAATATTTTACTAAAGTCGAAATTTTCATTTATTATTATTTAAAATCCCTCTCGTATAAAAAAAACCCTTCCTCTTCAGTCCCTCCTCTTCCTCCATCATGTTTTTTTTTCCCAGAATCCCTCTGTGACCGGGGAAATTTCAGTCTGTGACCTTTTTACCTTCTAATCAAAAGTACTCGAGGCCGTTCAGTATTCATGAGCTAAAGGATGGAAAATTGGCCTTTCAGACACTGAAACTCAGTGCTGTTGAAGTGGGGGGGTTAGTGAGGTGAAGATAGATGGAGGGAGAGATGGAGAGAAGAGAGAGTGAGAGGGTCGAGCGAGCACCTTTCCCCCGGAGACAGACAGTGACAGCAGACGCAGGGAAAACATGCGATGCCTTCACTGTTTTCTTCTGCGCTCTGGGCTCATTAGCCTTCCAAATCATGCCTGTTGGTTGCCACACACACACACACACACACAGGGGTCTTCGCCTGACAGTGAGTCATGTCTTTCTGCCGACCCACCGTCATACCCTCTGACCCGGTGTCAGCACCGGCTGGCAGCTCCTATGAACTGTCGTCTGTGTGGAGAGCAAGCCGCCACAAGAAGGTCTCTGCTAGAAGAAGAACAAGGAGGACATTGTGGCGTTGGGGACAGGTCATGAGAGGGGTCAGTGCATGGAGGAGGGATGCACCCTAGACCAGAACCATCAGAGAGGCTATAAGTCCAAACCATGGACTGTAAATAGACATCGGCAAAGTTAAGTAATGTCACCCTTCATGAGAGAGAGAGAGTGACGTTTAGCCCTATCAGAGCCTAAAAAATAAAGTACATCTATCTATGTATATATCTAAAATATAATCTAAGAAAATGTAAAAGATATTCATGTTATTCTTAATCCAACAGAAGTCAAAAGAACAAAATAACTGGATTCTATCTCTCCTTAAAACAAATGAAGAAGAAAAGGCGCTCCCCTTTGACACCTAACATGGCTGTTCCCTTAAAAAGATAGTTTTTTGAAGTAGGGTTGTGTGAGGTACATGGCATGAACCTGAACGTGTGCCACAATGTCACAGCTCAGTTCTCTCTCTGCTCAGAAATCTTGGGACAGACACTAATGCTATACATCTTCACATAATCAAAAGAACTGTGTGAGGAAATGAGCCACAAAAACAGCATAGGGTCAGCACATGCTACAAACAGTTTGTTTACGTCTGCTTAATTTTCCACTACCGCTTTGACTAGCCACTATTTTGAGACACAGCACAGCCTGTGTGTCCTTCCATCAGCAGCGCCGACTAGTTTGCTGCACAAGAAGAAACAGCCGCTACCAAACAGGATAAATGTACAATTTTTGCAGCAAATGTGACCGCTATTTACATTGGATACTTTGGAATATATGAACTGTAGTGCACGCTGAGAAAAACTTCTGTACACACGATACCTGTTGATTCAGGTAAATAAATGGAGAGCTCATGTCATCAAACTGGATAAAATAAGAGTGTGACTGAGAAAAACTACCTCAGGATGCTTCAGGATGTTGAGGATCAGAGGAGATTATCAGCTCATACTGATTGTTTGTTTTGTAAAGATAGAAGCCACGGTGTCAATTATAAGGTTACTTGATGATTGCACACGTATGTTCTTTGTTGTGGATGTAAACTGAGCTTTAAAAATGTAATTTGTCAAAATTACTGTGCTTGCTCAGCAGGATAATCCTTAAACATTTGTACATTTGGCTAATCTTTATTTTGAACAAAGTGTTTTTGTATATTTTGGAAAATTAAAATAAGACTGTAGTCTGATCCTCACGCTGCTGGTGGAAAGACACGTAGGCTGTGCTTTGTCCCAAATAGTTCCCAATCAAGCGGCTTGGTAGTGGGAAATTAAGTGGATGTAAAAAAAAAACTGCGGCATGTGATGACCCAGTGCTGTTTTTATGGCTTGTTTTCTCCTACAGTTATTTTAATTACTCAGGGAGTTTGGCACCATGCACAGCATTAGCATTTGTCCCAGGATTTCTGAACAGAGAGAGAACTGAGCTGTGACACTGTGGCACAAGTTTAGGATCACGCCATGTACCTCACACAACCCCACCTCAACAACCTGAACTATCCCTTTAAGAGTCTTCCTCGATCCAAACAATCCAAAAACTTTTCCTTACACCTCTTAAGATTCCAAACAAAACGTAAACCAAGATACAACCAATTAAAAAATGTAAACATGAGCAGGTTAAAAATGACCTGCAAAAGATATTATGATGAAGTTGTAGACAATGTTTCATTGAGTTGTTTTATCAGTGATTTTTACTTACTTTATCCATGATTCTTTTATTTTATTTATTGTTTTTCTCAGAAAACAGTGCTATTGGTCATGGTCTGTTTTGGTGAGTGGAATTTATAAACTTTGAGCCGAATTAAAGTAGAAAAAATGTTATCAGGACAATACAATATCCATTTGTTTAGTAGTACAACATTTTTTTCATTTCCTAAAAAGTCATAGTTTCAGATACTGGAGGTTTGTGCCTGACAGTGTCGTTACGTCTGTGTGAAAATCAGAGATTTTTTTATTATCCTCTGATTTCAGTAATTGTCTGTTGTATGTGTAACTAATTCAGTGCTTCAATTATGTCCTGAGTGTTGTTGGGCTGCAGTTTTAAAAAACACAATTGGTTTTTTCTTGGTCCTTTTTGGTTGTCCAGTTACTTTCAAAATAGAATATTCAGCCATAACCAATGATAAAGACTTTTGGGAAGTGTCCAATTTATCATTGATGAGGCTTTACACCCGTTAGTTCAGGGGTGATAAACTGTAATATTTTGAACAATGTCTATGGATCATTTTAGACTTAAACAAGCAAGAAATTGGTTTAAACCAGCGGTGCTGAAACTATGGCCTGGGACCCAATTTTGGCCCAGTGGATATTTTGAATTGGCTTCCTTCTGTGGTCTGCATTCATCAGTATTTTGGACTACGCCATAGCTGTCCCAAGTCTTTTATCAAAATAAGTAAAAATACATATTAAATGTTTCTTACGACCATCAGAGTGTCCATAAATCATGCTGCCAATACACGGAGGAAATTTTATTTTGAAATTTTGAAAATATTCAGTGTGTTTCACTGATATTAAGCAGGTATCCCTCAAACCTCCTCGGCTGTAACTACCCTCCTCTCTTTCATGTGTGTTATCATGTGTTGAGCCGTGTCCTGATGGGTCTGGTTCTTCCTCTGAGGCCCAGCTGGAGGTCTGAAGTGCAGAGGTCCGGGTCAGCTGCACACACAGGCTGAACATACCATGCAGTGTGTGTGTGTGTGTGTGTTTGTTGGACAGGTGAGCCTGAGGCTTCGGTGCTGGCTGACCTCATGTGTCATGGCTCATCTCTTGTGGTGTGTAGGAGTGTTTGGAAAAGGCCTGAGAGCTACAGCTGTGACCTCTGAAGGTCACCACGGCAAACTTCACACACGTTAATACACAGCAGAGTTTGTGTGTGATGCATATTTACATCTTATTTACAGCTCTGCCTGCTGCATCCTGAAGGTGTTTTAACAGGATATTTTAAACATTAGGTTATCAGGATACAACAAGTCTAACTTTCTGTCTGATTCCTTAAAAATTAAATAATATCTGAGTGTGATTTGAGTCCAAGGCCACTGGAATTCGGTTATTGCCTTTTCTCCGTATTTCCTTCTCCAAGGCTTGGTGTGCTTTTTGGGTTTGATATTTAAAGAGAGTCATTTTCATCCTTTGCTTGTGAATATGATATCTTTCAAATGCTATGAGTGATCTCTGACTTATGGATGACCTTAAGACATCAAGCCCTGGTTTCATCCTTTGTAAGATCTCCAAAAATCACAGTACCACAAGAAACCCATCCCAGCCCCTCTTCCTGATCCACCATTGTGCCCTCACTGCCTTGTAATTGTTTACCTACCAGAGGCATGAAATCCCCAGAAGGTATCTCTAGTATACTGTTTGAGGGTGCTTAATCCATCCATGGGCTGCATGCAGTAGGTAAGGGTGCATGTGCCTTACAGCAAGAGGGTTGCTGGTTTGACTCCCCAAGTCAGACATGGTCTTTCTGTGTAGAGTTTACATGCTCTACCTGTGCATGTGTGGATTTTCTCCTGGTACCTCGGTTCCTTAACCTAACACACCAGATGGACCGTTTAATTTGTTTCACTTGTCCATCTGGGAAAGAGCCCATAGAGAGTGTTTGGGAATGGGCAAAACCATTCTGTAGCATGTATGTCAGGTGATTGGATGATTGTTTCATCAGTCACATTTAATACGGGCCAATCAGATACTGTAGTAGACAGGCACTACTGCTGCAGTGTAAAATACAAAATATGAGCCACTTTATACAGCAAACTAACTCCAAATCAATATCCTTTGTTGAGAAATGCTTTCAGTATTGTTTGTTTTTCATTTGATAAAGAGATGTTGCCCAGATCGGAAAAACTGCTACTGAAGCTGTTAGCATCTATGCTAATCTGTATAAGCTATCACTTCCTGCTGCTGTCTTTCTCGTAACTCCTGCCCCTTCCTGCACTAATCTTACTCCAGTTAGACCGTGCCTTTTTGGGCCAGGCACAGTTGTTGTAGATTGGAGCTTGGCAAAACGGATCTGTCTGTTTGCAGACATTGATTCAGGTGGATCCAGCTGCTGCGCAAGTTGCCTGCCACAGACCAAATCCTGGCTTGAGAGGTTATTTGGTGACTCCATGCTGCCCTTAGGTATGGGTGTGAATAAATAGTTGTATACCTCTACATGTTGGCCTTGTGATTGGCTGGTGACCAGTCCAAGGTGTGCTCCGCCTGGACCAGCTGGTACCCTCACCCTCTTGCAACCCTGAGCAACAAAAGTAGTTTTGATTTTCTGTTATCTGGGGCCAAGTTGTCAGTGAGTTAAAGGCAAGCTGAGCCAGACATCCCTTTCCTTTGCAACATTTTCCAGCTCCTCCTGGTGTCCCTCACTGACCAATCAAAATGAAATACAGACAGGACTTTTGATGTCTTCTATGCAAACAGCTATGGGAGTGGTAAAAATGAGCTGTTTTCTAGTCTTCAGCTGCTATTATGGCATGATTATTTGACTTTGTGCTCATGTTTTCTGGGTGCTATTTCCATGATTGAAGAAATGTGAAGCACATGGAGCAATCTAAATGGCCAATATGGGTAACACTGAGAGAAGAGGAAGTCAGCTCTTGTTACCATGTGATATCAGGGTTGGAAGTGCATTAAAACTGTTGAGAGAGACTCCAATGGAAAAAAAGCTGCTCATGCACACAGACCCTCGAGGCTGAATAAAACTTAATACAGCATTATTAAACCTCTTTAACACATACCACAAATGATGCACTGCTCATCGGAGTGACTTATTACTATGGATGTAAATAAAAACTAATTCCAGTTAACAATTGATAATGCCTGGCTCAAGGAATTGATATCATTAGTCTTTTTCCTTATCAATTCCCTTATCAGCTCTTCTCACTTTGTTCTGCCTGCCTTGCAAATTAAGGACACCACGTTCTCATTAGAGGCAGTCAGCATTAATGATAAAAAAGAAGTAAATAATTTAAACATGGCAGACAGAGGACAGAGGTGGTCGAAACTGTGGCTTAATTTTCAACAAAATGATTCTTACTACACAAAGTGGAAACACCAGCAACTTGCAGGGGCGTCAATCCATGCAGCACAGAATTCATGTTAACATGTTAAACATATGCAAGCTGAATTTTGGCCACACAGAAAATCAACAGGAATCAGTAAGGACATTTTTAAAGAAATGAACTGATAGACAGAATGGATGATGGCATTGTTATATTCCTATCCCCATAAATCACCAATCAACACTTCAAAGTTTGTCACTTTTTTCTTGAACTGAGAGCCATTTCAGTCAAACAGTACAAGGTTTATGTGCTGACTGTAAATCGGTGTTGTGATTTATAGTGTGTTTGTGACTAAATAAAGCAGAAAAGTGTTATAGAGTGCACATGGAGACAGGTAACTGAGTTCTGATTGCAGGTTGTAAGTAATGCATTGTATGATGGCACACTTTAATCAGCTTGGCATCTGAATGACCAGCATAGGTTAACATCCATATTAATGCATTGTATACGCAGCATCTCTGCCGTCCTCAATGTGTTTAAAAAAACATGTATTTGTGTTGTTCGTGCAGCTTCACTGGGGGTGATTTGTGTTCCTGCTGTTTGCAGCTGAGTCGATGATATTTGGAGAAAAGGTCACCACAGATCAGAGTTTGACAGGTCCTCAAATGTTCTGTTGTTTTTAAGTAAAGTTTTTTTTTTTGCTTTTCCCTTGAATCCATTACAAATGAAACCTTTTGATAATGTTTTCAAGCTCCCTCTAATCCAGGGGTCACCAACCTTTTCGAGCCTAAGAGCTACCCTAAAGATGAGGAGTTATGTAGGGCTACTTGCTTGATTTGATGTTCTTAAGTAATAAAAATGTTATGATTTGGTGAAAAATGCTAAATATACATTTGATAGGCTACATACAATACTGTATGTTTGCTTTTTTGCTTTTAATTATTTCTAACATTAGTTTTTACCACAGAATATTACATTGTTTGAGAGCAATATACTTACATACATATTTAATTATTTATTTTCTGTGTCAGCATCAATGTAAACTTTGACCCCATGCAGGTCAAAGTTTGGGAAAATTAGACAGTTTTAAAATCTAATGCACATGTTACATTTGATATTTTTATATTTATCAAGTGTGATTTATTAGCAAAACCTACAACTGAAATTTAAAAATGTCTGTTTATTTAAATTTCTGTAGTTATAGCTGGTGTTATTTTTTAAATGGCTCCTCATTGGCTCCATGAACATTCAAACAGCCACAATGCTTCATCAGAGTATGAAAAGGTCCCATGATGCTCTGGTGTGTTTTTAACCTTCCCCACAAACAAACATGGCCGCCCTGAGCAAACAAATTAACGAGCTTTTTAGGGGGCTACGCTAAATCTTAGTAATGGACCACTGTACATAAACCATAGGTCAATGTGTGTGTTCATGTGTGTTTATGTGTGTGCTTTTTCAAGTCCCTCACTGTGTCTGCTGACAGCAGCCGTGTCGCTGAACTCCTCTGGGTCAGATTCAGAGAAACCTTCTGGTCACGGCTCAGCCTGTAAATATTCATCGCTGCTTCCCGTCTGGATGCATTCTGGGAAAATGTCACTTATGATCTTGGGCTTGTGTTTGCCTGAAACCTTCATGACAGCAGCGACAGACTTTTCACACAACAGAGAGAAGGAGAGAGCGTGCAAGCTTGACCGAGTGGAAAACACTTCTGCTGTCTTTTTAGTCTCGCCGTGTTTTTCTTTTCTTTTCTCTGTGACAGCCGCGGTTTCAGAGGTGGTTTCTGAGACGGTCTAAGGGTTGGTTTCATCCTTCAGGGACTGACTGGTGCTCTCTTTTAGCTCCTCTTAGTTCTGCTGTGAGAGTCAAAGAGGAAAAATAAAGTGTGCAGGTTATTTTGACAAAATTTGACCTTCAAAAGATTCTCAACAAACCGTGGCATCCACATAAAGGTTACTACATTAGGTACACCTGTTCAAATAGGTGTTTACACAAATAGCTTGCCAATCACATTGAAGCAACTCAGTCCATCTATGCATGTACTAAGGTCAAGATGACGTGCTGAAGTTCAACCGGAGAAGGAAGATGATTTAAGTGACTGTGAATCTGGAATGGATTCTGCTATTCAGAGTATTTCAGAAAATGCTGATCTATTGGGATTTTCACTCACAACCATTCCAAGGATTTACAGTGTGTGCTCTGAAAAAGAAAAAAATATCCATTTTTTTTGGGCCCAAATGGCTTTTTGATTCCAGGGGAGAATAGCCAGAATGGTAATTGCAGAAGGTCTTTTCTAAATGCACAACATGTTGAATCTTAATGCTGACGGGCTATAGCATTAAAAGACCACACCAGGGGCCACTCCTGTCAGCCAAGAACAGGAAACTGAGGCTAAAATTCACATGGGCTAACCAATATTAGACAATAGAACGTAGTACAAATGATTTCTGTTTAGATGAGTCTGAATTTCTGCTGCCATGTTCAGGCTTCGTCCACATGTAGGTGAGTCTTTTTTAAAAACTGAGGTTTGCCTAGCTTTGCAGCTGTATTCACCTGATTCAATATCTGTAACTGGGCAGATCCATCTTGCCAAGGTCCAATCTACAATGATTGTTAGCGGGCCAAAGTGGCATGGCCCAGTCAGCATCCTTTAGAGCAGTGATTCCCAACCAGGGGTACGTGTACCCCGAGGGGTATGTGAGCACATTGTAGAGGGTATGTGGAAACATTTAATAATTTATTTCCAACTTGGAAGCACTAAGATAAGCCTGTCAATAAAATTGTAAGTGTGCGCTACTACTAGTTTCCCTGGGGAGACAATAACCTGTGGTCCAGGTTTTTGTCTTTTACAGACACTTCTCGAGTGTTTGGTGCTCTGGTGTTGCTTTAAATGGGCTGGCTGAGTTATTTGCCAGGACTTCACCACAAAAGAAGAACTGAGGCTGCAGTGGGTCTACAGACGTTGAAGTGGATCCATATAAACCAGGTTGATTATGTTCTACTTTTGATGAATCATCAACAGGTTTGAGTGAGGGGGTACTCGTGGTATAACAAAAAGGCTCAGGGGGTACACAAAACAAAAATGGTTGTGAACCTCTGCTTTAGAGCAGAGAGAAGCAGGAGCTACCAGCAAGATGACGGCAGGAAGTGACTGCCAGTAAAGATATTAGCATTGATGCTAACAGCTTCAGAAGCAGCTTTATCGGATCTGGATTTCTTTATTCAATGGAAACAGACAACATTGAAAGCACTTCTCAAGAAAGGATATTTTCACTCCACTTCACTCCACATGTTTTGATAAGAGTTTTTTCTATGTAGTGGCTTACAATTTGTATTCGCTCCCACCTACTGCGTTATCTGATTAGCCCGTATGAATGTGACTGCCGAATTGATCATGCAATCACCTGCCAGATATGCTTTTGAAAGGAAATACTTTTTTCTGTTGCCCAGACAGACTCATGAGATATATTGAGTGGTCCAGCTAGTCTATCAGGTTAAAGTTTACTCTTTTGCTCTCAGAGGTAATACCATCCAGACACTTAAAACATTCCCATCCACATGAAGATGCAAAAACACAAAAACTCATTGTTAAATTCAGTTTTTCTACCTTATTACAATGTCCATGATATGCAACATCTTAACAGTATTTCTTGACAAAGTATTTTCATGTCTATTCCAATCAAAAGTCTTACTGGTACAGTTAACTTGTGGCTAACTTAATTGGTAACAGGGATTCTGATTGAATATTTCTTTATTGATATTTCATTTTGAGACCTATCAGATATTCTTGATCATATCCTGTTGTTAAAGAAGTTTCATGAACACTCTTGTCGCTGACATCCATTGTAACCATGACAACAACAGACGTAGGCGGCCATGGGTTGAAAACATTGGCATCGTTTGTGTCGTTGGAGTGTTTTTAAAGCAGCATCACAGTGAGAGAGCAACAGAAAGTATGTGTTGGCCTGTAAATAGTCCAATTAGCAACACTCAAGGCAGCAACAGCTTAGCAACATCTGCTGAGACACACATAATGAACAGTGAAAATGTTGCATAATGTTAGGTCGTACCAAGGGGGGATCAGCACAGTGTGGGACAATTTGGGTTCGAGAGGTTGTTTTCCTTGTCCATACAGAGACACCCTTATCTGAGTTTCTGAAAATCCTCACCCTGACATTTTCAGTGACCTAAAATGCTGTTCACACAGTGACTGAATACCAAAAACCACAAGAAAACCTGCGTTTCAAAAAGACCTGCCTATGTGTGGATATAGCCTCATATGGTAGGATCAGAATTTGGAAAAATATCATGAAAGCATGGATCCATCCTGCCTTGTGTTAACAGGTTAGGTTGTTGGTGGTGTAATTGTGAAGGGGATATTTTCTTGGCACACTTTGGCCCACTAAGTATTGCTGCCGACCATGTCCATCCCTTTAGGACAGGGGTCTCAAACTCAAATTACCAGGGGGCCAGTGGAACTACAGTCTGGGTGAGGCTGGGCCGCACAAATTATTCCACAAAAAGGGTCCCAAGTATTCCAAAAAAAAAAAAAGATCCATTTAATTAACATCCATATTATTAACTCTTTCCCCCCCAGCATTTGTCAAAAAGTTGCCAGCCAGAACCAGCACCAGCATTTTCACTGAAATTTTGTAGATTTGAACTGCCTACTTTTTTTTCTGTTTTGTTTCCAACCCAGCCCACCCCTATCAGCCAATGTTTAGCTTTGTTTAGCTTTGCTGTTTAAGCAAAGTTGTCTGAAATTAGAAATAAAGAAATGCATTACATTTGCCTGAGAGAGAACAGTTTCAGTCACAATAATTCTTAGAACTAAGCAAAATGTAGTACATGTGTTGTTTAACATTATTTTCTTTGTAAAGTCCACACGCAACAGTTTCTAGCCTTGACGGCTCCTGTATGTGATCAGGGAGGAAAAAAAGTGAAATCATCATGTGACCCCTATCTTATACCTGACAGGAGAAAACTGTGGTGTTTAAACTCTTCTAGTGTTACAACCATCCCCGGTCTCCCCTAAATCATTATAAATAAATCAGTAGTGGGCCTATTTGAATAACTAGTGTTTGATTCTTTTCTTCCATAAAAACTTGAGGGAAACGCTTTTATCTGTGTAGTTATGGACAGAGTCAGACCTGTCCACACAGACCTGAAGGATGTGTTTGCGTTAGGACGCACGGCTGTGCCGT
Source organism: Cetoscarus ocellatus (assembly GCA_037902135.1). Taxonomy (NCBI): domain Eukaryota; kingdom Metazoa; phylum Chordata; class Actinopteri; order Labriformes; family Labridae; genus Cetoscarus; species Cetoscarus ocellatus. Next base: position 88,460 of record JBAMNC010000207.1, read on the forward strand.
TATGGAGCACACTGCGGTGTCTGCTGGTTCGTTTATGAATCATGTTGAACTCCGTTAGTTCTCCCGTCCATCTCTGTCTGTTTTATCCCAGCCCTGTTGAACTTTTCTCTAGTTTTGGGAGCTCGCAGTGGCGTATGTGCGCTTTCTCCATAGGTGCGTAATATGTGTGCCTGTCGTCCTGATCAGATGGGAGAGACTAAGGGGCGGTTTACGTCATGTTATCAATACATTTGTAAATATAAGTGTAGCATCAATTTCATAAACTGGTATTGATGTTATCCATTGATTAATTTAATCCACATAAAAAACGAGGTCTTACCACCGAATCCCAAGCGGGAGGCCTTCTCCTCTCAGGTTGTCATCTCTCAGATGGACACAGGAAGGCTTTTACAGTAAATCCACAGTTATTTAGATAATATTCTGATAAATCATCCTACCGATGAGCAGACAAGGGATCAAAGCGTCACAAATAAGTACTTTAAACGAACAGGATCGTCTGTTTTGATTTTTGCGCAGCGTCAGCGCTTTTTTCTCTCTTTCATCTCAACGTGCACCTCGACTCTGTGGTTCCCACAGGAGAGCAGAACTTCTCCACGAAAGATTGCCAACTACCAGAGTTCAATAAAAACACGGAATGACGGAAAAATTCCTCAGTGATGGGGAAGCATTCTGTCCGATAAGACGAAATAACTCGTGCATGAATGGGTTCTTCAGAACACGAATGGCAAATGACTCTGTTGATTAAAAAGGTTGCAGACCGCTGCCATAAGTGATAAAAAAAGATTATATAAAAGTCCAGGGCAAGCGTGGCATGCGCAACGACTCAGCAAAAATGTGCGTTTGACAAACATGCAGGGGCCGCACTAACACTAAGGTTTGATGTCAAGTAGGGGGCCACAAAATATCGGCCTGCGGGCCTCAATTGGCCCACTGGCCGCAAGTTTGAGACCCCTGCTTTAGGACCACAGGGTACCCGTCTTCTGATGGATACTTGCAGACAGAGAATGGTCTCTGTCCCAAAGCCCAAATAATCTCAAACTGGTTTCTTGAACATGTCAAGTTCACTGTACTCCTTGTGGCCTTTATACTCACCAAATCTCAACCTAATAGAGCACTTTTGGGATGCAGTGGAATGGGAGATTCTTATTGTACATGTGCTGCTGACAAACTGTGTGATGCTACCATATCAATACCAACCAAAATCTCTGGGGCATGTTTCCAGCACCTTGTTGAATATATGACATGAAGACGTAGGGCAGTTCAAAGACCAAATGGGGTCCAACTAGAAAGGTGTACTCAATGAAAAGGTTGTCGCTTCTAAACCAAACATGCAGATTTATAATGAACAGATTTGCATTAGAATTTATAAAAAGAAGAAACAAGGCTAAGATGAAGAGGTCTGGTAGGATCACAAACAAACTAATCCAGTCTTATTTTTGACCGCAGCATCAACTCTGACACCCTGACATTGTTGTACATTTGTAAACTCACCCATCTGTGGAAAATAGTAATTAAAAAAAAGGCCATAATCATATTGGCTTGTATGATTTCATGCATCAGTAAATCTCCCAGCATCCCCCCGTTTTGCCCACTAAGTACATGGTTAAAAAGACATCAGCGTTTGTTTGTGTGTGAACTACAGCTGCGTGCCCGGCCTCACAGGCGGCCCTATTGCCTGGATCTATTTCCCCGTGTACCGGTAAACATTTTAATCACTAATCAGACGGCCTATTACAATAGATACCAAGCAAGGCCATCAGTGGGAATGAGAAAATTATGCAGCGAGGCGGCAGAGAGCAGCCAGCCATTTGCTCCCTTGCCTCTAAGTGACTTCAGACGGATAGCAAAGGGCCATTATGCAAATACTGAGAATTAGAAGAGCATTAAACATGCAAATGCAAATATTCAACCACCAGTGATCACCCAGGAGATGAATGAGATACCTTTCTGCAACACTGAAGTGTGTATGGTTGTAAGAATTCAAATAAAGGTGCACTTGAACAACAGGACAAAAGCCTCTGTTGACATCACCTCCTGAAAGTGCTTTTGAACATGTGACTTTTTCACCATGTCAATCTTGGATGATATTTGTCATGGTCGTCAGCTACTTTTGGCTGTCTCTGTAATTTTGGGGCTGAAATGGATGCACAGAATGTTCATAGGTGTGCTCTGGACTGCACTTGTGTAGTATTTTTGTGTAAGTATTTTCAGAAGCAGGCACTCCAGTACTTTTACCGTAGTTAAAAATGGACTTGGCAACATTCACTTGCATTGGAGGAAAATTCGACCAGAAGAATTGCAACTTTTACTTAAGCAATGACGTTGTTTAAAAAAAATAAAATAAAAAGGCAGGACGTGGGTGTCCTTTAGATGGTGAAATATAAGAAGCCTTTGTCCTAATGAATTTCCAAATCCAAAATCAGGTCTGATTATATTCCGCCCAATTTGTAATATTTTTTCTTTTATTGTTGAGGTATTAATGAAGAGGTAACAGTCCACCTCTGACCCACAGTAAGATGAAATCATCCACCACAGTGAATAATCTTGTCATGGAATGGCTGTGTAGAGGCGTCAAATACGAAGGATTTCTCACATTAAACAACATATTAGCTGCTGAAATAGTCTAATTTTATCCCTTTATAGTTCAGCTTTCTGTGTGTATTTATGTAAATATATGCAGTATATACACTAAATATATTAGGGCTGTCAACATATTATGAAACTTAACTATATTATTAATGTCCAACCTTTGAAAAACTAACTGAAAATAAATCACATTTGATCACACAATTAGAATATTTGTACTTTTTTATAAGCTTTGTTTTATGGTTGAGTGTATATTGATAAATTGCAGCAATGCTCATTTATTGATACATAAATGAGGTGAATGCAAATAAATGTGTTGCATTTATGTGGTTTATTTTTAGATGTGTTTTATTTAAACTGGGGCTTTAATTTAACATAATTTTGATCTGAAACAATGAGTTAGGGCTCGGGGGCAACTTCAGAGTCATTAGTTCATCAAATAAAAATATTTAATCCTGCTGTTCATTCAGTAATGTACAAAATGACTCAGTGATGTCCAATGATCCTGTTGATGTGACAGAATTGACACTTTTCTGAAGTTCACTTTTAGTGGATTTCTCTGTGTGAACAAACCTGTAAAGGTTATCTATAAAGATATGACATTTTATTAGGAAATTTGTCTTTGTTATGGTTTTATTATGTATTTTTTTTAATGGCATTTGCAAAGGCAACTTTACTTCCTGTCTTAATAAGCCTGTCTTTACATTAAAGGGAAAAATAAGTTCTGTAGTTGGTGGCTAAGCAGCTTGGAGCAAGAACAGGTTGAACAGTAAAAGGGAGCAGAAAACAATGAAATGATTTACGTAACACTTTGCAGATTACTTTAGACTCACCCCTTGAACTTTCTGTGACTCTTTTCTTTATCTGATAAAGGAGTTAAAGTGTCCTCTTCCTCAGTGTGGGTGAGTACTTTCTGCTCACCCACTAAGAGCTGGAGCTGCAGGTGTGTATACACATATATGTGTGCTGAGCAGTTCAAAGTTCCCTCAACACCACAAATTTCTTTAATGCATAACTAATGTAAACACTTTGGCTAATGAATCTCAGTCTGGTCTCCTTATCTCAGGAAGTTATGAGGGACGCAGCAGTGATGGCAGAAATGGATAAAGAGAGGGTGTATATATTACAGGATCACTGTCAACGCTCTGGTAAAAATAGGACAATCATCCAAAGGTTTTTGATCACCTTTATCCTCATCCACAACACCTGACTCTGCCTCTGCCACACACTCACACACACTTTTAGACATCTTTTGGGCAACCGATCATTGCAGACTTCATTGTAACGACCTCCCATATCCTCACTGACCCCTCAAATCCAAGCGTTTCCAAAGAGGAGGGAAAAAGAGCTGCATCTGATCCTCTACACAGTTACAAAAAAAAATTTTCAACTTAAATCGAATCCTTGTGTAATAGACACCAAAGGCACGGGTCAAACACACCAGCGCATGGGACCTTTATAAAAGAAAAACTGTTCTTAAAGCTTGTCTGATGTGATCGACTCTGAATTCTCTTGAAACATTTTCAGAGAAATTTTTTTGGAAATTCTGTCAGAATGTTAAGAATATAGACCTTACTGACAGGCCCATCCAAAATTAAACTTCTGATGCCATGCCAAGTCGATAAGGCTATATTTCCTTAAAATATTCTTTGTGGAGAGAAAAGTATTTTTGATATTTTCCACTTTCAAATCAAATATGTGTGCAAAATGAAATATAATTTAGTCAGCTGCAGATTATTTTTTCCTTCCAACAAACACAACACTTTCATTTAAGACACCAATGACATTTTTGATATCTTTATTTAACTATTTTATACCAAACACTTTGTAAAAGTATCAGATTTTTAAAAATTAAGTTATTTTGTTAAACAGTTTATTTATGCACATACCAGTCAAGGGTTAAATGCTGCAATTTCACAGAGCTACAAAATAAACATCTCAATAAGGAGCTGTTTCAGAGCACAGGAAGCTGAGCAAAATAAACTCTTTTATAGTTATTATCAGTATTTCATCTTTTTGAAAGATAACATGTCTTATATTTTTGTAATGGATGGTATAAAAAAGCAACACAGCTTGCATAAAGGTTTCCGATCTCAATGTCAACCAAAAGCTGCCATGATTGAAATCAAAGAAGCACCATTGTTTTGTGTCATCTAAATTGTGCAGAAGTTTGCCTATAATTCATTTAAAAAATATATCATATCTCTAGCCCTATATTTATTGTAAACACTTCATGGTTAAAAAAACTAAAAAACATTAATTAAATCAGAAAATAGAGCAAAGTGCTGAATTAAAATGGACAATCATGCTGCAATTAAGACTTTTTCAGGCTCTCCTGATGTCACAGTATCCATGTCCTGGATCTAGAGAAGTGATTTGGTGTTCCCATGGAAGCGACTGATCCTGAAAGGGGAAAGGTCATAGGAGGGCACCTCTCCCTGGCTGAGTTCACTCAGGAGCTTCCCGATGATTGGTCCAAACTTGAAGCCATGACCTGCAGAGGAGACATCAATACAGAAGCAAAGAATGAACACAGGTCAGCAAGTCATGGCGAATCAATCAGTCTTCTAATGAGAGCCAATCAATGATCAGAGCTGAGAACTTATTCTAAATAGTCTTTTTTTTTTAACTAAATAGAAGTTTTATTTTTCCAAAGGGACAATACTTTTGACTAAAAAATAAAACTGCAGTTCCTCAAATGTCCACTTGAGGCAATAGGGGCTTTCAGATAGGATGCAGCGTCACCATGCTCCACCGGGGTTGGTTTACAGTAGTGATGTAGTCAATGTGCTCGTTACGTTCTTCATCATCACAACTAACCAGGTGACCGTGTAAGGGTGCAACTGCACTGTTGAAAAGCATTCTGTCACCTCCTCCTCACAGAATACTTGCATTTGTGGACAAACAGAGGGCGGTGAAGCTGGTCATTGAAGACACAGTGATAAACCAGTGAACTATGATAAGAGACAGTGTTATTATTTTTATATGTGAAAATATGGTGAGTCACTCAACTGATGTTAGATTGTGTGTGTATATGAGTGCCTATATATGCATGTACATTAGCTTGTGTGGATGTGTGACTTTATGTGTGTGTGATGGAGGTGGGGATGGCAGTGATGTGAGTTTCCTGCAGACAGCAGTGGTCAGCAGCCATTTTGGTGTTAATTTGGCTTTGCATGTGGCATGTACGGGCTCATATATGTGAGTCTAGGATTGGAAGGATGACTTGCTATGCCTGTGAGGACTGGCCTGTCACCAGTCAAAAATCTGTAAACTCTTGTCTCAAGCAGTCAAACCGGTGCTACTTACATAGTAGGGCTATTATCAATTTATCATTTTGAAATGTCAATTTTGATGAGTGCATGTGCCATAGTAACATGGCAGGATGTGCAATATCAGACATATGATTTAGCACAGCATACTGCCAATTGTTTGTTGGTTGATGGAAACAAAAACCTCCATGTTCACTGGAAAATTTCTGCTGATTATTTCTTTCCTTGTTCTTTTTTTCAATGTTTTATTTATATTTTCAGAAAATCAAACAACATAAAAGAACAACAACAACAAAAAAACATGTAAAACACAAATCCCCTCACATGATTTTTACAGCTGTTCCATGTAGTATGTCACATGTCCAGTCCTTTTTAGAAGTCAGTCCATTATTCCCAGTGTTGATCATGGGTCTTTGCTGTAGTCCTTAAGTCAATATTTCCATTAAAACCAGCTTGCTGGGCTAGGAGGGTCAATTTTCAACCAGACCCTGTTGATGGCCTTTTTGCAAGCCAGTATCAAGATTTTAAACAGAATGATTTCCTTCTTTTTAATACTATCATTGTGGATCAGGCCCCTGAACAGAGCCAGAAAATGTTTGAGTGATTGGCTTTCAAATGCATCTTTGGCTTTCTTTAACATCTAAACAAAGAGGCACCTGGCAAGACATTTTCTGTCATTAAAAATACTTTTACTGCAACATCCAAAGACACTTACCTGAACGAAATGGTGACCTTTAAGAAAGTAAAACCTTGGCTTTTTACGGACAATTCACTGTCACACAAAAAAAATACATGAATGAAACTTAATATATATTAATAACATTACTAAGAGCAATAAAAATAATACTTTTAATGTAACAACTAGTTTGACATCAGTCATGTTAATTAGGGGCCCACACTTAAAGAATTATCATTATTTATCGGTCAACTTGATGGCTGTGACAAGTCTGGGAACACAGCCTGCCCTGCTAAACCCTCAGAGGAGGATGCTGGTGCAAAAATCTGGCATAAAATCAAAAAGAGTGTGGGCAGCTAACTAACAGTCCATCATTAGTTCATTTCACTGAACTTGGATCAGATGTTGAATTCTTGGCGATCTGCCCCCTCTGTCTTTGTAAAGCTTTCCTGCAGTGAATTAAGAGCAGCGTGTGTTTTTGAATAGCTGCAGGGCTGATTGTCCTTGTTGCTGAATACTGAGAGGCAAACACTGAATGTCAACATCGCTGGAGGAATTTTAGCACGTTGCCATCTGACAAAGGTCTCCGAGCCCCCGCCGATCCTGCATGTCTTTGAAGTCATAAAAGCTCAGCTGTGACAGTTTGGCCACGTGAATTTCTCCCTCTCTCTGGAGATGGAGAATAAAGCAAAAACTTCAATAGATGGTCGGCCCCCGGGATGACTGTCGCTATGGTGAGCTCCTCCGATTTGCTTTACAGCTCTCCTGTCAGACTTTGACGACAAGTGCACGCAGTGAGGGATGGAGAGGGGGGCAGCACGTTTATTTCCTGTCGTGAAAAAAGGACCAGTGACCTTTCCCAATATGGCCCTGAGCTTCTGGTTTTACTTTCAAAATACATTTAATATCATGTAGTCATTTTAAATGAATTTTGGTCTGGGATGCCATCCATGTACTTTAAGTGAACATGGTGTTTCTCAGCACCATCAATCTTGACCAAACCCCCAACCAAAAAACCTCCACCATTCAGCTCCCAGCCCTTTACTGAATAAACTGTCTTCTGCTAAAGCCAGATATTTAGAAATTTAACTCATCTATCAAGAACACCTAGGTTATCCATGGTGCAAGATGTCTGCACTGTTTCTCTGTTTTGGCGATGCCATCTTCTATCAGAACTGTGCTCTTGCTTTTAATCCTCCACCACCCTGGCATCCACCTTTAGGCTTCAACAGGGGGTTGAGATAATGATAGAGTAATGAGGTTGGAGCCTTGATGACAAACTCAAACCATATTCTGCTGCACTTGCTGCAATAAGTGCTTTTGACAAATACAAACATAAGCACAGCAGTGTTCCCAGATTTTTCCAGTGGAAAAATAAAGACAATAGGACTGAAGAATACTGGATGAAAATAACATTGTGATCTTTTTTTCTTGTACAATATATTGCCTCTTTTTAAAAAACAGAAAAATACATAAAAAGCATGTTTTAATTTTCACATACATTAAAATTCAATTTTTCTTATTTGGCTCTTATACCTTTGACTTCCAAACTAAGAAACACATTTGCAACAAATTATTTGTTTGTAAAATTGTGTTCCTTCCTCTTCACTTAGCAACATTTCAGGTTTTGTTTTTCAGATTACCCAATCGGGAAGCAGATATGTTGGTCAACCAGCAGGTTGTCTTGCCTGTCAAGGGTTATCCTGGGCATGAATGGATTTCTTTCATTTCTGCAACAACACTTTTGTTTTTTCATATGAAAGAATCCCAGAGAGCAAAAGTTTGACCGCAGCTGACCCAGTTTTCTGAGGAATCATAAATAAATGTTTCATCGTCAAATTTATTTCCTTCAACTAAATTCTGATTGTTAGAGGGGCGAAAATATGTGAAAGATTTTTTCTTACTCCAATGTTTGCTCTTACTGCTAGATATCTGAGGAGCTATGCAGCAACGAGTCACTTCTTTCTAGTTCTCAAACAATTAAATAAATGTATAGCAGCGTCACTCAGTGGATATATATTGGTGTTACAAATACAATTAAGAGAGGTGAACAACGAAAAAAAGACAAATATGGCATTTCAGAGTTTTAAATACAGTGGTATGGTGGCAAAAAGTCAACCGTACGGTTACAATGCCAGTCAAAGGGTTAATTTACCTATTCAACACCCTTTTCTCTAGAAGTAGGATGTCATTTTCTTTATATGTGGAACCATTGAGTGGTTTTTCAGTACTTAAACCCCCATTTTCATTCAAATCAGGTGGTCTGTTATTATTATGTTGATCCTTCACAGCTGTAATATGGTAAAGGTGATATGATTAAAACCAGGTACATTAGAAATAAAATTTATTCTGGCTTTAATACTTTCTTTTTGGTAGAAACATCATGTTTGCCCCTTTTTATGCATTTAAAGCATATGTTTGTGTTTCGAGTGGGAGAAAATCAGTTGTGTAACTTCCCAATTGACCCTTTGTCAAGCTCCGCCCTTTCCAGGAAGTGATCCTCTGTTTAGTCCCGCCCCTTTTTACTGTTACTAAGTTGGTCATGATCTGTTGTTGCTGGCCTCTTTCCTGTTTGAAACAATTGAAAATTACTCACTTTTGACCGTCTTTTATTCCTATTAAATTAAATTGATTCTTTTTTCTAATTTTGCCCAAGTGAAAGAATAAAGACAAAACTACATCAGAGTGTATAAAAAAAAAATCAACATTTTTATGAATCTCTCAAAAGAATTAAGAATATAACTGCATTAATTTAAACTCTGCCTTCACAGAAGCGATTGACTGTGTAACCCAACATCGGCTGCTTTGACATTTGGATCAGGGATTCTCTGATTCTGATTGGCTGGTCAGTTAACCAATCAGAAAACTATCAAAGGGTCAATTGAGTTTATAGGGGAGCATGCAACAGGTCTCTCCTGGGCTTGGGAGGAGAACAAGCCCAAATAAGCGACTGCACTTTTGGATCAAGCCCCCAAAAAATACAATCTGCAACTGTCAATATTAACAAGTCACTTTTCAAAAAAAGGAGCCCATTTATAAAGTCATTTATAATAAGCAGACCTGGCAACGATGAGCATGACTTGTTTTACATAGTTTGGGTTGGAAACTGTTACTTCCTTCTCTTTTTTTCCCTCTCAAATGATTTGCCCATTAACTACATGCACTCCACCACATTCTGCAACAGAACATGTGTACAAAAAGTGTTTTGGGGCACAGTGTGATGTTACTAATGTGAGAGCCAACCAGTTGGGGAGAGGGGAGGGAGAGTGACCATGCTCGGGCATAATACAGAACAATTGTGAAACAGTCTGAAGAGTATCTTCATCCAGACCCACCCAGACCCTCCTCATAGTCTAAGGACAAAGATGTTTAACTTTTAATGAGATTTTGGTGCTCATTGTGAGGGTGACAGTGTCTCTGCTCTGGGTCTCCTCTCATGTTCGTCTCCTAATTAACACGGCTGAAAACCCCAGAAGGCCAAGCGTGCTCCACCTCTCCTCTCCTTCAGTTTACCTTCAGTGTCTCCTGGCACTTTTCCATCTCCTTCTGCACTCCTGTCCTTTACCTAATTATATCTGTAATTAATATCCTGCTCACAATGCTCTGCCTCTAAAGAGGAGCTCATAAAGGGACTGAATGTTTAACTGCGCACTTAATAAAAATGTTGTTGCACAAATGAATAGCATACTATCTTGTTCGTTCAATGATACTGGAGCTTAAAATGTTTGAGACCCTGATTTTACACCAACTGAAAAAGAACACTGTTACGCAACTCAGCAACATTTATTCAAGAAGGATCCATCCTGGCTCCAAGTTGCATCAGAGGATGATATCAGTTTCATGTTGGTACATTCAGTCCTAAAGGTCAGAGACAGTTTGGTCTATCTCAGCCAAACAAAAGGAACACAGTCTTTGTTGTCTCTGGAAAAAGGGCTTAACCTAATTTGTACATCTTTCTGACATAGTTCACAAAGTTCAAAGGTCAGAATTTCTGGCACAACTTCACCAACTTTTAAGGTGCTTGGAGAGAAAAAGTCTTGAAGAGATCAAAAGAGCTCCAGCAACACTTGTAGTTCAGGAAAAAACTGACGCGTTTCAACTTGTGGCCTTCATCAGGGTCAACCACCGACTCAAAACCGGTCCTCAGCACATCGTTTTGTTTTGAACTACACCAAGTTATGTCTCACTCAGCGGTAAGAAAACACCAAAACATCATCATCGTAAAGTCAAAACAAACAAACAAACAAACATGGCAAGTTAGTTAGTACTCACAACCTGATGCTGACTCTCGTTTTTGACCTGGCTTTGTCCAGATTCATTTTTGTTTCTGCCTTCTCTGCCTCAGTCTTCCTTTTCTTGCTCTGTTCAGCAGGAGGAGCGGTTACCAGTAATCGGGGTATAGGTAGTTTCTCTGCCATTGTCCAGCTTACTTGGATCCCTCTTAGCTCGGCTAAGAGGAATCAGGGCCAGCGCACGCCGGCAAAATGTACACGCAGAAGATGGGCAGAACGGCAGTACGGGATTTGATTGGTTTAATAAATTCATCCCGAATCGCTGTGATTGGTTGGTGTTTTCCCTGCTTTACTCCTGCTTGAGACAGTAGCTATTTTCCGCTCTCTTCCTGCATTGATTGCCATCCGGACATAATGATCATTTTAACCAATATTACAAAAAGTGTATCTAAATCTGATTACCAACCCTGCCTTTAAGAAGGGAAGGTTTGAAATTGAAATAAATAAATAAATAAATGGTTATCTATGTGATTTCTTACTGATCCTTTGGTCAAAAAGCACTTTACAATGGCTGCAGCATTAATTCAAATACCATCCAATGAAAGCTGTCTCTCAGGCCTTTGACCAAAAATGGTACCACTGATGCCTCCTTTTGAGTACTCCCCCTAACACCCTGTCAGTACCTCATTGGTTCCAAACCACATGATGACCATGCGACACACCTTTGCAGCTGTTCTATCGGCTGAACCAGATGTGGCTGCACATGACTGGTCAGTTCTTGAAACTGTTTAACTTTTTTTTTTTTTTTACTTTTTTTTCCAATTTCAATCCTACCCTACGTAAGTGATGGTTCATAAAGTTCAAAGCTCAAGTCCAAGAGCAATAAGGGTGCTTCACACCTAACACTTTAAGTCTGGACCAAACAAACTCTGGTTCACTATTTTAGAAAGTTTGGTTTGTTTGGGCAGGTGTGAAAGCTCACACAAACTCAAAGAACCGAACTCTGGTCCGTCAAAAAATAGGGGGTCTTGTGGCGCTTCCAGCCTTCGGTACATGGTGGATGTGAAAGCAATGCAAAACATACAAGCGCTGACTGAGGCAAGTAAACCAAAAGAGAGAGAATTGTGGCTTGGATTTGGCCAAATGTCACAACAGAAAAGCTAAAACAGAGCTCAGCTAATGTCAGTATTGCTAGCACCACCAGCCTGGGGTCTTCATAACAGGTTAAAGTCTACAAATCTGCAAAGAATATGTTTACGAATCGCTCCAGTCAACGTGCAAGTGCCACCCAATGCTGCCTAAATGCAGCTTTATTCCTTTTTGGTACAGAAAACTTCCAAAATGCTTAGAGGGGAACAATGTTTTTACTCGATGCCAGTTATGTATTTCATAATGCTCATAATGCAGATGGCAGGAACTCATAGCAACTACAGCCTCAACTAGTGGCAAGGGGGTAGTTTACACAAAATTTAACAGTCTTTGGTCCCCCTGAATAGATGCAATGTGAAAAATCTGGTATTAATCAAAAGTTTGCCCAATAAACACTCTGTTTATACCTACTTCTCTGCACCCCTTGACTCTGTAAGTGCCATAGCTCCTTCACGCACTCTGATCTCGCTCTTATAATCCACAGAGTTTCAGCCATGTGTCTGCAGCTCTTCATGTGTGAGCTTCACTTGACTGCTCTTCCTGGTGCTCCTGTTTAGAGAGGAGGGAGCGATTGTTGCTGATTCATTCATTTATTCAGCTGTTTCTGTTTCTGCTGTTTGGGTCCGGGCTCCCTCTCATTTACACACATCTGGTGTACGAGGTGTCAGATCTCCTCCTCTCTGCTCTTTGTCTTCTCCAGCTGCTGACATTTTCATTTAGACGTCCATGTTTTCTGCACCTACTCCCACCCCTTAAAACACACAAACACTGTGTCTTTGTCTGCTCTGTAAAATCTCTATGGCATTTTGCCTTCTAATGAATGATAGTTGGGTATGCATAATCCAACAAAACATTTTTTTTTTTTCTTTTAATTGGCACCATTTAAAGAATATTTTTTTTATTCCTCCCTGCGGTGACAACCATTATGAAAGGTGTTGTATTTTGTCCAAGTTTGCCCGTCAGAGCAATTCCTGTACACTCATTATCTCTAAGATGCTTTAAGGTATTTTCTTCAAAATTTGATCAAAAGTCTGGTCTGAGTGAAAGAAAAATTTCTCACATTTTGGAGGTCAAAGATCAAGGTCATCGGGCCTCAAGATCAACTGTTTCTTTTTGAGGAAACATTGAAAAGCATGGCCGGCATGGCGGTACAGCAAGTAGTGCACATGCCCTACAGCAAGAAGGTTGCTGGTTCGAACCCTGTGTTGGTAAGGGCTTTTCTGTGTGAAGTTTGCATGTTGTCCCTGTGCATGTGTGGGTTCTCTCCAGGCACTCTGGCTTCCTCCCACAGACCAAAAACACGCTCATTAGGTTCAATGGTAACTCCAAATTGTCCTTAGGTATAAGTGTGAATGTGAATGGCTGTCTGTCTGTCTACGTGGCAACCGGTTCAGGCTGAATCCAGCCCCCCATGACTGGAAAGGGATAAGCAGCATAGATAAGGGATGGATGAAAGGACTGAAAGGCTTTTTCTAAAAACTTGACACAAATGTCTTTGTCTGGGGATATCCAAGATAAATTGTGGCGTTCAAAGGTCTAGGTCACTGTTACCTCCAATCTTGTACAGGAAATAAACTTCTGACAACACTGTAAGAAGACTGGTTCCTCATCCTTGCTGTTGCCTTCCTTCCAGAGATCTGCCTGTGGTTACAGTGCAAATCTTGACTGCAAATCTCTGGAAGAAAGCCTCAGGTTCCTCAGTGAAGCAGAGATGAGAAACAGGTCTTCTTAGGGTGTTGTCTTCCTGGGACACCCACTTCACGGTCTGTCTTTAACTTCCCCAGTCTCACTGGAACTTGGTCCTAAATTGGGAACTGGTACCAGGGCTGACACCATATAATGCTGCCACTCTGCGTACAGGAACACCAGCTTACAGTTGTCATATTGCACGGACTTGGTATGTTGATGCTACCCACACATTTAGTTGTGTTGCTCATTCCACAAATGCAGAATCTTTACAAGTTGTACCTCGTTGTAAAGGTCACTAATCAGGCTTTCCAATGACATAAAATACAATACCAATTGATATTATTAATATTACAAACCTTTTGAGGAGTACATTTGAAGAATGCGTTTAAGAATTCTGGTCACATTGGGCAAAACCCCACTCTCTGACCAGAGGGTGAAATAATTCGACTGAGGTCAAATGTCACATCAGTGCTTTGTTGACTGGATGTGTTGTTTACGGGTGTTCTTCTTGAATCCGACTGTATCTATGTTCAAGGTTTGACTAGCTTGTTAGATTAGATCAGCAAAAACGTGTTCTGTGTTATGATGTGTTGTGTTGTATTTTGTTACCTGAGAACCCTGCTCCAATGATAATGTTGCTGTAGGCAGGATGGCGGTCCAGCACAAAGTGACGGTCGGGTGTTAGCTACAACCAAAACAAGGAAATAGATGTATGAATAACCTGCATTAAAAACACACAATATGTACACTTTGCCACCAGCCCTCAGATCACCAAAAAAGATGATGTAGAGGTTGCTTGGGAATCATGGGATGGATTTCCTTCAACTCAACTCTCTATTAAAATGTATTATGAGTGGACCATGGTCAGAAGACAAAGGGGTTCGGTCATTAGACTGAGCAGCCAAAGTCAGAAAATAATGATGAATGACATACAGAAACAGAACAGCTTCAAATAGTTAATGCTTCATTATGTTGCAGTTCTGACCAGTTTTTTCACAGGTTGCGTCTGTCATGGAATCTGCTAAGACAAGAAATGTCCTCTTACCAGTGTAAAAATAAGGCATGTCACTGGCTTGAAAAACGCTGGAAATATTGGTACTCAAGGGGAAAGTTCGGCATTTTTGAGGTGGGGTTGCATGAAGTTCATTTTCAAAGCGTATACAGTAGCCACAATGATTCTGATCAGCTTTGTCGATTTGGCAAATTTAGGCTATCCTTCACTGCAGATGGGGCCAAGAGCTCTGCATAATCTGCTGAATTTTGGCTGAGAGCAAACTGAAAAACAATGTTGTACTGTTAATTGTACTGAACACATTTCCAGTGCTTCATTTTTATGCCCGCAGGTCTGTTTGTTTTAGTTCTAGTTCACACCAGGTGAAAGAACGCTATGAAGTGTGCCAAAGTGACACCAAAACAAAGGGGCTCGCTAGTGAAAAGTAAAGCATTGTGAATGTGTTTGAATGTGTATAATGATCCCAGTGCTGTTTTTTTAACCTAAACTTCAGTAAATTACAGGGGTCTCTTCTCCCCATCTGCAACAATGAATAGCCTAATCCTGCTTCAGTTTTCCCACATGGGGCAAAGCTGAGCAAAATGGCTTAGCCCATACACCCCACTTCAGCAACACTTAATCATCCCCTATCCTTAAAATATAAATAACCTTGGATTAGTCATTTTTTCATTCATTTAGACATTTATGTGCAAAATTCCACTTTGACTCATAAAGCCTAGAGTTCAGACTTTTCATTCGCCTTTATGGAGACATGAATAGGTACTAGACAATAGTGGATTCTGTGGTAACATTGAACAAGGACACAGACAAACACACACACACACACACCCTTCCAGTGGCCTTGTGGGCTCTGAGCTGTCCCTGTCTTTGTATAAAAGGAGTTAAAAATGTGCTAAACTGGATTACAGTGTTGATCATACTGTCCCATAATGACCTCAGACAGAGAGAGAATATTTCTACCGCACCACAGAGACGTGGTGTGCAATTCAATCATTTGTGGTGTTTAAATCGTCTCTGTTAATGGAACAAACGGTCGCTGTGATGTGAGAAAAGAGCGTGACCGTCACCATTTCAGGGGCATTCGACAAGGTCACACAAATTATGGTTTCCTCCAGCCGCTGCGTGTGATGGCGATGAAAGCTGCTCGCTGTGGAGCTGGAGGGCAGAGGCACCACACAGCAGCACACACAAACACACAAACACAGCATAGATACAGTCTAACACCTGGAAGTATCATCCAGTAGTAAATTATAACAGCTTTTTATGCCAGGTAGAAAATGCGTTATTAATGTTTTGGTGAAATATGTACTGTCATGACCACAATTAAGCTGTTAATGCTACAGGTGCAAACAAGAAAGTTTCTATTTAAATGATGAACATAAAAATAAACACACAGTAAATCCATAAGTTAGATACTACATTAAAAAACAGCTCCTCTTAAAAATTTAATAGAGTGGTGCAGAAATGTGTCCAAAAATACAGAAGTGAGTTAGCATTTAGCATGTCCCAGTTCTAAAGCCCAGAACTAAATGGGACCTTGAATACCAGTTTTGGATAAATGCCTGAAATAAGGTTTGTAGTGAACAAACGCACATGAAATTTCAATGTTTGATGGAATATATTAAAATGCATCTGATGTTGCCTGCTTTTGAATCTTTAACTGTTGTTGTGTGTTTAAAACAATGCTTGTACTAACAGCTAACAAGGACTATAAAAATTGCAGAGGACCCAACGTGTGCATTGATTTGACAACAGCAGAGGAAACACATACTGAATGAAATATGTGTGATTTTGACTAAAGTGATGATGACCAGTGGCGGCTGGTGCCAAAAATTTTAAGGGGGGCGCAGCTTTGGAGGAAGCACTCCATACTACAGTGAAAAGAAACTACAGACAAAACATAATCACAATACAACCTACTTTGAACAATGCACTATTTGAACAGAAATTTTGCCCTCCTTTCCTTCTGGGCTGCAAATTTCTCAGTGACCCTCTGACTGAAGTCCATCATATCCGTCACCAGTCTCTCTTCCATTTACAGCATGGCCAGTGCAGTCAGCCTGTCCTGGTTCATGGTGTTTCTGAGGAAAGTTCTGAGAAGCACCTCAGCTTCTGCAGTGGTCGTGGGTGTGGTGATGAGGATCTTTAGCAGAGTGACAGTCTCTGAAAATACCTCTCCAAGATTATTTTCCATCAACAACTGGATAAGATCCACAGCTCCATAGCAGGCCTTGAACTCCTCCTTGCTGTAGATTAAGACTGAGCTCTGTCTTTAGCTTTAGCTGAGCACTGGGTCGGCCTTCAAGGTGCTGCTGAGAGAATCTTCAGGAAACATGGTGTGGTACTGTGTGAATCTGTCATTAAAAAATACATAGAAAAGCACATTTTATTACCAAAAGTTAACATCAGTATTTACTGAAAAAAATCAATAAAACAGCCAAAGTTTAACCTGTTCCCATAAAATAAAGCTAAAATTTATGTCAGTTTCACTATTTTATGAACATTTCTTGTGTCACCTGAACAGTGTCTTATCTTATACGTGATGTCTCATGGCTCAAGATTGTAAACACAAACAGAATCATATGTACCACTAAACTGATGCTTTAAAACTAAGGGTAAAACTATGTGATACAGTTTTGGTATAGATGAACTGTAAAAAGTCTGAACAAAACAAAACAAATAAGAAAAAAAAAACAAAAAAGAAAAAAAAATCAGATCAAGCATGCAGCACAAAGGGCAGACGGCTCACACCAGCTGACTGATTCTCACAGCTGAAATGGAGGCTGTCAGTGTTTGGATGACATTTGTAGTTTTCAGCAAAATTACTTCAAATTTTAAAAAGTCAAAAAATAAACTTTACATTACAGGAGTCTGTTTCCATCTGCTAAAACTTTTGAATACTTTAACTTTGTACCGTTATGTACAGTATTCAGTCAGCAAAAAACACCAACAGAATGTATAATTTCTGTATCCAAATAGAACATTTTATTATAGCAACTAAACATATGGTATACAATTATATATAATGACAATACTATATATATTTATATTGATATTTATTATTTTTTATCACATGTTTAGTTGCCATAATAAAACTACAACATTTAAAGACAAGATATACATTTTGTTGGTCTGTTTTCGTTGATTTTATACTGTGCATAATGGTACAAGCTGGAAAGGTACAAGGTAAGTGTCAAATCTAAAAGCTCCAGTGGATTAAAAAATAATTCTGTAATGGACATACACCTAAGAGGTAAAGAATTTGTGACGTTTACACTTTTGGGACTAATAAAACCCCATTGTTTTCACCAGTAAACAATTTCTCCTATCTTGTTCCTGCTTTGACATGATTTTTTAAAATATATTTTTATGGGTCCCTTAATATAATATTATAATCAAAATAATGCATCAATTTTGTCAATTAAATTTAAAATGAACTTCTAGTAGGGTAAAAATAAACTTACCCACCCATTAAAAGCCCCAATTCCTCCTAAAAGTATTCCTCCAAAAGTATAGTGTTGTTTTTGTAAAAATATGCAAGAATTAAAATCTATATAGATTTTTGAGAACTTAAGTCTGCAAAAGGATAATGTTCTACTGAACAAAGAATTTATATCCTCTTGGCAAACTCATTTTGTGGCTCCTAATCTATTGTTTAGTGCCATGTGTGACATAAAATGCAAAACTTTGCCCCTGAATCATGTTATGTCTACTAGGAAAGACACATTCTAATCGAATCTTCGGTGCAGCACAGCCTCTTACTGATTTTCGTCTCCAATGCAATCTCACCTCTTCTGCGATCCTCTGACGGATCTCTGGACGACGCCTCCTCAGTGCATGGGAGCATCGGTCGGACGGGTGAGGATACGTGAGATACTTGCGCATGAGTTAATCATATCTGCTGCGGTGACGTGTCCATATGATTGACAGCGCTCGTTGTCCAGTCACACGAGGAAAAGAAACACCAAAACAATACTGATTTGCTGCCAGTCCAACTGGGAGTGTCCAGGGCACACCGGTCTGCGCCCCGGGGGCAAAGTTGAAGCGGCCAATCCCAAAGACGCCTCAGGTCACATGCTGAGCAAAAGTTTAAGGACTTGCATAGACACCCATTAGGCCGGCGCCCCTCTGTACGTAAAGTATGTATTCTCAACAGAGTTACTACGTAAAAACATTGTGAAACCCCTTTTATTGAATGGTGACAGGTGCTGCTGACAGACTATTACTATGTGGTAAAAATAAATCTTTTTATCTGTTATTTTTTATAATTTAAAGACAAATTATGTTGTGTTTAAGTAGACTTTCTCTGTCGAATTTTGGAGGCGGCGGCGCCCCAGCGCCCCCTATTGACAAGTCGCCACTGATGATGACATTCCTTTGACTGTGGATGTAGAGGGTTACCTTTATTAACCTGAGATAACAGAAGAAGAAATTATTCAGAACAAGCCTCAGTGGGCAGAATCAATGTGCACAGGCGGAAGAACACATAGCCACTTGCTGCATCGGAAAATAGTGCCAAACACACAACTACGTGAAATAACTGTACGCATCAATGCCAGTGTACCTTAACAGTCTGAACTTGTTCTCCTTAAAGCAACAGCGCTGCTGTCAGCCCTTTCATCCTCTTCACTGATTGTTGTCTCGTACTCGCGACAACCCAACTTCAGAGATACTGAACTACCCCTCTAAACTGATTTAAAAGCAGGATTTCTACAGTAACACAACTCTAGACAGAGCCACAAACAGACTGATAGTTATGGTCTTAGCAACAGAGGATTATATTAACTCAAATGTCATGGCAATTTGCCCAAAATGTTTAAAAAATCCCTTGAGTACAGTGTGGACGATTTGCATACCATTTAAATGTCAAGCTGCTTTTACATAGGAGCTGGAATATTATGTTTAAACTTAATGTTCATCTAACATTTAAAATGCTGAAAGGCCAAAAGAATATATATTATGGTGTCTAAAATAGTTCATATAGATCAGATTCATTACCTTAATGTCTAAAAGTAATATCACTGCTGTTTCAACATGCCTTGGAATAAATGTATGACCACTTTAGGGGTGCAAGAGAACTAAAATAAAAAACTGAACCAGGTGACATTAACAATGTTGGCATGCTGCTTGTACTGACCGTGTACAGGCAGCTCTCCACCACGGCAGGCTCAGGGTCCAGGCCGGGCAAACAGCGAGTGACAAAACGCTGCAGGATGTTGATGTCAGAGCGGTCTCTCTGTTTGTCTCTTTGGTCTGGGTCGGCCTCCATACCCATGTGGTAGCAAATCTGCAGAAACAAAACAGACACATTTATTACTATCTCTGAATGTTAATCCCTTATAGGTCATCCATTCGAGTGCTGACATTCTGAGGATTTTGTGATGATAACATGAAGGTTTGATAGCTCTCAATCTGTCTTTGAACCTAATGAAATCAAGCCGAAAGAAATGTTTTTTAACTTTATAATTTCTTGAACCGTCATGTTGATGTTGTCAACTGAAAGTGCTGGATCCCACTAATTGCCTCCTGTGGCAATGTTATTCATATATTATTCATATATTTATTTCCCTGAAGCACAAAGTCTCTGATTTTTATGTTTTATTTTCCTTCTTGTTTGAATAATTTCCACCTCGATATTTTCTGCCACCTTCCCCATTATTTTGAACAAAATTACCACAAACAGTCTCTGATGTCCCCTGTGGACTCAATTCTTTTCAGTGGAGCTGCTGCACTGTGAGCTTTGTTTAACTTTAAGCACAACCTCTGTGGGACATTAATATCATAATGTTAAAGAGAAAATGGCAAACACACTTTATAAACAGTGGCACATATTTAAACACGTTTTTGTATCGTCGGTTTCACTTTCAGTGCAGTCGCTAAGTCTAGTCTCAGTGAATGTAAGTATATTAGTTCCTCAAATTTACCCTGCAGCTATCTAGGATTAAACAAATTTCAATAAAAGGAAGAGTCACAGAAATCCCTGAGAAAACACAGTCACCTAACAATAGCCAACAATGTCAAGTTCTTTCCTCGTTAATGCTTATATAATGCATATTGAGACCCTGTATGTGTTTTTACCTCCACCAAGGAGGTTTTATTTTATGTGTTGAGTTTTTAAGTTTGTGAACAGGATAACTCAAAAAATAATGAACAGATTTGGTTGAAGTTTTCATGGAATGTTGACCATGTAAAAGGAAGAAATTCTTGGATTATGGTGGTGATCTGGATCCAGATACAAATCCAGGATTTTTCTGAAAGCATTTGTTAATCTTGCAAGAGACGACACTTAACCACATTTTTGCTAATATATCAGTAAGTTCTCAACAGACTTTGATGACATTTTCAAAGAATATTGGTCACGTCTGAAGGAGTGAATGATTAAATATTGTTAGTGATCTGAATCCGGATGTGGACACTGGAATTTTTTCAAATATTTGTGAACATTGCAAGATAGGGCAGTTTTCCACATTTTTGCTAATAAGGTCAATTACATCTCAATGGACTTTGATGATATTTCCAGGGAATGTTGGTCATTTGCATGGCACAAGGACGAAGTGGTTAGGTTTTGGTGGTGATCCAAATCTGGATGTGGTTCCAGGAACTTTTCCAAGGATTTGTTCAAATTATGAGACAGGGAAGTTTCCATATTTTTTGCTAAAATATCAAGAATTTCTAATCTGAGTTTAATGACTTTTGAGGACATGTTGAACATGGCACAAGGAAGATGTGATTAGATTTTGGTGGTGATCCAGATCCAGATGTGGATCCAGGAATATTTTAAAGATTTGTTTGCATTGCAAGATTTGACAATTTTTCCGCATTTTTTCTACTAACTCAATAAGTTCTCGGTGGATTTTGATGACATTTTCAGGGAAGGTTGATCATAGCACAGGGGGAATCTGATTAAATGTTGGAGGTGATGTTGGAGATTAAATTTTTAAGTACTGTAAGCTGGAAATCAACTGTTTTTAAGTTAAATATTTGTGATTTTTTTTTAAGTTGTAGATCTGTGATCAAAACTCAAAATCACTGGTCATAACAAGCTCCCAAATGTTGTGATGATGGTGTCTGATGCTGCCGCTGTATTTATTGTGATAGCTGCAGTGAATCTTTTGGTTGTAAGTTGGATATCTGGCAAAAATACATGCTTTGGTCAGCAACATTCACCACTCATTTGGTCCCCAAGTGGTAGTAGGGAGGATGGTTACCTCTGCTGGCCCTTCATCAGCAGCATTTGTCTTCGAGACCATCAATAAATTACTGTTTCAGAGTGAAGTTTGTCTGATTTATCCTCATAGTTTTTAAAGAAAAATAAGTCACGTGTTTTACTTGGTCTACTGTTTGAAAGCTCAGGGACAAAAGAGGAGGAGTGACTGTCAAACACACACTTTACTCCTAAAACTGCTTTAGTGTCACGAACAGACTCAGAGCACAGCAAGGAGGCTGACAAATTAAAAACACTTTTTGTTTTCTTTTGTCCAATTTTCTGCAGCAGAAAACTTTCTAACGGGTACATGCTGTTTGAATCGAAACCAGTGTACAAAAATACTGATTATAACATTCTTGTTTCTATGGAATATTCAGAGGTCCAAGTATTCCACATATACAGTATGTGTGGTGTCTGTCTCCGTGTGAATAATGGGACGTGTCAGCGCCATCTGTCCCCCCTCTCTTCCGTGCATGTGGTCTGCTATTAGGCTGTGAGCTCCTGCTGCTCCACCATAATGCCCAGAATAGAGACGTGCCATCTCATGACATCAGACGCTTCACAACGCTCACAAATAACACAAAAATTTCACACTCTGAATCACATTAGATGGAGGATTCTGCAGAAAAGTTTACTGCGGCTTTAATCATGAAATCCATACAGCTTATTATCTATGAATCAAGCATATGGTTCATCATATACTGCATCCACAGCAGTCTAAGTTAAAATTAGCCACCTCATTGTGTGAGCAGGGGGGAGTGTGAGCATGTTTCTTAATTTGATGAATATTGTTTGCTTCGGTGCTCTCACAGCACTGGTTTACACCCTGATTATTAATAATAAACCCAAAGACGCAATGAGAAATACTGTTAAAACCATCATAAACCGTCATTATCAGAGTGAGCTCTGTTCTGTCATCATAGCCATTTGCGATATCTATTTAGCCATAATCAGTTTTCTTTATTCATCAGACAAGCACAAGCTTCAAGTTGTAGAGTTCGACAAATTTCTGTTAGTTTTTGGACCTTGCTGGGGGCCAACTAAAAGCGAACCCAAGGTTGCAGTTGGCCCCCGAGCTATTGTTTTGACACCCCTGTGATAGACTAGATTGACATGTGGAGGGAATACAATATGCTTTTCATGTTGGGGAAACAGTGGAATAAGTGTCCTGTAAAACTGGATTTTATGCAACAGATACTAACAGAATATACACCCCTCTTATTAACAGGTAAAATGGTTCTTGAAGCCAGAGATATACTTGCAGTTTGCGTCTATTGGTGTTATGAGTGTTTTTGTTTATATACATGCCTGCATGTGATGTGTGGTACTGGAGGACACCATTAAAGGAAGTGAAAGGCCTGTGAAAGGCTGTATGTGAGAACTGGACTGGAGACACAGTGATAATTTTGAGAGTAAAAGTTACAAAATAAACATCAATAACCAACATCATCTTGAAATATTTGACAACAGATGACTAGTGGAATCGTCTGCACTCCATTCGAACGATATTTTCCTCTTGGAACTGTCTTGGTGTTTGGGTGTAATGAGTTACCGTGTTAACTGATGACTTACGGCCAACTGTGCTGATAGATGTTGTGGTCAAAGCAGTGGAAAAGCAAAGGGTGTGCTCTTCATTTTATAATCAATGTATCAAATAATACTTCATTTGTTTATATGTGGATGGCACGGTGACTCAGCAGGTAGTGCATGTGCCTCACAGCAAGGAGGTTGCTGGTTTGATCCCTGTGTTGGTCAGGGCCTTTCTGTGTGGAATTTCATCCCACCCCTGCATGAGTGGGTTCTCTCCGAGCACTCCGGCTTCCTCCCACAAACCAAAAACATGCTCATTAGGTCAATTAGTGACTCTTTGGTAAGAGTGTGCTATACGGACCTGTGATTGGCTGGTGACCAGTTCAGGGTGTACCCTGCCTCACGCCCAATGCCAGCTGGGATAGGCTTCAGCCCCCATGACCCCAAACGGGATAAGGGGTGTAGATAATGGATGGATGGACAGTTTATGTCAGAAAACACAGCCAAAGAAACTAAGCTAACACAAACCTATGTATGAAGTCAACCATGTTGTCAACTCCAAGTCACCAAAGTACATGGCCGCCAGTTGAATTTTACACCAAACTTATTTCCTTGTTTCCTGACTTCTAAAGGAGAATTTACATGTTATCAGGCACATGAATTGACATGCCTATGTACGTGCAATCTCACACTTGTTTAGATGTTTATGGTTGTGTCTTGATTGATCAGTTTGTCCCTTAAACTTTCTGTCATAGTTGTTTCTGCTGCTGTGATCAGTCTGTCACCTCTCCTCTGCCTCTACACCAGAGGTGTCCAAACTTTTTACATTGAGGGCCGCATAAAGAGGAATACATGGACGACTGAGCCACTTGCTGCACCTCACTTTTAGTGTAATTAGGTTAAAGTTTTACAGTTTAAGGGTGGGTTATCACCTGTCAAGGGGCCCTTGTAAGCCACTGGATTCACACCTAGTCAGGGCGACAATGACCTTCTCAGCAGCAGAGATGGGAGACACTAACAGCTTATCTTCTCTGTCAGACACAAAACAAAAAGTAAACTGCAAGAATGTTGGTGCTTGAAGAATATACTTTGTAAATGAGACCTTGTGACAAAGTAAATATGGTAGCAAATGTGCATGATTGATGGTATTTGCTGCTGTAATCACAATGTCTTTATTCATTCAGCTGTTTAGGGCCAATTCAAAATGGGCAGTGGGCCGTATTTGGCCCCCGGGCCATAGTTTGGACACCCCTGCTCTACATTGATCCTACTGGTGACGTGTGGACTGCAGCTCAAATCTTCATTGTGTTAATTCTGTACAATGATGTTCACAGCCGATCTGTGAATCGACGCAGGGGACGCGTGGCGGCTATCTTGCATTCTACTTATGTAGTTAACAGCAAGTATATTCTCCAGCTTCAGACTGTTAAAACATAATCAAAATGATACGAAACAAGCACTCAAACTCTGAAAAACCCACAGCTGTACAGTGATTTAAACCAGTTAGATAACATGATGCTCTTGAAAAGCATTTTAAATTAAAATTAAGAAATCACTAATGAAACAGAGATAAACAGACAAGGTTTTGTAATAATTTTAAATCAGTGTAACCTCCACATGTCTCTTTAAGACAGAACCTATCACATAGCTCAGTGACGTACCTTCACCAGTCCTGGATACTCATTTGATGGCAGGCCGTAGATGTGCTCCTTAGATTCCTCACCCTCGGTCTGAATGAAACATGGAAAACGCTTCTTTATGTCGTACAGTCCCGGGACTTTCTCCTTCCAGTAGCACACGTTGATCTTTGCTACCTGCAGTTTAAAATACATGAAAAACTTGGAGGTGAACGCAGCCAATCAGGTGTTGATTCTGTGGGTTCAACTGGAGATGTTTTCTTCTTCAAAGAAATGCACAATCTTATATCATCCAGTTACATATAAAAGGTTAGGAATGATAAATGATACATTGATAAATGCGCTGGTTCAAATATCAGCAGCTTACAGGAAAATTCCAGAAATAAAAAGCTTCCTAACACCACCTCCTCATCACTCTTTTATTCTGTCTAATAGAAGTGCGATTACAAAAGCAGCTCGGCAGTGTTGAAGTGAGAATGAGAATTTAATGAAATGTACACACAGTTGTACAAACCCCGTCCATCTAAAGGAGCCGATAATAAGGATACATTGTCCAGGAGCTTTCAGAGTAATGAACTAACCGTCCATGCACTCACTCCCACGGACCATAAAAATTCAGGCAGCGCTCTGAGCCGGGCTTTTCCACCCGTTTACTCAGGCATGGCGTTCACTCAGCCTGCCCCCCCCACCACAGCCCTCTGCAGTCTGAATAATGCAACTTCAATATCAACTCCAATCCTGGGCTCAAACAGCTGTCTGCTTGTTTCTCCATCACTTCCTCTTTTCGGGCATATTGCGAGATAAGAGAGCCAGTTTCGCTGACTAAGGCCTCTGGGCTGTTAAAATATGGAGGAGTGATGTATTCTGGGTCTGTGGCGTCTTTATGTGTTGCATTTAGAGTGTTATGGAGGCTAAAATCCCAGTGGTGAACAAATCGTGAGGGAAAATGTTAATGATATAGAAGATGAAGGTAAGGTCTTCATTAAGGCATAGGCAGGCCTTCTACTCTTGTGTTTTGAAAGATAAAATTGGAGGTGGAATATGTGTAATAAAGATATCATAACAGTATATTTTAATGGAGGGATCCCAATCACAATTCAATCACGACTTTTTTCACATTAATTTTAAAGACTATTTTTTAAGCTGTTGGCTCTAACAGTTAAACTTCATTCAATGCACTCATGCAAATGAAGTCCGTTCATAGCCTCTGCCAAGGTGGTTATGTTTAAGCCAATGTTTGTTAGCTTGTGATCAGGATTACTCGACAGTTTATAAATGAATTTTGATGAATAATTCAAGGATTGTTTGTCATGGCACAAGAAACGAGTGATTAACTTTTGACTGGGATCTGAATAATTTCTTTAATGATTTGTTCACATGCTGAGTTTCCAAATTTTTGCTTATAACTCTAAAAGTTCTAAACGGGTTTTCATGACATTTTCAGGTAATGTTTGTCAGGACTGAAAGAAAAAGTGATTGGATTTTGGTGTTGATCTGAATTTGGATGCAGATCTAGGAATTTTTTAAAAATGATTTTACATTGTAAATTGTACATTGCCCATGTAAAGCACTTTGTGCTACATTTTTTTGTATGAAAACTGCTATACATATAAAGTCTGATTGATTGATTATGAGATTGCTCAGTTTTCCACAATTTTGCTCATAACTCAAGAAGCTCTGCACAGATTTCCATGACATTTTCAGGGAATATTAGTCATTGCACAAGAAGAAGTGATTAGATATTGGTGGTGATCCAAATCTGGACACGGATCCAGGAAGTTTTTCAAGGACTTGTTAACAGTGCGAGATATGGTAGCTCTCCACATTTTTGACAGTAATTCACCCGACTATGTTGGAAATGCCTTGGAGGAGGTTTGTGAGTTTTTTTTTGTCTTTCTTCTTCAGTAACCACCTATTGGGAGCTTGATGGAATGTCTTATCATTATCCATTTTGTATTTTTTGCATTTTTACTTCAGGACAAAGGATGGAAATTAATAAGATTTTATTGTTACCAATGCCATTAACAATTTGGCTTATCAATCAGGTTCTTTAACGATTCCCTAAACAATCCCTTCTCAGTTTCTGTGGGGCAAAGGTCGGCCTACATAGCTTTTCAGTGGCAACAATGTCAAACACATGATAATTCTCATATTCAGTGCTGCATAGATAAATGCTTCTACAAGTTGCTGGTGTTTCCACTCACTGATAGTTGTACAGTCTACAGCGTCTTTTTGACAAAAATTAAGCTACAATTTTAACCACTTCTGCCTCCTTTCTGTCATGATGTTTGGTTTCTTTGTTATAATTTCTGTACATTGCCTCTGATGCGAGCATGATTTCTTTGACTTGCAAGACATGCAGAACAAATTGGAAGGAAGTGATTAACAGAAACACTTCTGATACCAGTCCCTTGAGGGAGTTATTTGATTCTTAACTGGAACTGTTTGTTGAATCCCATCCCTAGTTAGGACTGAAACGGATGTCCGCTTCGCGATATACTTTTTTCTTTGCATAAGTACCTAAAAAATTGACACAAATTTTGATGCTAAAATTGTTTAGTATGTTTCCTCTTTATCTTTTTAAATCCCTTTTTGGAAAAACATGTTTACAGAAGTGGTTTTACTACCTCAAGTGGCAGCTGTATTCCAGTGTGAGCCAGCAGTCTGTTGGCCCATGGTCCAGCAGTGATAACCAAACTCTTAGCTTGATAAACCCTTGATGAAGATACCACAGATACAACAGGACCAGGCTTTATGTTTGTCACCATCGCATTATCTCTAATGACTCCACCCAACTTCTGAAACTGGTCCTGTGTGAGAGAAAGAAAGAGTCAAAGTCAGAATCCATGAGGGCCAACAAGATTTGTCAGGAGTAATTTCTGTTTATGTCCTGTCACATTAAATTTCAGATTGGCCCAATGAAAGAGCATGACTCAACTGATTTGCTCTTGACATAAAATACAAAAATTAAATATCTTTTAGATACAGAAACATATCAAAACACCAAAAGACGCATTGACTTTAAAGTGAATATTTAGTGTGTGATGCTCTTGTATAGCCTGCCTCCTCCAGTTTTTTCTTTTTTAGTCCATGATGTCACAAGGACAGAACACCAAGATCTAATTCTTGAACGTAACAAAACAACACTGTGATTTATTGTCAAATGGCCCAGTGAAAGCCTTTTTTCTTCGGCTAACCAGGTGCTGCTGCAGGTATAAAAATGAAGCAAAGCTGAAGTGAGAGACATGTAAGTATGTTGCTCCAATTTAAGGAGAAAAAAACAGCCCGATACAAAAACAAAAGATGGGGCTAAACATTTGTCCAAGAGCAAAAAAATATCAAATATCAGTCTTACAAAGTCCAATCAAATTAATGATTGTCAGTCTAGTTTGTTTGTTGACATCCAAACTTTGGACTTTTTAGGAGATGATCTCACTGGAACAAAACAACTAAATCTAATTTATGCACTTTAGCGTAATATCAAAATTGTTTGTAATCAGTATTAGAATGTGATTCACTGTTAAACATCCCAATTCATCCCCTGGTTCCTTCAACTAGCCTGGTGTTGCTGCTGGGGTTACAAAATTCTGGAGATTTTCGAAGTTGGAAACTTTCCATTGGAATTAATGTGAATTTACAGAAATACAATTTAGAAAACTGAGGGTGGGCCCTTAACAGGGATTTTTAATATGGTTGGGGAAAACATATTTTCTTATAATCTTGACAATAATCTTGACTAAAACAATCATTTTTCATGCAAGTATACTTGAGAATATCTGTGCATTCCTCCATCACATGCACAAATGATTTTAGAACCCTGGATTGTTAAAGTGAAGTTCAGCAGAGCAATTAAAACTTGATAAAATTACACTGACAAATATAATGTTTTTTACTTTTATTATTTTGCATGAATGTCTGCCTATGACAAAATAACATGTTATAGTTATGTTTGCATGATGCAGTTGTGAAAAAAAAATTACCCCAAATTTCCAGTGAATTTCCATCATGCCAATGGAAAGTTTCTCATATGGAGTATTTTCAAAATGTCCCAGCTTGACTTCCCATGGAAGGTTTTTCAGGAAATTTCCCACCCCTTTGCAACCATAAGGTTTGAAAGTGATCAAGATCATGGTGAGAGGCCTCTAAGTATGCATTGCGTGTGTTTAACTGTTGCCTCAATTTAAGGCAAAAAAACAGCCAGATACAGAAAAACAAAGATTGACTTAAACATTTGAGTAGACAAAATGCAAACATCAGTCTTACAAAACAAGATCAAATGAATGGTTTTCAGTTTAGTTTGTGCACTGACATCCAGACTTCGAACAAAGCTTTATAATTTTTGGTGTAAATTTGAAATATTGTAGTCGTTTGTCTTTTGGTAAATATGAGTTTAGTTTGAAAATAATCTTAAACAATTATCTACTTTTGATGCCTGTCTCAAATTAAGGCTGGTTTTTGAGGCATTTGAATGTTCGACAAAAGATAACCAGCGTTGTGTTTTGGAGAGAGAGAAAATAAAAGATTAAGAGCCGTGCCACTCTGGAATAATTCAACAAGACAGATCAACTGCAACATATATTATGACATAGATTTATAGGATGAGTCTATTAAAGAGCCATGGCATGAAAATACACAAAGCAATAATCTCCCGATCCCTCACACATCTATCACTTTAAGCTTTAATACATAATGGACTGCTGCTTCACAAAGAGGTGCACCAACAATCTGTCCAGCCGATTGAAAATGGCACCTCCCTGTAATAACAAAGCGGCATTTTGTGCTTGACCCAGCAGCTGTGGAAGAGTCTGTTCTCCTTCAGTGCTTCCTCTCAACACTGACACACTCACCTAATGTGAATTTATTGCTCAAAGATATTCCTGGCATGAACTATTATTGGATTAAAACAATGGCCATGGAGTATGTTCAATTATCGTCATCTTATTCAGGCGAAGTCACCAACAGTTTTCTGTTCCTGGGATCAGAAAATGTTTTTGCTTCTTTCAGCTTTTATTACAGAAACATGCTGATAGTCTGATTTCAGGTGTACTATTATTATAGTATGTTTCTCCAATCAATTTATGTCCAAATGAAACGATTGAGAGAAACATACCACCTTTATTGCTCATTTTTGGAAAATTGAGCGCATCCATGAACAAAACAAAAAGTAGCTCCCCCTCTATCCCTCCCTAAGGTGCCAGCAGCTGCCTTAAATTGCTTGTTCCCCCAGGTTGCCCCGAACAGACAGTGTGATGTTCTACCATTGTTTTGTTTTTAGTTTAAGCCTCGAAATAGAGTAGCAATGTCGAGGCTTAGAGTTGTTAACAACATGAAGGCAAAAGCACTGGTCCACAGGATTGACCTATAAATTAATCAGAGCTGACTGGGCCACAAATGATTCGACCAGTTTAAACTGTTTACATGAGGCATTTTTACCCTTAAAATGAGAGGTCCATGTAGCAGTTGTCTCCTGCAGGTGTTGAAGCATACACACCTTTGACTCCATCATTAATGTGTGTGTGTTACCTGTGCTGCTTTTAATGCACGGTCAGCATACAGGACTCCAGCAGGGACCTCCACCACAGCTCCATTACCCTCACTCAGCTTGACATGGGGAATGTGCTGGTTGAAGTTCTCCCTGGTCAGGGCCACCATGGGGACTTTGTTCTTCTTCAGGGTGGCCTTTACCATCTCGTAGTACTGACTGCCCTCTGGTCCCAACACCAGCAGTCCTGTTTGTCTGAGAGAAAAGAGTAAGAATAGGTTAAGATGGCATATTGTTCAGAATGGGGTAGTCACACAAACTGTAAAAAAACTGGACGAAGTCTTGTGACATCAGCCATTTGGATATCAAAAGAGCCTTTGAAACATTTGAAACAGACGCAACCATACTGTTCATGTAGTGAAGATACCTGATGTAAGCTCAGTCTTCGGTTTATCTCTAGATTCACACAGGAGTGTCGGTCAGAACACCACTTAAGGCCCCTTAAATCCTCCAGAGTATGAAATAAAGAAAACTAAATGTTGGTTTTAGTGTCCCTTTAATTCTTCCTTCACTTACAAGGCACACACAGACAGACCAGTATCTCATAATACAGCTGAGTATGAGGGTCTTTACTTAGATTTGTTAGGCTTTAACTTGCTGTGATGTAACTCACAGAGCTGTAACTCGTTCTGATTTTCTTTCATTAATGCACAGCCAACTTCTACTGGTGTTTTTTTGCATTGCACTGAATAACTGGACAATTCTGAACTGCATCACATGATTGTGGCCGCCTCTATCCCTCACACATAGGTAAGGTCCCTCCACCAATACACACAACAGGGCAGAATCTACAGGAAACTGTCACAAACTCTAAAGGTGCGTTCACACCTGATGTGACTGTCGCAACCTGGACAACCACTTTCGATATCTATGTTGATGTACAGCTGCAATGAAGCGTGACCTGCCCTCAACATGACGGATGACTTGGTGGCTGTACCGGGTTGTTTTGGAGTAGGGTCGCTCAATCGGCAAAGTAGAAGAATTGAACTTTTCAGGCAATGTCGCGTGTGGCTGTGTCGCAACAGCCAATCAGTGTTGTAGTTATGAGGGAAGCCAAGCCCGGCTTGCTAGTCTAGCTGTTGCAGATAATGTGTGTGTGTGTGTCTATTTTGCGTTGGATCTATGCCGGAAAAGATGGAAGGGTTTGCAGGATGTTTATATGGGCAAAAAAAGAAGTAGGGGGGAAGAAGTGGACCAGTGGCAGGGCCAGTGAAGAAGTGGTGGTTCTCTGCGGTTCTGTCCTTCCTTGACCTGTCTATCAGCCCGAGGGAGACGAGCAGCAACATGGCTCGGGGGGGTTGAGAAAGATGGGACCGCAAGGAACTCCCTACTTGAGGTGCAGCTGACAGACGATGCTGAGGCAGCAGCAGAGACAGGAGGGCCATCAGCTGCAGTGTTTTACGGTTAGTAGATGAGTGAAAAGGGTACAGTTGGAATAATGTCAGCCAAACTTATTTATGCAAATATATGATACTCGAGCGGGCGTGACGACACTGAGAGACACGATGCGACGGTGACAAAATGAGCTTTTTATGGACACGCGACACTGACATGAGTGACATATTATTGGTCGCCAAGTCTTGCCTGGTGGGAACGCACCGTAAAGCTTAATGTCTAACTTTGGGGCCTTTTCTACAGTTCACGCCATCTCAATCCAACTTTAGTTCAACCTATTTAAGGTCGTCTGAGCAATTTTGACTCCACATGGATGTGTAGTCATGTCAATCAAGTCCCTTATTTCTAAAACTAGGAAATTCTCAACAAAATAAATACAGTAGTGATATGAATTCAACTTCCTCACAGTGAGGTCACATATAGACCCTAGGTTGTTTTTGATCCAGATGTCTTTTTAGGCTGATGTAAAAAACATCAGTTTTCTGCACACAATTATATAACCCTCAGCCAGCTTCAAGTGGACACTCGAGAAACTACAGAACTTCATCATGGCCTCCATTTTCTGCCTCGGAGGTTGCTGCTTGGGTGTTTGTGTCTGTGCTTTTGTGTTCCATATTCTTGCGTGATACTCCTCTTGCCTGAGAAGAGCTGATTGCAAATTCTACCTGTCAAAATCTCTGATATTCAGTGAATGATGGTACCTTTTTACATGTTTAAGTGCCCGACAGTGCTCACTCAGATTTTGGACAATGCTGCCAAATGCCGTGTTCACTCAACAGTGCACTATATGGTGAATTTCGAGTGATTTCGGACACAGTCCTATTTATATGTCATCAACCCTTGTGTCGTAGTTTTTTTCACCTTATTTTCCTCTTTGCTGTTTTGAAAGTTTGCACTGTATGAAGTTTTTCTATTAACTTAGCGTCAGGTCGCGGCTCATAACTCTGACTTCAAGGATATGGCAATGCAGCTGGCGAGAGGCAAATGAAAATAAAGTCATTTCTTATTTTTACCTTCATGCAGCTGGAGCTCAGGGTCTTCAAAACCAAGGGTTCACTCACAGACAACCCCAACCCTCCTTTTACATGCATCCTTGAAAAAACTATTAAACTTGATGAAAGACAGCTAGGGGCTGGTGTCATAGAGGAAAAAACAGCTTAAGTCCTCAGAGATAGCAGCTCAAACATTCAAGGAGAAGTCATGTAAGTTTACATGACATATTTTTATTGTAAAGGAACAACAGAGTCTCTTTTGACCTTGAAAAGATCTTTTAGTCTTGCAATAGAAACAGATATAAAAACATGCTTTTAAAACCTTGTAAAATTCTTCTGATATTTACAGCAGTTCTATATACATGGCAGTGAAAATCAGCAGAATGTTTCATATCTGCTGAAAGTGATGATTAACTACAAATTGTAGGGATGAAACAATTCTCTCTAAAATATTTAACTGTTTGGTACGATGTCCATGGTTCAATATGAACATGCAAATGCATTATTTTGTGTGTTCAAAACAGCTCCCACTTATTGTTGCTCTTTTCTCTCCTTATTTGCTCTGCTGTGTGTGCTTGCTAGTCAGGTTGAATGAATGCACGTGATGCATGTTTAAAACCAGTAAGTTGTATTTCGTAATCGTGATCTCAGTATCTATAGAAGAATTGCAATCATTATTTTTGGCGTAATCAAGCAGCCCTAGTTTGAGCTAATCCATACGCCAGTGAGCCACATGTGTTCTCTTACAGAGTGTAATTTTATTAAACTTCTGTTGCACAAACATGCTTCAGGTCTTGCTGTGGGAACATAAACTGTGAGCACATCAGTACTGTGTGTCACACTGACCCTTTCTAAAGCACCGCCTTTTTCAGGAAGTGATCCTTAAGCAAGCCCCGCCCTCCTTGGTAACTGTTTCTGTTGTTGTCTGGCCTCTCTCCCATTTGAGACAATTGACAAAAACTTGTTTTTTTATTATCTTTAAATCTTATGTAGTTAATTCTATTTGTTGTAAAAGCTGGCCTGCATGAAAGAATAAAGACACAACTACAGTAGAGTATATAAATAAGACTAAAAACCTTATTTAACTGTCAAATTAATAAAAAATAAATAGTGTTGCAGTTTTTGGAATGAGTCCAAAAACACAGAAGTGACTCCCTGGTTCCCAACCAACAGTAAATGGAAATAGGATATTGCTTTCCAATAAACGCCTGAAATAAGGTTTGTGGTGAACACATGCACATGAGATTTTTAATGTTTAATCTGAAATAATAAAATGCATCTGATGTTGCCTGCTTTTGAATCTTAAGCTGTGCCACCGTAGTTTTTGCTAATCAAATCGCACCCAAAATCTGCGACCAAAAATCAAAGGTGCACACTAAACTGTGGGCTAACTGTGTTGTTCCAGCTATATTAAGCTTTAACCTGCTAATACATTTACGCTGCAAATATGCATCTCTATGGAAAATAAATGTCCTGTGCTCAGAGTTTCCTCTTAAGGACCTCATTCCCTCCCCACCACTGCAGAAACAGCCTGCTCTTCCCTTACACGTCTTCATTAGTCATATTTCAGGGTAACAGTTCATGAAAAAAGCCCCACCCACATAATATGTCCCTGGAAACACGGCAACCTCCCCATCGCCTGTGCACCTGTCCACAGCTCATGACGGATGCGTCCACATCGAAGGCCACCTGCACCCTTAGGCCCATAAAAAAAATGTCTGCATCTCGATGAGAAACGAGCATGAGCAAAGCCTCCAGTTCCTGCTGCCTCTGCCTCTGGGACTGATGAAGCCATCGAAAAGAGGACCAGAGCGACTAAAAACCTGCTCACAAACCTTTTTATTTTCCCACATACGTGTCAACATATGTGCATATCTGCCCGGCGAGCTAGGGCCACCAATCACCCGCTCTGACAGCCACGACTAGATGAGGCATCATATTTACGACCCGACATACACCCGCACGGTTTTTCCTTTCTCCGTCACACACTCGTAAACAGGCAAGTACACAGCAGAGTCGGCCATAAAGTGTGGTGATAAATGGACGCAGCCTTTAGCTTGGGTCGTCTGTGCCTCACAGCAGCTGACAGATGTCGGAGCAGCCTTTGGGAAACTCTGCTGGTAAAGGGTAAGTCAAACATCCATCAGGCAGATCACCGATGTAGGCGCCACGTTTCACAACGTCTCACTCTGAGACTTGATACCTTCACGACTTTAGCTGCTGTGGTCGAAAATATTACTGACCCCTGGCAACATCAAATTTCATCAAGTGCTTCCTGTTGCCCACAAAGATGAAGGAGATGCAGGGTGAACAGTATGTTTTTAAGACACACAGACCTGATCAAAATCTTAAGACCAGTTGAAAAATTGCTAGAATATGCATTTTGCAGATTTGGACTTTAATAAGGTTTTAAGTAGAGCTACAATATGCAAAAGCAAGAAGGGGGAGTGCGACAAAAAACACTTGGAACTTGTGATTAAAAAAAACAAAAAAACAAACTGAAATAGGTTGTTTATCACCTGATCAAAAGTTTAAGACCACAGGCTATTAAAGCCAAAATCTGCTCAAAATTTTCATTTTCTGTCAGGCATTCACACGGTCATGCCCTCCTGATGGCTAAAGCTAAGAAGCTGTCTCTTCTTGAACGTGGTCGGATCGTCGAGCTGCATAAGCAAGGCCTCTCGCAGCGTGCCATTGCTGCTGAGGTTGGACGCAATAAGACAGTCATTCTAAATTTTTTGAAAGATCCTGAGCATTATGGAACAAAAAAGTCAAGTGGTAGACCCCAAAAAATTACACCTGCGCTGAGCCGGAGGATCCGATTGGCTGTCCGTCAAGACACAGGGCGGTCCTCAACCCAAATTAAGGCCCTTACTGGTGCCGACTGCAGCGCAATAACCATCAGACGGCATCTGTGGGAAAAGGGTTTCAAAAACAAAAAACGAATTCAAAGACCTCGTCTCCTTCAACGCCACAAAATTGCCCGTTTACACTTTGCCAGGGAGCATCAAACATGTGACTTTGAAAGGTGGAAAAAAGTTTTATTCTCTGATGAGAAAAAATTTAACCTTGACGGTCCAGATGGCTTCCAACATTACTGGCATGACAAGGAGATCCCACCTGAGATGTTTTCTACCCGGCACAGTGGAGGGGGTCCATCATGATCTGGGGTGCTTTTTCATTCAGTAGAACACTGGAGCTTCAGGTGGTGCAGGGTCGTCAAACGGCGGCTGGTTACGTGCAGATGTTGCAGCGGGCATCCCTCATGACTGAGGGCCCTTGTCTGTGTGGTAACAGCTGGTTTTTCAACAGGACAACGCTGCAGTTCACAATGCTCGCTTGACGAAGAACTTCTTCAGGGAGAATAACATCACTTTTTTGGACCATCCCGCATGTTCCCCTGATTTAAATCCCATAGAGAACATTTGGGGATGGATGGCAAGGGAAGTGCCCTTCGTGAAGCCATCTTCACCACTTGGAGCAATGTTCCCAAAAGCTTCCTGGAAACACTCGCATCAAGCATGCCCAAACAAATTTTTGAAGTGATTAACAAGAATGGTGGAGCTACTCATCACTGAGTCCTACTGAGAAAATTTTTTGTTCTGGTTTGGAGAATTTTTTGTAATTTTTTGAGCGATGGTCTTAAACTTTTGATCAGCTGATAAACAGCCTATTTCAGTTTAGTTGTTGTTTTCAATAAATTACTTTTTCAAAGTGCTTTTTGTCACACTCCCCCTTCTTGCTTTTGCATATTGTAGCTCTACTTAAAACCTCATTAATATTCAAATGTGCAAAAGGTAAATTCTAGCAATTTTTCAACTGGTCTTAAGATTTTGATCAGGTTTGTATAGACCAATTCTCAAATATGCCAGGACAGGGTGGCATCAGAATCATGTAGATTGAGGTCAGAGTTTGCCTATTTGCTTTCACCGGCCCCAAATTTGGGGAAAAATGTAAGATTTTTTGTGAATGCGTGAAAAGACAAATTATTATCAGTATACAATTAGAAAGAGAAATTGTAGTTTTACCTCGTTGGTTTGATATTTACAGCTCCTGAAATTGCTTATTTCAAGGGGAAGCAACATTTTTACAGCCAATTATGTATTTTATCTTCTGTTACTAACATGCTAGAAAATAAAGTTGGAAATACGAATACAATCTGGTTTATACACCTTGCCTGAAATGTTAAATTGACTATGCTAAAACCAGGGTTAGGTAAGTACTACATCATTGCTTCACAAATTAAAAAAAGCAAAATAATGGTGTAACTTTGTATGACCAACAAAGTAAAACTCTTCAGCTCCTCATTACTAAGTTAGGTTATAAAACAACACACAGACAACAGTACAGTGTGGTTAAATTTAATTTTGCAAAGTCTACAACTCAGTTTATGGCCAATTATTCCTGACTCTGCTGCTCCATGACAAAACAACAGTCTTGATAACCGTTATGACCCCAATCTGCTCACAGTCTGACAATAAAAACTGGACAGAAACACACTGTAGTAGGCACAGGTAAAACTGTGTTTCACTGAATGACACAGCCGTCATATTAAAATGACGCATCAAGGTTCTGAACTTACATTTCATGTTGATTTAGCTCTTGTTCCTTCATCATAGAATTTCACTAACCTGACACACCAGATTGGCTGCTCAATACATTTCACCAGTCCATCTGGGACAGAGCCCATAAAGAGTGTTTGGGAATGGGCAAAACCTTTAAAAGTGTTTCCAGCAGGTTATTGGACGATTGTTCCATCAATCACATTCATCATGGGCCAGTCAGATAATGTAGCTGGTGGGCGCTACT